>JARUHQ010000036.1:0-600000 GCA_029955515.1 Chrysomela aeneicollis
TCGACAATTGGAAAGTCCATCATTTTCTAAAAACTTTATCACGATTGATGAAACAGGGAAATTTAGGAACCCTGTGTCTTCGGCTATGAATAGCCGACGAACCCATCAATTTAATGACAGATTTTTTTATTCCCGTTTCTAGAAACGAGTATCAGGGAAGAATTTTTGAACAACAACCCCCAATTGGGAGTATACAGGATGTCCAAAATCCTGTTACCCGGGTTGATGACAGGAATGTTAGAGTTCCGGATTCAACTTACGGCTTTCGGGATAGAGGTTTCCCTGACTCCCATATACAGGGTGGTCAGTTCACGAGGCCCACATTTATACAGGGTGGCCCTATTTCTGAACCCCGGGTTGAGGAAAGGAATGTCGGAGTTCCTGACTTGACTGACGGTATTCGGAGTAGGGGTTTCCTGGAATCATCCGGCCTCAGGGACGTTCCCAACCCTGAACCCTCTTTGGTACAGGGTGTCCCAATTGCACATCCGTTTTTGCTTTCCGGTAACAATCATAGGCAATGGCGTCCAACAGAGGATTCTGATCCTCGCCCTCGCGAGAGAGTTCGTTTCGAACCTTCGCGGCCTTCCTGTCGAGTGGATTCAGATCCAATGCTCGAGGTGGCTGATGCGCTTCGTGCGCTGGCTTCCGCTAACAGGAAGCTCGAATTACCCGAGTACTCAGGACGTGATTCCGAATGTCCGAGACTCTTTTTGGATCTTTGTGTTTCAGAACTCCGGATTTCAGAAACTAAGTGGCCAAATATTGTAAAAAAACAATTACAGGGTGATGCCCGTAGTTGGTACAATTCCTTTTATGGTGATAGTCCATTGGTTTGGGATTATTTCTGCAATCGTCTTTTGCAGAGATTCGATTCTGAGGAAGTTTTAATGAAACGATTCCTTGGAAATAATCATGTTGGCCCTAGTTCTCCCGAATCTTTCATTGCTGAAAAGTGTGCATTGGCGCGCAGGATTGCGCCAGAGTATACCGAAAAGCAATTAGTCAAATTATGTATCGAACGTCTCAAATCCGAATTCCGATGTTTCCTGAGGGGCAGGAACATTTCGAGGAACTTACACAAATTGTCAGTGATCTCAGGGAAGACCACAGGTGATGTTAGTCAATCCCGGAATTCAGGCGGGAATTTTGGGCAGTTCAGTGGCGTGCCCCGTATTCAAAACGGTGCACCACGTCCGGCGATTAAGGAACAGAATGCAGGCGGGCATTCTGGTGGGAGTTATTCCAAGAACCCCCAGACTAGTAGAGGGAATAACCAGGGGCGTAGGGAACTTCCCCCCAATACCCCCCGGTTAGCTATTGAGCCGAGGCGTGTGGAGGACCAGGGGCAGGTAACCTCTAGGGGCCCTCCTAGACAGCCTGCTCAATTAAACCAGGTGGTTTCTGCACCACCAGCGGCGTCCTCTAAAAAGGGGCCAAATAAAAAGAAATCTAATGCCAGAAGAACGCGAATGGATTCGGGAAACGAATCCAGGGGCGATTCAGCTCTAGAGCAGAATCGTCCCGACAACTCGAGGCATTAGAACAACGTCTTGAGGGGGGCGAAGCTAGGCTTGCTTCCTCGAGA
The DNA here is from genome assembly GCA_029955515.1 of Chrysomela aeneicollis. Classification (NCBI taxonomy): domain Eukaryota; kingdom Metazoa; phylum Arthropoda; class Insecta; order Coleoptera; family Chrysomelidae; genus Chrysomela; species Chrysomela aeneicollis. The sequence goes on from JARUHQ010000036.1 coordinate 1,589, forward strand.
CCTGATTCGCCGTCGGGTTGTGTTGGGGTTTCTACATCCCCAGAGTGTGTGGAAAATGTAAACGTTATTGTCGTAGGTTCCGCCGGCGAATCAGTTTGTTCAGATTCTAGCTTCTTTTGTAGAATGAGTGATTCCGGAAGCATATAAACATTCCACTATAGGATTCAGCACCCGCCTTCATTCCCATTGGTTGATTCAAAATTAGGTAATGACGGTGCCGAATCGCGTAGCGGAATGTTCAAACGGTGCCCAAATCCACAGTGGAATGTTATATGGTTTACGGTGCCGAATTGAAAAACGGTCAATTCTTTTATTGCTACCTAGGAAATTGATTAATATCAATTATTGTTATACATTTCTCATTTATCCAACATTCGGTTGTTTAATTGATCATCATTGAGGTATGTGTAGAGAGTCTCTGCTTTTTTAGGAGATAGTTGGAACGAGCGAGGATAGGCTTATTTTCATAAAATATTAGCAACATTCATATGGTTGAATATCAAATGCATGTTGGCAACGGCAATTGGGAATCACAGAATTCGTTTGACAATTCTGTGCTAGGAATACAATTACATCACTTGTGACACTTGTGTTCGTTGTATACATATTCTACCTAGGTATTAGTGGTGAAGTGCGATGGATCAGCTCATTGAAGTACCTAGATAATTTTCTTCATCGGGAAGAATTCAAAACAGAAGAGGACATTGTGGAATGGCTCCATACATATGAGGAAGAGAGTAACACTTTGTGGCATATTAAATCATCTTTGAGAAATAGCGTACGGTTTACATAGAAGTAAGTTTAGTGAGTTACGGTTTTCGCTTGTTTATTGTGGTTCTGTATTCCTAGTTTATCTCAATTACACAGAACTACCCAAGTGTTTTTTATTAATATAGGAACTTGTTCGAAAATCCAAGAAATCGTGTCACCAACTCAGCTTCTATCAGTACTGAGTGATTATCAGTTTCTTCAGAAATCGCCTTTTTCAAAATAGTAATTCATTTGCAGGAATCAATTAAGAGTTCTCACGAGCGATTCGAATGAGAATCAGGTGATGAAAGGTGTTTTCGTGTATCTTCGTGTATTGGTTTGCAGCAAGTTGAAGAAGTATTTTGAACGTTTATTTGTGAGAAATTCCGTTTAATTAACGCATCGAACAAAATATGACAATATTGAAAAATTATTATCTGACAACCACTCTTGATGATTTCTGTAACCATGCAAACAAATTTTCGATGAATGGACTGAGGGATTTGTAATGCAACAAAAACCTTACGTTTTTGCACAGCTATCTTCACACGAAATTGTGTATTTTTAGATTTGCTCTTTTTATTTTCTTCTGAAGTTACCCTCTGGTAACCGTGATGACAAAGAAATGTCGTTCTGAAAATTCATTCAAACAATTCATCCGATTAGGATGACATGATGACCGATACATTGTAAAAAATGTAATATATGTATATCTTCAATTTAGAAAACTAAAACAAAATTCACATTCTTTCAATCTCCTCCAGCAAAAATAGTTTTCAACTGGAATTTATTCACGATTGTAACGAAAAACTTCGATAGATAGATATACAGTGACATTCATAAGGTACACAACCATTGGAAAAAATCTCAAATTTTTTTCAATTTTTCGAATTAATTATACAAATATCTTATATCAGGAATTGTTTGAATAGGTATACTTAATTTCTTTCTTAGGGTGACCTCAGCAATGTGATGATCTGCAAAACCATCTAAAACTGTTGGTTATTCCTTTTATTTCATATAAAATTCGTTCGTGAATTTTGTGCAAAAACGTAAGGATTTTGTTGCTTGACACTTATTCGCAAAATACCTTAAATAACCTGATTCTCATTACAATGGCTTGTGAAAAGTCCTAATTAATTTCTGCACATGAATTACTATTTTGAAAAAGGCGATTTCTGTAGAAACTGAAAATAACTCTGTATATCTGATAGAAGATGAGTTGGTGACACGATTTCTTAGATTTTCGAAGAAGTTCTTGTATTACAAAAAAAAACACCACACACAAACAAACTGAATACAGAACCATAATAAACTTACTTGTATGTAAATCGTACGCTATTTTCCAAAGATGATTTAATACGCCACGAAGTGTTACTCTCTTCCTCATATGTATGGAGCCATTTCACAATGTCCTCTTCTTTTTTAAATTCTCCCCGATGAAGAAGATTATCAACTTTAATGAGCTGATCCATCGCGCACTTCACCAATAATAGGTAGAATATGTATTCAACGAACACAATTAGTGATGTACGTGTATTCCCAGCACAGAATTACATACAAACTAATTCTGTAACTCCTAATTGCCGTTGCCAACATTTGATGTTCAACCCTATAAATGTTGCCAATAACTTATGAAAATACCTATCCTCGCTCGTTCCACCTATCTCCTAAAAAAGCAGAGACTTTCTACACTTATCTCAATGATGATCAATTCATCAACCGATTATTGAATAAATGAGAAATGTATGAAAATAATTGATTAAAATCAATTTCCTAGGTAGCATGCATGCAATAAAAGCATTGACTGTTTTTTATTTCGGCACCGTAAACCATATAACCAAAGAATATCTACGCTTACACGATAAGCGTAGATATTCTTTGATATAACATTCCACTGTGGATTTGGGCACCGTTTGAACATTCCGCTATGCGATTCGGCACCGTCATTACCTAATTTTGAATCAACCAATGGGACTGAAGGCGGGTGCCGAATCCTATAGTGGAATGTTTATATGCATTCCGGAATGCTTGATAATTGCCCTTCCCATTGTATTTCTGAATACAATTTGGAAAGATGCCGTCCTGAGGACGAGGAAGAAATTTTTGTTGAGGCTGAACCTGATTTCTCGGAGGTCAGTGTCGTACAGCCAAACCTGTCTTCGTCTTGTGAAAATGAAATGTGTGTGGAGATGAATGATGCAGTGAAAATGGATAGTTGGAATTCTTTTCGGCATGCTAGTTCACGAATGAGGAAGAAAGTAAGTAGGAGAATGCCTGTGAAATCCAGGATAGTGAAAGTTTGTGTCCCTATCGACGAAAAGAAAAATCTTCACTCGCACAAGTCATTGGAGGATTGTAGCGAGTATAATTCATCAACTACTCAGGATGTTGTGGTCTCGGCTTTAGTTTCTGAGGATGGGCTTGTCGAAACGTTGTCCAACTCTCAGCCACGGCATGGGTGCAGTTCAACACAAACCCATTCCTCCATTCAGAATAAGAAGTTTCCTTCTTCGTGTTGTTATGAGGACCGGACTTTGGCTTCTCTAAATCACTGATCGACACGGGTGCTTCTGAAAGTTTCGTTAGACCTGACGTAATTCCGGATGTGGTGGGCGGGGGCGGTGTAGGGAGGGGCGGGGGGGTGGGCGGGGGCGGTGTGGGGAGGGGTGGGGCGGGGGCGGCGTGGGCGGGCGGGGGCGGCGTAGGGAGGGACGAGGCGGGGGGTGGGCGGTGTAGGGAGGGACGAGGCGGGGAGTGGGCGGTGTAGGGAGGGACGGGGGCGGTGTGGGTGGGGCGGGGTGGGCGTGGGCGGGCGGGGGCGGTGTGGGTGGGCGGTGTGGGGAGGGGCGGATGCGGGTGGGTGGAGGCGGTGTGGGTGGGCGGGGGGCGGTGTGGGCGGGGCGGGGTGGGGAGGGGCGGGGTGGGGAGGGGCGGGGTGGGGAGGGGCGGGGTGGGTGGGAGGCGGGGTGGGCGGGAGGCGGGGTGGGCGGGATGCGGGGTGGGCGGATGCGGGTGGGTGGAGACGGCGTGGGTGGGCGGGGGCGGTGTGGGGGGAGGTGGGGCGGGGGCGTGGGTGGGGTGGGCGGGGCTGAGTGGGCGGGGGCGGTGTGGGGGGGGGCGGGGCGGGGAGTAGTGGGCGGAAGCGGCGTGGGTGGGCGGGGGCAGTGTAGGGAGGGGCGGGGGCGGCGTGGGTGGGCGGGGGCGGTGTAGGGAGGGGCGGGGGTGGGCGGGGGCGGTGTGGGGAGGGGTGGGGCGGGGTAGGCGGGGGCGGGGTGGGCGGGCGGGGGCGGTGTAGGGAGGGACGGGGGCGGGGGTGGGCGGTGTAGGGAGGGACGGGGGCGGGGGGTGGGCGGTGTAGGGAGGGACGGGGGCGGGGGGTGGGCGGTGTAGGGAGGGACGGGGGCGGGGGTGGGCGGTGTAGGGAGGGACGGGGGCGGTGTAGGGAGGGACGGGGGCGGGATGGGCGTGGGCGGCGGGGGCGGTGTGGGCGGGCGGTGTGGGAAGGGGCAGATGCGGGTGGGTGGAGGCGGTGTGGGTGGGCGGGGGCGGTGTGGGCGTGGAGGTGGGGCGGAGGCGTGGAGGTGGGGTGGGGGCGGCGTGGGGTGGGCGGGGGCGGCGTGGGGTGGGCGGGGGCGGTGTGGGGGTGGGGCGGGGTGGGGAGGTGAGGCGGGGTGGGCGGGGGCGGTGTGGGGCGGGGTGGGCGGGGGCGGTGTGGGGGTGGGGCGGTGTGGGGAGGTGAGGCGGGGTGGGCGGGGGTGGGCGGGGGCGGGGTGGGGTGGGGTGGCCGGGGTTAATAATAGAGTACTAAGAATGGTGGTTGACGTTGGGATTTATTCTAGTGTCATTATGGTATCTTAGTTCAGACAGTATTTCTCAAATTTCGTAAGGTAATATGTCGGGGTGAACAATATGAATTTCCAGGTTGTCTAAAAATGGTACGAATATGTTGGCATTCAAGAAGATTTGTTAATTTTTCAGATTCGAATAAACTGTGTATTTTTCAAACTGATCTGAAATGTGCTCTGTGTATGCTTCGTTTTCGGAAATCTTTTCTTGATTATTAGTTTTGTCCAATTAGTTGTTTCGGAAGAGATATTTGAATATTGAGGTCTTTAACAATTTTTTGTTGAATTTTTTATATTATGGAAACATTTTGTTTCATTCCTTGAAAATTGTTTTATATTACGATAACTTTCAATTAATTTGACGTTCAAGTTGATTTCATTTATGAATACTTGTTGACTAGCAATTATTTTTGGGGTTGGATCAGCAATAGAGTCTTCAGTTGAAGGGGTATCAATCTTTTCGTTTTGAGTCTGGGGTTGTGAATCGGACTTTGATTTTTTGTAGGTTTAACAATTCTTTTAGTTTCGTTATAGAATTCTTTCGTAAAAAGCTTGACGAAATTCATTGAAAGAGAATGAGTCGATATGAATCAATTGAAAAGGTATTGATGGACTTTTAAGAGCATATTTTGCTCTTTTACAAATTTCACAGTAATTAATAAATTCTGTGTGACTGTTGTTTTCATAATATGTAATAGTTCATTGACTGGTATTTTTACATTAGTAATTTTATAAGTTTAGAGATAAGATAAGTTTTGTATTGAAATTTTTTTCTGGTTATAAGAAAAAACAAGAACTTCTTTTGATAATGAATATGATGTTTGATCGGAATTATTATCGGGTGGTTTCAGTCGGTTAATCGGCTTTGTTTGTTCAAATGTTTCAGGGTTTAGTTTTATTCTAGATATCGAATCTGCATTTGAATTCAGAGTGCATGTTTTACATACGATTTTATAATCAAATATATAGCAGTCGGATATTTAGTAACTTAAATTTAAACAAAGTTAGGTTAGGTTTTCTTCTTTCATCTTGTTCTCAAATCATCAAATAAAAGCTGATGCAGGCGAAAGATTCGATGACATACTGAAAGAAATGAGGGAATGATGTTCATATGAAAGTTCAAAAAATTCAGATTAAAAAATTCTATTCGATTAGAATTATCGTTGCAAATATTTCTGCTCTAACAAGCTGTCATTGGTGTAATTGTAATGTTTTTGTATTCATTCATTGATAACTAGTTTCGAACTTTTTTAATACTTGTTAATCAGTTAATTTATATAGATTGTATACGTATTATGTGTTTTTCTATAATAAACATGGGTATAGTATTTTTCAGTATTGACAGCATATACTATGTTAGGTCCGGTCAATCTCTGCTGGTATGATACTTTTGATATTTTTGGATGATTTGTCTTACATACGATTCTTAATGAATGGATCTGAATAATTTGCTTATCCAAGTACAAACTTTTATAAGCGTTCATTTATACAGATGGAGATCTAATGTTCAATCAACAACATTATTTTGATTGAAATAGATGAAATTCTGATGTGGCTTCTTGACACTTGAATACAAAAGACAAACGGATGAAGAAAAAGAAGGAAAAATCTGACTTTGTTCACTCTTTTGGAATTATAGAGATTGTGTACTCTATCTTCATTGATAATCGATGTAAGCTAAGGAAATAATTAAAACAAAACAGAACAGTTGTTTATTGATAAGAACGACATAACAGCATAACAGACTACATACGTGCTGGATAAAGGTGGATAAAGGTGTCCTCGACTGTGATTTGTCTGATCATCAACTGACATATATAAACATTAAAACGAACTCTGTGCATTCGAGTTCAAGGATGCTGACGTATAGAAACTTCAAAAATTTTAGTTATGAGTTTTTCAAGGAGGATCTGCTTAGAATTCCATTTTTTCATATTTTTGAAATCAATGATGTAGATGGCAAAGTTTCTTTTTTGGTAGAAAGCATCACAAATTTGTTTGATAAGCATGCTCCCACCGTGACAAAAAAAATTACAAAGCCTCCTGCACCCTGGCTAACAGAAAATATCAAAACCATGATGAATATCAGAGACAGATCACTCACAAAATTCAAAAAAACAAAAAATTTAAATGACTGGGAATATTACAAGCAAATGAGGAACTACACAACAGGGGCTATAGAAAGAGAGAAAAAGGCTTTTTTTACATATAAACTGAAAAATTTATCCAATAAAGAGTGCTGGAAAGTTCTAAAAAATAACATATGTAGCAATGAAAAAAAAAATCAGTTACCACCGGAGCTGAGTAATGCTGACGATATCAATAACTTTCTGGTAAATTCTCTTCCTTCTCTAAATGTAACCGACTCAGTTCTGGATCAGTATCGAAATTTGCAGTTAACAGATTCTAAATTCAATTTCACACCTGTTGACGAATTAACCATTCTTCACATTATAGGACAGATCAAAACTAATTCCACTGGAACTGACGGTATAAATTTAAAAATGTTGAAACTATGTAGTCCACATATTGTTACATATTTGAGACACATAATTAATTTTTGTTTTGAAAAGAATGAGTTTCCTTCTATGTGGAAGAATGCTGTTGTCACTGTGTTACCCAAAATTACTACTCCTAAAGAATTTAAAGATCTTAGAGGAATTAGTATTTTACCGACGATGTCGAAAGTAATGGAAAAAATCATGGAAACACAAATCAATAGTTACCTGTTGAAGAATTCACTCCTTCCCACGGTACAATCTGGGTTCAGAGCTGGCCACAGCCCACAGCTGTACAACAGCACTTCTCCACGTAGTGGATGACATCATGGAGTCATCGGATAAGGGTAAAGTTACTATTTTGGTTCTACTTGATTTTAGTCGAGCTTTTGACACAATCAATCACGAAGTGTTACTTTCAATTTTAGCTCATATTGGATTTAGTCCAAGCACGATAACTCTGTTGAAAAGCTATTTAAACAATCGGCAACAAAAAGTACGCGTGGAACAGGCGCACTCTACATATCTAACACTCAAATCAGGTGTACCCCAAGGTTCCATTTTGGGACCAGTCATGTTCACTCTATACACTAGTCAATTTGTCAGACACCTCGCATATTGCAAATCGCACTTATATGCTGATGACACTCAAATTTACTATTCATTCCATACCGATGTTGTCGAAGATGCATGTGCCCGAATAAATAGTGACCTGAAAAAATTTGCCGAGCTTTCTGCAGAACATTGTCTTCTTCTGAATCCAAATAAATCTAGTGTCATGTTATTTGGTCCAAAACAAAAAAGAAATGAAATCGCAGATGAAATAAATATTAGTATTGGACAAAGCAAACTCGAGGTAGTTGAACATTGTAAGAATTTAGGTGTCATCATAGACAGTGAACTACGTTTCGAAAAACATGTTAATAAACTAACTCAGAGGGCATACAATTCTTTGAAAATTATATATAGCAGTAGAAAATTTTTGCCAAGAAAAATCAAATTAATGCTTTGCGAAAGTTTAGTCCTATCCATTTTAAATTTTGCTGATTGCTTGTATGGCCCAAGTCTCACTTATATTAGTAACAATAAATTACAAAAAATACAAAACTCTTGCTTGAGAATGATTTTTGGCATTCGTAGTCGAGAAAGTATCAGTCATAAGTTGAAGGACGTTGGCTGGTTGAACTTGAAAAATCGTAGGTACTTACATGCAGCATGTCTATTTCATAATATAGTCAAAAAAAAAATGCCTACTTATCTTTATAACAAATTGAAATTCAGAACAGATGTGCATACATTGAATCTACGATTCAAGGGTCTATTGACACCCCCTACACATCGTACCGAACAGTTTAAACGATCGTTTAGTTATCAGATAGTCAAAATTTATAACAATCTACCAAGCCATCTGAAAAAAATGAAAGAAAGCTGTTTCAAAAAGCATTTCAAAGTAATTCTTCTCAATAAGCAGAATATGTAAATGAGCCCCCCTTTCCCTTTCGTGTGAACAAATGTGTTAAAAAAATATCTAGAAAGTAAGATTATGTTCTCCATATAGACTGGTGTGTTTTGAGGTTGAGTGGAAGAGCAGCTAATATGAACAACTCACTATAATTTATTTTTATTGATATTTTTCAACTTTGTAAGCTGAACTCCGCCTATTATGCCGGTATTTTTGTATGTATATAATATAATGTTATTTAAAAAAAAATTGGAATGGACAATAAAGACGCTATTATTATTATTATTATTATTATAACATGAATGGCGCGTGTGCTCGAGCGTCTGACTCGAATCGAGGATGAGAGAATGAGGCCGAATCCTATCCTGGTCCGAGCGCTTCACGTGGCGTACGACAGCTTTCAGGGCAGCGCTTTCGTCGGATTGCTGCTTGACGCCAAGGCAGTTCGGTGAAGTCAGGACAGTTCAGTGGTTGAACCAGTCTGCAACCGTGGACGTCAGTGACCAGTGACGCCACAGAATCAACGGCATCATGTTGCCAATCTACAACATTGACGTGCACATCTTGTTAGGGTTACTTATCTACCTTAGATTATTAGGGTTTTATATATATATTTGTTATATCCCTCGAAGCACAAAGACTTGTTAAAAACAATTTTATTACTGAACTGCAATGTTTACAATATAGAATGGAATTAAAAATGGTTAATTGATGTTGCTTGAATAATAAGTAACAAAGAAGTGTGTCTCGGCTAGGTTGCCGCGAAAATAAGTAGGCTCGGTCTGCTGAATCAGCAGCCTCGTGCAGCAGTAACCTGAGATCTGTGAGTTGATGACTTCAGCGAGAATCTTGATAATATATTATGGTTTCAGTTCAAGCTTAGCTTAGCAGTGTGGCTTAAGTTTAGTTTAAAAATATACAGCGGGGCAGGGAGAGTGGGTAGGTACATTTTTTTAAAGAATAATGGAAAAATATTTGTGGGGAAAATGGAGTAACATGTGTTTGAGTAGGGCAAGTCCGTAAATCGGTAACGTAAAGAGCAAAAGAGGTGCAAGACTTTGAATACAAAAATGGAGTAGAAATAAAAAAAATTTAATATAATGTTAGTTGAACTTGATGCTGAATTTGCTGGATTCCGGGAATCAGCCTGGGCAGTGCTGTACCTTGCTCGGTGCTGTGGGACCGTTTGGTGTAACTCGCTAATTGAGCATCACATGATCAAATATTCGATAATTAAGCATAAATTACATAAATATATCATATTGACATACTATACATTAAAATATCACAGACTAAATATCACCAACTGAACTACTATTGTAACATGCATCGACAAAATAAATAAATACATCTTCGCGTATATTATATTCAGAACATTATTCATGACAGAAGATTTACCTTTTTTCTTGTGTGCTATGTTGATTGCTGTAGCAGCTTATTCATTTGTGCATTACTTCATTGAGAAAAATAAAAATATACTTAAGCTACGGCAGCAGACTTTATAAATTGAGCTTAATAGAAGTGTGTACAGTGGAAAACATTTGCTACTGGATTTAAAATTTCAGGCAACCAGTGGCATTCAACGTGCCAATCAAAGAACAGCTTTTCTACTCGAAAAACGGACACTATGAATTTCTCGTTTCATACAGTCCTTACCGGGAAGCAAGGTGGATATAGGATGGTGATACAGCTTCCTATTAAAAAGCACTAGAATAAACTGTAGACCTTTGCCTACTTGATTTCATACCGTAGTAATATTTCCTGAAATAAACAGAGATGGCGACATACCTTGTGTCGGTAAAACAGAAACTGTGCTTCTGTCATCTTTTTATCAGTTTCATCTGTTCTAGATGAGAAATGACTGAGAAGAGTCAAAATATCAATAATTATTCCAGATTAACTGTAAATATTGTGTTTTAATGTCGTTTCAATTAAAGTCTGTAAGATGCGAACCACAGAAATACGTAAGTAACAGAATTCTTCTTCGATAATCGATCACCGCCATCTTCATTATTACTACCTTCTTACACGGTCTACAAGTTTTTTGCAGAAACAATTGAAGAGCTGTTTCACCATCCATTGGTTGATTCTAAATTCGGTAATGACGGTGCCGAATCGCATAGCGGAATCACAAAGTATATGTTATACTAACCAGAGAGTTGATTCAGAGAAAGGCGGGAATGTTACCAAATGACCTTGAAAATTTACTACGAATTAAATATATTTGACAACTGATTGAAGGAATTTGCTATATTATCATCTGAGGTTTTTTAAGGAAAAAGTGAATTTATAACATGAAGCAGTAGTGGATCTGAAAATCAGTACAAAAATCTAGAGGAACAGAAATTGAATATTCTGAAAGGGCATTGATAATATCAAAGTATAAGGAAAAAAAGATTGGGCAGGTCACTGGTCACTACAACATCTTAGAGTAGTAATTCCTTCTTGTACATTTCTTATGATGCATTGGTGAAATAAATTTCTCAAATTAGATGATTGCTTTATACTTGAACTTGGAGAAGGTTTATCATGTAACTGATCTTTATTGATTTCACCAAAAAAATCTTAGAAAAATTGTTAAGATCCACTGAAAATCCTTGAAGTGTGCTGTCATGAAATCAATTTTCTGTGAAGCTGGATATATCTGCAAAATGTCCTCAATTATAAATTCACAAGTGATGAAAGACGATTCATGCTGGTCAATTTAACACACTGTAATTATTATATAATAAAGTGAAATTGCCAAATAAGTTAATTATATCTGAAAAAATATTGTAAAAAGCTCAATTCATAAGTATTCATGATTTTAGAGAAGTGTTTTGTGATTGGCTAGGAATTAATTCGGGCGACAGAAAGCTATCTAAAGTCCAATCAAAATTCGAAGAGGCGACGCCTGGTTAACAGCAGATAACTGCATCATGTAAGCCAAACTTCACGAAAGATGTCATTTTGTGAAATTTGACATAGACAGTCAGATGACCCAACGACCAATCAAATCACATAACCATTTCATTCGCAATGGTTATTTTTCCCTCTTCGAGGTCAGTCGATACTATTTTACTATTTCATTCATAAATACGCTGAGTCGACTCTCTTGTTAGTAGAACCTATACTCTGGCGGAATGTTCAAACGGTTCAAAAGAAAAATTTTTGCAAAAAAAAAAACCCGAAATACACCTCATTTGCACTTTTATTTATTGTCAAAAATTCGAATAAAATCATAAATAAATTTGTATATTAATAATAGGTACCCTTTTTTGTTCCTCTGCTGCCACTCCTCCCCTCACGGTTCACTGTCGTCGTCCTTCTCCCCTAGCTTCCTACCTCCTTTCGAAAGGTGCGGGAAGGGAGTGGGTGGTGGGGTAGGGAGGAAAGGAAGATCGGGAAGGGTAGAAGAAGGTGAGGGGTGCGGTGACGGGGGCAGCAAGGCTGCCCCCCCACCCCCCGGCAGCCTCACTGCCCCCGCCGCTGCAACCCAAACCCCCAACCCACCCCAACCCTCCCCCCCCCCTTCCCCACTCACCCACACCATTCCCGCACCTTTCGATCGGAGGAGGTTTTACGGAAGCTTTGACAGAAGATTGGCGATGGTGGTCGTAGAAGGAGCAGTAGTAGTAGAGGTGGTGATGGTGTACTGCAAAAACAAATAAGTGAAGAGCTGTCGATTAATAAATAATGCTGTTTATTCAAATAATTTTTCCAATCGATGATTATGAAACAATTATCGATTATTTGTGGATGAAAAAATTTATTCACTTACAAATTGAAGTTGTTGAAGTGTTGGTTGGTTGAAGTGTTGGTTGGTTTGGAACGTGTACTAAGTGTCGCCTGGCTTTATGCTGTAAAAAAACATTTCATTGTTTTTCTGCTTTTATGTTTTCAATACCATATTATTCGAATTTTTGATAATTCTAGTGCTCTTATTCAGATAAATATCTATATTTGGTACAAAGGAGGTATCTAACGTGAAATTTTACAGGTTACTGCAGGAGTCGATACGGAATTATGACTTTTTTATTCTGAATTACTTCTAATCGTTTCTAACAATTCCATGGATCCATTTTCCAATGACTTTGATGCGAATATGTATCGAATTTCTATTGTTTCAAATCAAGGATTTTTCTTCTGAAACTATTGAAAAGTAGCGCCACCAGGTCTTATTTTCATCATTGGTACAAGTAACACATCAAACATTTTTCTTATGAAAAATATAACCCAACAGGACAACAGATATAGGTATTCTGCTAGATAGATTGGAATCTACAAGACCTAAAAAAATACATAAAAATAATATTGATATTCCTGAATAATGCTGCTCGTTTATCTGTTCTTCAAATGTTTCAGGATCAACATTTTGTTATAATTTGATTTTACCAAATCGCAACAATTATCAACATCTCAATTTTTTTCCAAATATTTATAGGGTGTTCCATTGAAAGTAACGAAGTTGATACCCATTTTTTTCATCAGCGATATTCATTTATTTCATCTGGTATAACTTTCTGGACGTTATCTTCAAAGATTAACCATGTAAACTACGCTACACTAATTACGTCGCACTCTGAAAGTTTGCCCCTGTTGAAATTTGATCAACTTTTTTCTGATTTCAACAATTCGAATTGTGAAATTGAAACCGCGAGGAGTCAGAATACCAAGAAACCCATTATTAAGTAATATTTCATGAGAAACGGCATTATATTTATATCTAAATTATTATCAAAGTTCATCTTCCATGAGAAAAGGTGGCATTAGTGACAATTTTCAGAACAAATTTTCTCGTGGAGCATTCAGCATTTCTATCTATCTATACTTCGTGTCGGAAAGAAGGACAGATATTTATTGAATGAGAATTCCCTCGCGTGAACGGACGACCACTGGCAACATTGCCATAGTATTGTATGTTGCATCTGTTGACTGCTATCATGACAGTTATTTAAAAAACTACATTAACATTAACATCAAATTTTAGCAATTTTAGCAAATATTTTTCGCGAGCACTTACACCGTTTTTCGTGTACAACAGACAATCCAGCGATGAGCAGTTGAACAATAGCAAATGAAGGATGATCAAGGTTTTACTTGGGAATATAATAATAAAAGTATAGGTTTCCGCATAATTTGGTTTTCACATTCGTCATCAGGAGGCCAAAATACGTAAGTAAAGCCAAAAATTTTGAAAAAATTAGACATCGCCACCTAACGGAAAAATTCAAATTGTTCAAATCAGCAAAAAGTTTTTCAAATTTCAACAGGGGCAAAATTTCGGGGTGCGACGTAATTCACTTACCTGGAAACAAGGAGGATATAGGATGGTGAAACAGCTCTTCAGTTTTAATTAATTGATAATTTTGAATTATAAATTTAATAAGTGAAATTTTAAATGCAATTATTTCTGCGAAATCCTTGTAGACCGTTTGAGAATGTTGTAATATTTCCACGACTTGAATGAAGATGGCGGTAAGATCGATTCTCGAAGATTTCTGTTACTTACGTATTTCTGTGGTTCGCATCTGACAGACGTGAATTGAAACACTTTTTTTAGTAAATCTGACTACTCTTATAAAACATACGGCATTAACAGAATCACAGTTTCTGTTTTACCGACATAAGGTATGGTGCCATCTCTGGTAATCACTGGAAATATCACTACGGTATGAAATCAAGTAAGCAAGTCTACAGTTTATTCTAGTGCTTGTTAATAGGAAGCTGTTTCGCCATACTATATCCACCTTGCCTGGAAATCAGCTTCAACATGCCTTTTAATGGTATCATCAACACAAATTTTACTGTTGAAGAAGAAGAAGCCTCATCTTCAGCCAGTTTGTAAAAAACATCATATTAAAGCTTCAGCGGGCAGATCAGTCTTCTGAAAAAGGGAAAAAATTACAGGCTGCAAAAGAACAACTCATTATAATTCCTTTTTTCTCATTATAATGATTTTTTTTCTCAATATATATATACAGGGTATTCCCTAAAGACATTCTAATATTTAAGGGGGTGATTCTTTGACACATTTTAAGAAAAAAAACTTCCCATAAACGTATGTCCTACAAGTCTTAAGTTTTGAGATACAGAGTGATAGAAAGCAGTGGCAGTGGCTATCGGAAAACTTATGCACTATTTGTGAAATAATTTTAAGAAATAAACCATAAATTTAGATCTACAACTATGGGCCACCCAATAAAAAGTGATATATTTTGAGATAAATCGTAATAAATACCAATCACCAATAAAATATAAGGAAAAATAGTATATACAAGAGGTCTCATCATAATTAGAACAAAAAGAAATTATGAAATAAGGCATTGTAATGAGAAAAAAGTCATAACGAGTTTTTGAAAAAAGAAAAGTGAGCGTGCTTTCTACATTGATCATGGCTTTGGCAAAGAATATTTACGCTTATTTTTTGGCCGATTCGGCACGAAAGGCTGCAGCAAATACTCTTGAAGAGAACCAGAAATTTTTGGAGTTTTGAAAGCACGATTTGAAAGCACGTTTTAGGTGCCTTCGAAAAGATGGGGTTCTACATTATAGACATAATAATCAAGATCTTCCCATGTCGGCTGGCTAAGCTGTTTTGGGTATTAACGACAGAATACAAGAAATAAACTTAATTTTCATTCAACAATATAATTCTCGTTCATCAAATTCAATATCTCCCCGAAGACAAAATCCCATTCCCAAATCAACAAAAACCCCTAGCATCCCCTTCATCAGTATCTCCCTGAATCAGTATATAACATTTATATCGCGTTATAATTATTGTACAGCGTGTCATTACTTGTACTTCCATCAAGTTCATTTGGAAAAAACTCTTCCGATGCGTCAGAAGGAAGGTATTGACGTTCTAAGTCGAGTATATCTCACATAACAAAGAAAGCCATCGTAATTTCTAGTATTTTGAAATGAAAAACGTCGTGATACGATGATTCCTGGCTGACCAATCCATCCTCAAAATTACCCTTGTTTCTTCCGGCGTGAGTCTCAAGGCTCCTAAAGGCGCGCCTCGCGCTTCGCCGCGTTCGCGCGTCATGAAGTATTTTCATTCCAAGATATAATTATGCAAGCGAATGATGCATGTGCTTCATTGAAGCTTTTAAAACGTTTCCCACGTCAATATTGAGGTTAATAGTCTATTCAGGTGTAAGTGAAAAAATAACGACTCAACATGTTTGGTACAATTTTGTATTTATTTCATTTCCATTCATCTCTTTTCCACTCTACGTTTTTTTTTACGTGGTTTTCCCGAGAAGACTATTATTCCACGGTTGAAATGCACCAACGTTACGCAACACGTAGATGATATTCCAGAAGACGGCAAAGACGATTACGACTACCCAACAATGGTATACCATTACCCAGAACATCAAGGAAAAGAGAAGCGAGCGAATTACTCGAAATTGTTGAAATCGAAGACATTAGCAACGATGACGATTGACGAAGTACACGAATAAAGCGATGATGACGAAATACTCATACTCATACACAAAACACACACACACAACACTCAAAATACTACAACAAGAAAAAACCGTGGAATATGCCTCTCGGGGAAACCACGTAAAAATAAATAAATACAAAATTGTACCAAACTTGTTTGTGGGTAAAATCAACCCTAAATAGATGATTCAATGAAGCACATGCATCATTCGCTTGTATAATAATATCATAATATAAAGCCTTGAGACTCACTCCGGAAGAGACTAGGGTAACTTTGAGGATGGATTGGTCACCCAGGAATCACAATGTTTTTTTTTTTTTCAAAATACTAGAAATGACGTTGGTTTTCTTTTTTGTTAGGTACTTTTGACGTCAGCTCACTCAAAACAGAGCTACGCCCACAAACAGTGACGTAAACAGATTTTTGGAGAGTATACCCGACTTTAGACGTCAATACCTTCTTTCTGAGGCATCGGACGGGTTTTTTCCACCAGAGCTCGATGAAAGTACAAGTAATGACGAATTCAACGCCCACCGTTTGCACGCTGTACCAGGTGATTCAGTAAGGATAACGAGGTACTGTGTATCTCAGTAACTAACAGTCGTAAAAGTTTGGGGTGAAAACTCGACTGCCGATGCACTTGAGATTCCGGAGAAAAATTGAAAAAACGATTAACCTCACAAAATACGCCCTTTAGCGAGGGCGGTAAGAAACAGAATGGCATGGATGGTTTTTTATCCTATTCAACAATCCTTTCTTTCTTGAACCATGTCTTGTTAGCAAAATTCCGTCAAGTCAAACTTTATTTATAGACATTTATATTCCAAAAAGTTTAGGATTTCCTCCCTCCTATATTTTACGTCCTAAAATGAAACTTTATGTCTCAAAAAGATGAACCATTATGTTGGCAATAACGTGAGAGTTTTCATTTCTGAACTTTCGGTTTGTACCATCGAAACTATTACGCCCCATAGCGGTGGACGTATCAATTTGAAAAATATTTCCACCAATTTTTCTTGGTCGATTTCCCCTGAAGAATTTTTTCCCCAAACTTCTACGACTGTTGGTTACTGAGATACAGTACCTCGTTATCCTTACTGAATCACCCGGTACAATTAGAATGCGAGATAATATGAGCGTTTAACTCAAATAACAGCTCAAAGGAAGAGAAAGAATATATATATATATATCCTGATAGCAATATTGCATGAAGAATTTGCTAACCAACATTAGGAAGATTCAGCTATTTCTATTCACTCACCTGGAAATCAGCCTCCCATTACAATGAATACACATCTTCAGCCAGTTATTGAATCTGCACAGGATTGAGATAAACATTATACTTATTTAAGCTCCAGGTATATCACAGTGTTCCATTATAGGGTATAGACGTCATCTCACTTAAAAGGGAAAAAAATTGTTGTTCTTGAACCCATATACTTTGTGATTACATGAATTTCGACTATTCCTAGAAAGAAACATTAAAATAAGTTTTCGCATTTCTTTCACTTTCCGGTCACCCCAAAAATGGCTACGGTTTTGAATTTTTAAATGGAACACCCTGTATATTGTAACATTTTTTAATTTCTAACTACAATGAAAGTAAATAAATTATGATTCATGGCACACTTGACAAAAGTTGATTAATTATTATACAGTATTTCCCTTAGTAATATTTAATTTATATGCTTGTGTGCTTAGACCATACACTAGATAGACGCGGTATGTACCTTATGCAATGTTTGGTAAAGGTAGGGGGCGCTGACTATGGCATTTTCGGGGAGGTGAGACGATCGTTGAACCGAGAGTCCAGGGACGTGCTTTTTTTAGGGATTCAAAATATGAAAAAATTGATGAATTCTCAGCATATTTTCGGTTTGGTTTTCAATTCCCGCAAAAGCTGAGTGAAAATTCCAACAAATGTTTAACAAACATCATGAAAAAGTTGATTTTAATATAAAGCTCATTTTTTTTCATTATACAAATAGTGTATTTGCTGTTGAATTCTATAAATAATATATTTCGCCTGATGAGCTAATGCTGATTCGAATGTTTTCAGAATCCATCAGAATACAATAAATAATATACAAGCACATCATTAGTTTGCAAGATGAGAGAAGAATTCGAATAATACACATTTAATACAATAAAATATATTTATACATACAATATACATATCGATGAATCTGTGAATTGAATAAATTGAATTAATATGTGTAGTAAAAGCTGAAAATTCCCAAACTTTGATTATTTTCTCTAAGATAGAAGAACCTTTTGTATGCAGTTTTAAACTTTTCAGGCAAATTTCTGTTTGGCCTTCTCAGCCCTACTATAGCTTCTCTTATTTGATTGACCAACCTTTTGGAAACCTGAAAATGTCAAAGAGTTTTTCTAGGACTCTGCATGATCATCAGATGTAATGAATGGCAAAACTATAGGGTGAAGGTTTCCCGATGAACAAAAATGGTGTTCATATTTTCCAAGTGCATGCTTCAACATTTTCTGTGGATATACTTAAGATTACCTGAAGAAACTATTTTCTGTCACTATTAGAAAAGCTTTCTCACACAAATATCTGCAGTAGGGCAGTGATCATATCATAAAATTCAGTATGTTTTTCCAATGTTTCTATCCTGAAACTACTCGACACAACTGCATCCATATTTATATGTTATTTGGAAACCTAAAAAACGTTTCAGATGTTAAAGTTTGGTAAATATTATATTCGAAAAATATTCTTATTCAAAATGTTTTCAATATGGATCATTCCTACAGCTACTTTGCATCTACGCCTATGGAATACTTACAAATGAAATCATTCCGTCGACGTTTTGTTATCTTTGTTAACACAAATTCCACAATATTTTGCCATAGTCCTTTCCTCTTGAATACACTCAAGAATTAATCATTTCCAACAAAAATAACATTGAAAAATAAATAAAAACACGAGAAATTCTCCACATATACAAAATGTAAACAAATGCCTCCATACGTCAACAACGTCAATGTCAGAATCGGCCAATAGGAAAACTCGTACCATGTCAAATATTGTTTCCCCCCTCAGTTACAAAACAAATCGCCCTCGATACCGAGTCTATCTAGTGTATGGTCTAAGCTTGTGTGTGTGTGTGTATTTGGCTTCGGTAAAAATACCATAAAACTAATAGACACGAAAATGTAATTTTGCCAGCTTGTCTTTTTCCTATCTATCATAATAGTCACTAAAACTTTTCGAAATGTCACATTCTGATCCTGTCTCAGAAATCAAAAAACGTTACAATATGCTTCACTTGCCATTCACCTATACCAAATTTCATTTTGATACACCTCATATTGTACAACTTATGAATAGAAAATGAATAATAAGAATAGAAAATAAATAGTATACAAAAATCTTTGAAAATATATGGACAAGGCAATGACATCATAAAAGAATTCATATTGGTAGATCCAAATAATTATCGAACCTAGAACTGTTTTGCAATGAAACGATTATCTCAGGGTTTTTTCGATTCCGAGTTTTTTTTTATTTATATAGTGCCCCAAACACTTATGCACCCCAACATCCTCGTACATGTAATACGGGTGGCCTAGATCTTACACCGCAGAGTTGAGCGCAGCGCCCTACATGAATCCGGACCACGCCTTGACGAAACTCTCACAGATGGCGCCAGAAAAAATTGATCGTGATAAAGAGCTGCCTAAATGGTCGCGTTACAGTTTACAATTGAAAAGATGACAAATAATTGAGAGAACACCTACCAGTTGATGTTATTCAAAAGTTCTTTTCTTCTGCTCCTCGGTCCATTTTCAAGCAGCAGACATTTCCGTCCAAAACTCAACTAGTGTCCTTCCTTCTTTGTTATTTACCCAGGTACTTCGGGGATTAGTCTATTAGGTAAGGGACCTCTTGCCATCATCACCTCTTCCCTGTTGTGTTTCTGCATCTATAATTTTATGTTAATAGATTTAAGATATCTCTAATATGATGATATTTCTGTATTTGCCCCGTTTAAAGTAATTGCACAAATTATTTATTTTTTCCAATCCAATGGAACTGAAGATTTGAATAAATAATTCAAGAATTGTTATTTTTTTAGATTGGATTACTAATTTGAGTTCTGAGTAAGAAAAGAGAGGACTCATATCTTTCATCCTGTATATGATAAACCAGAAATATAGGCACTCCAAAGCTTGTTACTGATCTAAAAAAATCACACAAAAGTGCACTCCAAAGCCTACCACTAATCGATTTTAACTCCATAAAAAAATTGATATTGTTGTTGTGACTGGGATAATATGTTGATGTTGTATGAAATACTAGATGTTCATGAGATTTAATGAAAAATATACCAAACAAGTTGTGTTAAAGACACCTGAAATTTTACTCTGAAATCATAGCATATCATTTAGTCAAATTAGAATTTTAATCAATAATCTAAAGATGAAACAATGTCAATTAATTAAACCAATAATCTCTAACACAATAAGATCCAAAATACTTGAAACAGTAGCCATTACTCAGATTCAATATTTTTCAAGTTATGAGGTCATTCACTCAAACAAGAAAAATAGTCAAGGTGTAATGATGCCAAATTTTGTCAATATATTTTATCGTCCAGAAAAACTTATGAATGAATCGTTACGAGTTCGATATCAGGTACCAGCAAATATTCGTTCAAGTGGCCACCTGTTTTCAATATTTATATGGGTCGATAGGTCGGTCGGCTCGAAATATAAACAGATTTTATGTTCTCCGGCCGATATTTCCTATAAGTACCAAGCTATGTTTATACTCAAGGAAAGTTTTGTTTCATGAAAGAATGTACGAATTAGATGCATTTATTATAATGGCAATGTCGTCTACAAGGATTTTAAAGATTATTAAGAATAATCATATGTTATATTATATTGAGATTGAAGTATGATATAGAATATAAACATTTCATAAATACGAGGCACAATACGATATACGACTATAGGATGGACTTACCAGCTTGGTGAAACACTTTGGAACTGAAGAATATAGTCTGAAGAGAGTCACTCGAAGTCATTGAAGGGAGGATAATTCAAGAAGAGGAAATTGGGGAACCAATAGGAACGTTAGTTTTGTTTACACTTCAAGTTAGCTCGTGTATAATTTATGGGCATAACATCTGCAGCCGTAAAAATTAATTATCCCAGTAACCTTCAACCAACTTATGTTTATAGTAACTTAATCGAAGATTAATGGAAAAAGCGCAAAAATATAAGATTTATGTCTGAAATAGTTTATATTAAATGCTCTTAACATGTCCATACTTTTAGAATAATTTACATTTGGCAAAAACGACATGAACCACTAATTAGTGTAATTAGCGGGGATGGGAGGTTCCTATAATTTTCTCATGAAAAGTTCCTATAAATTCTCTGAAACTAGAATCAGAAGTCAGAGCAGTTCCAAGATCCAACAGTTAAGCTCTCAACTCCAGACAATGTTCCTCAGTTCGTAATGTCAGTGCCACCCTCGTAAAGTGTGTTACATACAACAAGTGAACGTGAATTAGCAGACCAGTGAAAGATGGATTTCCATCAGACAGTTCGGTTTTGGTCCATGTAATAAAAGTCATCTTGTTGTGCCGGTATTCAGTTCAATTCACGTAAGTTCTATAGTCAGGAAACATCTCGAAAGTTACTATAATTGTGATCAACCACCAAACATGTAGGAAATCTTATTTATATTGACGACTTTGCCTGTCTAATTGATTCAAATGCTAAATAGATATTTGTTCTCAGAGATAAGTGTATTAATGTCTACATCCACTATTCTTTCTCCTGCTTAAATATTCACGAACCCAGTTAAAGAAGTAATATTGTATTGTATAGGCCAACTTGAATAAAGCAGGGTGTCATAACAAAGGCAAATATTACCCAAAAAAAAGTGACACATAACACTTGAAAAAAAGTAGCTACCAGGAAAACAAAGATATTTTCAAGACACCCAAATAAGATAGTGTGTCACATAACTCGAGAAAGAAGAAAAAATAGGCAATAAGGCAAGAAATCTCATTTTAGTTCGGTTACTACTTCATCCCATGATATGAATTTAGCATTTGAAGTGAATAAATCACCTGCTTAGACAAAAAAAGGATTCCTTTTGATTCGTACCTGGAAAATGTGAAGGTAATTTTTGAAATTCCGGTTCAATTGGTACCTTCCATAGTCAAAAGTTTTAGACGCCAATTTTTTGTTTCACATTCTTATTCATCTTCTTCCGTCACAACCCTACTTATTCTATCAGAAACATGAGTCAAACGAGACAAAAGGCATTTGTATTCTATGTCAGAGGTGGTTCCACAGAAGTTACTAATCTTATCAGACAATTCATTCAAGGTAATTAATCAAAATTATAAATTATATATTATAAATTATAATCAAAATTCTGTTGTACAGCTAAACCAGCAAAACTACGATTTGAAATTTTATTCTTTTCTTTTTAACATCACCATTAATAATAGCCAAACCTCTGATATACCGGGTGTAACAGGATCATGGTACACCACCCTTATCTCCGTTAGTTTTGGAAGTAATTGACTGAAATTTGGGATATGCCATGAATATAATAAGCGGAACTTTTTGACCTACAAATGATTGTTTCTCACTTTCGGTATCGTATTGTTGGTATCACAAATCATTTGTAGGTCAAAAAGTGCCGCTTATTATATTCATGGCATATCCCAAATTTCAATCAATTACCTCCAAAACTAACGGAGATAAGAGGGGTGTACCATGATCCTTTTACACTCTGTATAGTTCATAAACAAAACCATGGACTTTCAAATAGCCAGAAAACAAATCAAATATAATATGAGATAAATCAGCAAGTATTTTCACCAGATAGAATTTTCTATAAGAGAGCACCACCACGTATTTAATAATAATATCGTCTTTATTATTTCAAGAAATAAAAAAAGAACAACAATATACTGTATTCAGTTATCAAGAAATAAAGGGCAAAGTTCATTGTCTGCAATGCATCATGGAAAATGTTCTTCCACTTAACCCTTGGAAGGTAATGAAATCTTTCAGAGCTAAATAATTCAATGTGTAAACTACTTTTCATATATTATGTTAAAATTATATAAAAGAATTTGTATATCTTAATTTGCTCTTGACTTTGGGCTGCTCAGAAGGGTTGTTTGAAAAAAATAAAATACTAAAGGGAAATAGTGAGCGCCACAATCTTTCAAAATAAAAGGTGCAAAAAAAATTAAGGGAAAAGATATGTTTTTCTATAGCAAAGAAATTCTCACTGTGGTGGTGTTTTCTCGAATAAAAAAAATACTAATTTTCTAAATACTCAAACGATGAAAACAAGAAAAATAATCAGAAATATATGAAATTGATGAAATTTAATGGAAATAAATGAACAATAAAGTTAACTCATGATCTGTGATTGAGGGATATAAATGAAAATGTTTCACAAACTAAAGACAGATTTTTTGAGAGCTCACTTACTCAGTCATATTCCTCCTGATGATTTAATGTACATAGTTCTAGCAGCCTCTCAAGTGGTTCAGTGGTCCTTTCAATATCAGGTCAGGACTGTCTTGCAGGAATCAGGCCTCAGCAAAGGAAAGTTGATTCGACTACTTCAGTGACTCTTGGATACTCCTCGTAGTTAATAGGATCAGGTGTTCCTGAAAAGACAATTTTACAGCAGTTTGTTACCATAGAAGAGAGAAGACATTGAACCTTTGGGTTTGAATAACCACAATCTCATCAATTCCTCAATTAACTATAAAAAGTAATATTTCAATGCAAACTATTCCATAGACTCAGATTTTTAATAATAATGTTAATTCCAGTGATGAAGAAAATCAGATATAATTATGAAATTTGATCAGGAAAGTAATATTTATGAAAATGGTAGGTATTCTAAGTTTTATTCTGAAATAATCTCTTGCTGACTATGGTGGATTTATGCAGCAATTTTAAGTCAAAAGTAAGTTTTTAGTAATAAGATATAAGACCTAAAGAAAAAATGACCATTTATGCAGGAATTATGGTAACATCTCCCATTGGTCTATTTATGTGGTTGTGTTAGTGGTCACTTTACAATTTCAGTCATCAATATCCATTTTTTTCTTTTTATAATCTAATGATTCTGATATAAGTTTGAATAAACAACACAATCACAGACAATAACCTATAAAAAACCGTCACAAAATTGAAAAAAAAAAATTGATCTTTTTTAAGTTTTAAGCCATAAGAGATAAAAGTTGGTCAACATTCTTATGACTTATGTACAGGAAAGAAAGGAAAGCACAGTTGAGGTTTATGCACTATCTGATTTATTCAACTGAATATAACAATCACTCACCTGAGCTCAAATTCTTCGATAATCCTGGTTACCAATATTTAGCTTCCTGTTCCTTACAAGTGGGTTTCTGTCCCTCAGAAATAGTCACTCACATAATTCTGCTCAAGGTCTATTCTCCAACATCAGAGAATATCTCAGAAGTATATCTGCTATATTTACCTACGAAGTATAAAAGAAAAGCAGTGATATGGAAATTTCTTAGGCTTCAGTACTAAAAATAATCACACAAGATGCCGATAATCGAAAAAGAGAAAAAATAAAATATCACATAAAATCTCTGTATTTTTAACCAAATAGTTGATCACAACTGAGATAAAATCAATCGATTATATTTAACGATTACTATAGATGATCCAGATTAAAATAAAAATGTTGACTCAAATTTAAAAAAAAAAGGCGTGCTTTCAACATGCTCAAGATTCCTGTATCATATACCGAAAGTAAGCAGAAAAATCGTAAAATTTCAATAATCCATAATTAATATGACATTTTTATATTGTATTTAGTAAATTCAACATCTCACCTCACAAAGCGTTGTCCAAGAAAAGCAAAAAAGAAGCACTCCAAATCAACGATGTGCCTCATCCTTAAAAGTCTGCAATCAAAAAGAACGATTCGACCACAGAGTACATTAAGGTTACAGAGAAGGCACTTGACCAAAGACACTTGACTGCGCGGAATTATTCACCATGCGTCCTTGAAACTTTTACTACGTTTTCTGTGTACCAGGGTTCATATATGAAAGCTTTGGCTACTCAGGGCTTAACATTTCACCAGTGATTTTTTTAGATGAAAAAACGATTTACTCCTTCAATATCCGAATAGAGCATATATTTTATGTACTTTTCATAAATTTCAATGAATTTATCATCATTCATATTTATTTCGACTACTATTTCAACATAACCCAAGATTATACGTGATACAAGGATGACTTGAATTTCATTGAAATAGTTTTTAATATGGAGATGATTGGGATTTGAGGAACAGTTCAAAGGTGTAGAACTCTTTATTGTGAGTAAAATTCAATTTTATATTCATTATTTCTGTTGACACTTCCATCATACCTTTCATGACCTTCGCTGCTAACTGGTCTGAAGTGCAAATAATGAAAAATATTTTGTGTCCATCATCTGATAAACATAAATTCATGACGTTTTGTTGCTCGCATGAACTAGGCTTGCTATTGGTTGAAAATTCGTTCGTCCGTCAGAAAATCATCTGACATCGAATCAAAATTCGAAGCGTCGAACGCAGAAAAACGCTTTACTATAGTCGGGTTCCAATATTACTGAAGATTTCGGAACGAATTCAGGTTGAGTAAGCTACCACCAGTATAATTCAGTAATTTCAGAACGATCTACAGTACTGAACAGTACTGGCAAAGAATAGAGGTTACTACCCCTTCTCTTTGGTACTGGTTGGGAATTTCGGAAGTCAACATATGAAAAGAACTTCACATGTCACTTGTTTGATCACATGACTGTATCAACCAATAGAAAGATGCGTGGATGCGATTCTGCCACCACGCCTGTTTAAGGGAACTCGTAGTAATTTTATTATTTCATTCATAAATAGGGGGAGTGGAACATCTTGTTTAACCACTAATCTTTGATTCGACGTTACTACCCCAACATCCAACATCGTCATTCCCCTGACATCCCATAGAACATAGAATGGTTAGAATGACAAATAACGTTTAACTCAGAAGGCACCTTAGTTTTAACGGATGCCAATAGATGGCAATGTTATAATATCATTCGGTCAGATTTTTTTCCATGTCATGAAATTTCTTAATATACTATTATAAAAATGACTTGAAGTACATGATAAGTCACTAGATTTGCCACCCTCTGGGTGTGCCACCCGCGTGCGGTGCACCCTCAGACCAATGGTGCACCCTTTGCACGCCCGCTTACGGCGGGCCGTTCCTCACCACTCCCCCTAGTTATAAATGAAATAGTAAAATTACTACGAGTTCCCTTGAACAGGCGTGGTGGGAGAATCGTATCCATGCATCACGCATAAATGACCTGGACACGGATGCATCTTTAGGCCTTTTCGGAAACCACTGAACTCACCTACCTTGGAAACCACTGAACTCACCTACCTCGGAAACCACTGAACTCACCTCGGAAACCTACCCGGGTTGACACGATACCTAACCAACCCACTGAACTCAAACGTTTGAGTTTGAGTTCAGTGAACCAACCCGCACGTTCGCTTATCTGCGTTTATCCACTGAACTCAAAGTGCGTTTACCTGACTTGCATCAAGGATATATGATTTTATGAAATAAAAAACAAACAATAAGTAAGAAACATAATTTTAGAAGAAGAAGAATAACCTCATCAATCAACATTTGAAAATTGATTTTTCACCTTATTTTTGTCATCTATCACTATTTCAGTTAGTAAATTCAGTATGAAAGAATATTTTATCTTTCTTTGATTCAATCATTTCATTTTCAACAATATGAACACAAATTTGGTTGGGAATAGAAAGTAGCACATGATGAAAATCTGCCGGACAGTGTGATAGGATTACAATCATGTACATACTACACAAGGATATTAAACTGTAAAGGATTGCTCGATCGACCAAGTTTTTCTTCCGGATGTATGACGTCACTGACTCCGCTCGTAATTTCATTGGCTGTTGACTCTCCATCTTTGTCATTGATTTTAGTTTCAGTTTCTCACTTTATTTTTGTTATTCCACAGGTTATTTTTTAAATACACGAAAGAATAATAATTGATGAGTTTTTAAGTCAGTATGAGAACATGAAATATCTGGACAATCAATTTATAGCCATTATTAGTTCCATTCGCAAAATAATAGGAATTGGATGAAAACATGTTTTTTCATTCTTTGAAGACTCTGTTATCGTGGCACTGGTTTACCTTTTTGGTTTGTGGCCGAATAATTATTGAAGTGAATTATATTCTACAGCACCTAGTCACAGAAATCATTTACACAGTGAATTTTGGAACCAAAGGTATTAAAATGCATGTTGCTGCCTAGAATCAAAATTCAATTGAAAATCTGCTAGATTCATATATTTCATACCAGGTAAGCTCTGAAAATAGTGGTGAAATGAGGGTTTATTATCAATAATATCCATTGGTTTTTTTAGGGTACTATCAAAGATTACATAGACAGAATATAGAATATATTTCTGGATATTGTCCAGTGCAAGTAGATATATGGAAGCAATTATGAAATTGAAAATGTCCTTGGAAGTTTGTAGTGCATGTACATTTTACATTTCAAGTATACATGTATTATTTATTATCCATTATGAACTGTATAGATCAATAATAAATCATTCCCTATTGAGGTAGGCATATCATTTTGCAATCAGTAGCAGTTTTTATTTCATGATATACAATATTGTTTAATCAATCACACAGTATACTTACATACTATACCATTTTCAACCAACAAATTATGTTATCTTTCACCTATATTATTTCTGAGTGCATCCAGAAACAGTGATCTACCTATTTAGATCAAAGGATGATGTCCATTCAAGTTCAGGGCACTGAGATATACCTATCATAATATGAACAGTAGGTATATGGAACAAATAAAACATTTTGATTTTATAAAATATATGATTTCCACAGTATAAAATACACCAACAATTTTGATTTTTGTATTATATCTACCTGAGTTGATTGTTTGACATTTTTCACAATTCCTTATTTTTATTGAATCGCTTTCTTCAATTTAGTGAGTTCAGTCATCACTTATTATGATGGGATGAAGATGTGATAATTTCAGGATCAGAAAAGAATATGCATTTTCTGAAATGGAGCAACATGTTCAGAGACATTTTGGGATATGGATGATGTTCTCAATATTTTCTGTCACACCTTACTCAGTGGAACATTTGTGTTCCAATCATCTCTTCACTAGTGAATCTACAATACAAAGACAACAATAACAAAATATTACTCCTCAAGAGCATGTATTATAATAATATATACCTTCAGGGTTCATTTATAGTAGGTCCTGTCATGTTATTCCTGCTCATAATCTTGATCACATAAAATAGAACAAATCTACTGGAATCACTTGGATTACACAAAGGAAGTCTTCCACTTCTAATTGTTGTGGATTTTGGAAAAACACATGGAAATTATTTGTTGTTTTGGGTTTTCTTAAATCATCTACACCCTCAGGCCTGTGCTCATGCCCTCAGTTACAGCACACAAAACAACTAATTCACCTATAAAAGTAAGATTTTATATATTCAGCATTCTGTATTGCATGTACTTACTTCATTCACTTATATAAAGTACCATGTTATTTTAAATTTACTAAATTCATTCCAATTTTGAAATTTCGCAAAAAGTTTCAATGGCGACATAATAACTTCCGATGGTCGTCCTCTCGACCAATGAACAACAAGGTCGAATCAGTGACGTCATTCAACGTGTTTACATTGCCAGCATAGGGATTGAGCAATCCTTTAATTCCTTTACAGTTTAATATCCTTGCATACTACATACAGTACTAACTACCAAGTTCTTTGACAAAGTACAACAGTTGGTCAGAAAGTCGATATGCAAAGGAATAAGGAGTGAATATAGCGAAGGCAGTTGCTGACTAGCATCAATAAAATTCAACTGAAAACCTGATGATAAAAGATATTTCATGGTGGGTTTACATTAGAGTGGTGAAATACAGTTTTTTCTCTAATAGTATTACTCGTTTTCAGGGAATAACACAATAAAAAATGCTGGATGTAACTATGAATCATTTATATAGCTTCACTGACCATCAACTGATAGAAAAACAATGTACCTACCAAATTTTGTTGTCAAAAAGACTCATGATTATCCCAGCAGATACTTCTGATTTCCAGGAATTTCAGCTATAGATCTTCTATTGGAACAATTTTATTTAAGCAACTGACATAGGTTAGCAAAAGAAGTTCCAATATAGCAGCATTCAGCAAAACCTTGAACAAATTGGGAATGAGTTATTACTAATTATTACAGTTACCTTAGAATGTTGAGACTATATTAATATTCACTTCTATCTATACAATACCTAGAATACATACCTAGTTAGTGAAAATATCATCACCATTCACCACTCTATTGTAAAATCATCTCTGGTATGAAGTATATTATTTGTTCTTTGTTAATTTCATGTGTGAATTTTAGAGGCTGATACATCTAATCAGTTATGGCTGGGGCTGAGAGAGAAAGATCCTCCAAAAGATACTGAGGGACTGATGTACTGCACCTATAACACATTCTTATTATACTATGTAAATGAAGATTCATTCATTCATTAAAGAGATATTCTGATCATTATTTGCTTCAGATCTGTTTGTTGACACTGTTAAAAGGCAACAGGATTCATACAAATGTAAAATATACCTGTAGATTTCCCAAATCCATGTAGCAATCAAATGTCTCATCACAAAATTAATAGAAAAATCTCTTCTGACAGCATAAACCTTAGTAGGTATATCTTTCCTCAATCTACAACAAATAATGATATAACAATACCTCTGTTATGTCTAGTAACCAAATCTTGATTTACATTCTTTTCATTCTTATTTAATTTCAGCATTGTGATATAAAATAATAGAGAATAAATACAATAATAATGCAAAATCCTAACCTCACTTCACTTTGATAGCGATTTAATCAAAACTATCAATGGTTAATACCTGTTTCTATATTTTTTCAGATACATCGAACCTCCCTCTTTCTGTAAATGATCTTGAAATACGTTAAATATTTATAAGACTTCAAAAATTTGCTGGAAAATTTGGAATCGTAACCCGTTTCGCCATCTATGCATTGAACTGAGAACTGGAATATCAGCCATCTATTTTGTTATATTGAACCAAATCTAAGTTATAGGTTCCTGTAATCACTTGAACTAGAAGGAAACTGTATGCATTACAGGTTTCTGTAATCACTTGGATTAGACGAGAACTGTATATGTGTATAAATTGCAAGAGGGTAATGTGATGTCGTCAAAAGATGGCCTTAAAAGGCAACGCTGTGACGTCTTTGACGGGATCACATAGCAGCATAATAAGGATTTATAGCTTCACTGACCAATTACTGATAGAAAAACAATGTACCTACCAAATTTTGTTGTCAAAAAGACTCATGATTATTCCAGCAGATACTTTTGATTTCCAGGAATTTCAGCTATAGATCTTCTATTGGAACAATTTTTTAAAGCAGCCGATATAGGTTAGCAAAAGAAGTTCCAATATAGCAGCGTTGCCGTTTGGTGTATAATTATACACATTCAATGGCCCGTGTATAATAGTGTGTATCTTTCATTTTTGTGTATAATGGTGTATAATGATCAAATTTTCGCAACAAAAATGGCTAGGTTGGTTCAGGTTGGTTGGCAACGTCCAAGACGGGGCAAAAAGGCAACAGGCAACACTGTAGGGTGTGTGTGTGTTATTTGTTAATGTCTCTTGAGTCACAGATTAGAGAACTTGAGTTCTGCGTTCGAGTTTTTCGACTGCTGTCACAGAACTCGCATTAATGACAAGTGACAACAAAAGTCACTCATTCAAGATTTCTCATTACTGGCATATAAAATATCTATATGGGTTTAAAAAATAAAGATTTACATTTTCAGGTCGAATAAAAATATGGAAGCATGATTGAAAACGAATAGTTGTTCTGGTACTAGTAGTACTAGTACAAGTACTAATACCAATATCATATCAGTGAGTTGCATGAGTAGTTGAATTTTGGATGCATTTATAAAAAAATATACCTATATGATAAAACTTATAAGGAAGTAGATAAAGAGAAAGAAATTGAGAATTTTGCAAAACATTCAGAAGCAAAAAAAGACAAAAGTGTGCACTGCACTAAAGACACAAATTTTTCCATTTAGTTGACTTTGTTTTCATAAATGTGAAGACATTCCCGCCAAAATGTTCTATCGAATTCTGAGGTTAGACACTGACACAGAGAATCTTGAAATAAAACCAAATGAATTCATGATCCAATCACTATTTTTTAACAAATATTTCTGAAAATCGTTGGTGTATAATTCAGAATATATTGTGTATAATGGTGTATAATTTGAGTCTGCGCGGTGTATAATGTTATAAATAGTTCGTGGCAACACTGCAATATAGCAGCATTCAGCAAAACCTTGAACAAATTGGGAATGAGTTATTACTAATTATTACAGTTACCTTATAATGTTGAGACTATATTAATATTCACTTCTATCTATACAATACCTAGAATACATACCTAGTTAGTGAAAATATCATCACCATTCACCACTCTATTGTAAAATCATCTCTGGTATGAAGTATATTATTTGTTCTTTGTTAATTTCATGTGGGAATTGTAGAGGCTGATACATCTAATCAGTTATGGCTGGGGCTGAGAGGGAAAGATCCTCCAAAAGATACTGAGGGACTGATGTACTGCACCTATAACACATTCTTATTATACTATGTAAATGAAGATTCATTCATTCATTAAAGAGATATTCTGATCATTATTTGCTTCAGATCTGTTTGTTGACACTGTTAAAAGGCAACAGGATTCATACAAATGTAAAATATACCTGTAGATTTCCCAAATCCATGTTGCAATCAAATGTCTCATCACAAAATTAATAGAAAAATCTCTTCTGACAGCATAAACCTTAGTAGGTATATCTTTCCTCAATCTACAACAAATAATGATTTAACAATACCATGTCTAGTAACCATATCTTGATTTACAATCTTTTCATTCTTATTTCATATTGAATTGATTCTTGTGGATTATCCAAGAGGAACATTAAAAAGTCTTGCATCTTTACATGAGTTTATAATAGATACACACACTTGTACAAGTTATACATAAAAGAATAACGAACATCGATCAAAATATTCAAAATGCACACAGTTACACCTACTCTACTCTGAAAACATCTATGTACCCCTTCGGTGTAGAACAAGCATTGTACTAAAGTTTATGTCAGCTGTCTGTCATTGATGTCAGTGTCATACACGAAAATTTAAAAAAAAACAGAAGAATCTATCCTGTGAATATAACCTAATTCGTGACAAGGCAACGCTGTGACGTCTTTGACGGGATCACATAGCAGCATAATAAGGATTTATAGCTTCACTGACCATCAACTGATAGAAAAACAATGTACCTACCAAATTTTGTTGTCAAAAATACTCATGATTATCCCAGCAGATACTTCTGATTTCCAGGAATTTCAGCTATAGATCTTCTATTGGAACAATTTTATTTAAGCAGCTGACATAGGTTAGCAAAAGAAGTTCCAATATAGCAGCATTCAGCAAAACCTTGAACAAATTGGGAATGAGTTATTACTAATTATTACAGTTACCTTAGAATGTTGAGACTATATTAATATTCACTTCAATCTATAAAATACCAAGAATACATACCTAGTTAGTGAAAATATCATCACCATTCACCACTCTATTGTAAAGTCATCTCTGATATGAAGTATATTATTTGTTCTTTGTTAATTTCATGTGGGAATTGTAGAGGCTGATACATCTAATCAGTTATGGCTGGGGCTGAGAGAGAAAGATCCTCCAAAAGATACTGAGGGACTGATGTACTGCACCTATAACACATTCTTATTATACTATGTAAATGAAGATTCATTCATTCATTAAAGAGATATTCTGATCATTATTTGCTTCAGATCTGTTTGTTGACACTGTTAAAAGGCAACAGGATTCATACAAATGTAAAATATACCTGTAGATTTCCCAAATCCATGTTGCAATCAAATGTCTCATCACAAAATTAATAGAAAAATCTCTTCTGACAGCATAAACCTTAGTAGGTATATTCTTTCCTCAATCTACAACAAATAATGATATAACAATACCTCTGTTATGTCTAGTAACCAAATCTTGATTTACATTCTTTTCATTCTTATTTAATTTCAGCATTGTGATATAAAATAATAGAGAATAAATACAATAATAATGCAAAATCCTAACCTCACTTCACTTTGATAGCGATTTAATCAAAACTATCAATGGTTAATACCTGTTTCTATATTTTTTTAGATACATCGAACCTCCCTCTTTCTGTAAATGATCTTGAAATACGTTAAGAGGGGAGATTCACAAAATCCCGTAAACATACCTTTGTTGCTGATCGGGTTTCTGCCGAACGGTAAGTCCGATAGCAAAAACTATGATATTTTCGTAAATAAGAAAGTTGAATCAAGGTACTAACCCCTTTTTGGACTTGAAATTCGTTTTTTTAAGAACGCTATTGACGATCAAAAAATGTAAACAATGAAATTTTTTTTGTCACAGATTGTGATAATATTTCAAAATGTCCTACCTACTATATTGAATTATACCCTGACTAAATATCAACTTTCAAAATGAAACTATTCAAAAGAAACCCAAGAAAATGTAAAAAAAATGCGTGAATTCACTAATTCTTGTCAGCGTCAACGATGAAGTGAGTAGAAAACATCAAAATCTAGTATGATAATAGTTCAGCCTTTGGCTCGAAGATGGCGGCTTAGCAAGTAGTAATTGAATAATGGCTAGAAGATGGCACTGATGACAGTCACAATGACGAATATGTCTTAGACCAAGCGAATATCTTATTATAGGGTCTGTTCGCTGTGTATGCATGAAATTTATATTGTACACTACATTTTCTTACACTCACTCTGCTCGTTGTCGATCAGTGTAGTGGAGTGGAGTGTAATTAGTTCAACGTCTGTTCGGTGCTTTCTGCTAATCCTAGGATTTTGATTTGGAGGTTATGCTTATAATTATTTTGTATTTATTTGTTGCTTTTGAATCTCTTTTGAATGTATCAAAAATGCACAGTGATGATGAAATAATAGAGAATATCATTGCGAATTTGGACGATGAATTGTGGACAAGTTCATCTGACGAGGATCAATCAATGGCATTGATGTCAATTCTTTTGATGCTTTCGTAAAGGGGGACAAAAAATTCCCGGGTTACAAATATAACCATTACGTACTTTGTCGAAGAAGTTGTTTTTTTCAAAATATATCATTGTATACATCTAACCTCATATTATTCAATATCCATTTACACTACACTTATCACACCTCCTTTAAATCGATTGTAACAACTGGTTTTTTCGTGCTACAACATTTTAACAACGAACAAAGTGTAAGTGTACACGGGAAATCACCGAACGGTATCAGTGTTACACAATCTACTATTCTGTACAATAGTGTAGTTAATGGAGACACAGCGAACAGACCTATAATCTTTCCATTCAAGGTCGTGTGCTTTTGTGTACTGTTTCTCGCGAACAGGGATACGCTGTCCAACCTATATCAATGTTGCCAGATATACTCCTCTCAGTAATTATATGTTCATGAAACGTTTCCCTGAATGAAAATATTTGAAACATTCTGAATGAACGTTTCGAAAATTCACCTGTCTAATATTTCATATATCACAAAATGCGAGAAAATAAAAACATTTCAAGTGAAAACATTGAGACCTACCTACTGATAGAACGTTTCAAAAATATACAGGGTGGCTCCCGACTAGCGCGACGAAGATTTATAGCAAAACGGCAAAACTTCTGAAATTTGTGTCACTTCAATATAGTTTGTATTTTGATAAAGGTCACATTTTAAAATTATTTTGAAAGATACAAGTTTTTTTTTTCGTATGGATTTCATAGATCTATCAAATTTGGGAACTGGCAGAAAGATGAAGGGTTTTAAAAACCGAGATTTTTCAACTGGTCAAAACATCTTTACTTTTGATTGACTTTCTGTTGATATTCATTTAAATCACTTACAGGGTGGTTTAGAATTCAGAATTCTCATCCACCCTATATTTAAATGGATTAAATATCAGTTGATAGTAAATGAAAAGTTGAGATAAGGACATGTAAGCCCTTTCAACCAATAATGAATAGTTGAAAAATCCCGATTTTTCACACCCTATATATCTGTAGTCGTTCCATATAGACCCCAAGTGTGACAGATCGATGAAATAAGCTTTCCAGGAAGAACCTAATGAATTCACCAATTCTTGTCAATAAAATACAGGGTGTTCCATGGGAAAAACTATAACTTATTTGATATGGCACAACTTTCTGGAACATCCAGTATAATTCAAAACAATTTGAATTATAGTGTTCATCAACATACAATCTACTGGAATGACAAAAACTTCTAAAGTTTTGCCGTTTCGCTATAAATCTCCTTCGCGCTAGTCCTGAGCCACCCTGCATAAACATCTTGGGCCCAATATATAATATGATCCATCGATGCATCCATGCCACATACTTACTCGCAATGGATACTGTTGATAATAATCTGAATCGTCTTATTTTTGAAATAAAAAACCATGGATAGAGTAAGCATTGCAATCAATTATAGTGTGTTGTAGGAAAATAACCAACTCAAAATGAAATCAAGGTGACAGGTAGATATTTCAAGTCCCTATACTATAAGGCCTATGGGATGAAAAAGTAGGTACTTTCACTTGCTTCTACTCTAGGATATTTCAGCACCTCGAATTTCATGATTTTTTGATGAACGGTTACGGGAATACTATTGAAGAAAAACCGTCTTCCGGTTCAGGGTGCCCTCTTTTGAGGAGCCTAGCTGCCTAGCTCCTTTATTGGAATAATTTTTTAACAAATATTTATAGGAACTTATTTTCAGGATTACACCTGAAGAGAAATCACCCCACGGATTTCTTACTAGAAAACACTCTTTATAAGTAATAGACATAGCATACTTTTGTAAATGAAGAATAAAAATGCTCCCTCTATAAATCAATATCTTGATAACCACAACAATCAAAACAATGTTACATGTTGCACATTTTAAAACAAATATCAAATAATATTGGTCAAAAAACGAACTTTTCTGTTGAAAAAATTCAATATACTGAGCTCCAAAACATCATCTTTACAAGTTCTATCGCCTATATAATATATCCATACCTACGCCGACCCTGTACTTCTAAAATGCAAATCTCACGATTTGTTCGAGCGACACCTATTGAACTCTGCTAAAACTAGCGAGTACTATGAGCTAGGAAGACATCTCCTGCTTCGCCTATGTCTTTTCGATCTATGAATTTTTATAACGATATGTTCACAGTATGGACATCTATCGGAAATTTCAGCAGCACTGCTGAATCCCTGCTCTTAAATATTTATAAGACTTCAAAAATTTGCTGGAAAATTTGGAATCGTAACCCGTTTCGCCATCTATGCATTGAACTGAGAACTATTAAACCAAATCTAAGTTATAAGTTCCTGTAATCACTTGAACTAGAAGGAAACTGTATGCATTACAGGTTTCTGTAATCACTTGGATTAGACGAGAACTGTATGTGTATAAACTGCAAGAGGGTTATGTGATGTCAAAAGATGGCCGCCTTATAAGGAAACGCAGTGACGTCTTTGATGGGATCACATAGCAGCATAATAAGGATTTATAACTGGAATTAAAAAGCTTCACTGACCATCAGCTGTTAGAAATACTATGTACCTACCAAATTTTGTAGTCAAAAAGAGTCATGATCATCCCAGCAGTTACTTCTGACTTCCAGGAAAAGCAGCTGACATAGGTTGGCAGCAAAACCTTGAACAAATTGGAATGATTTACTAATTATTACAGTTGATAATACCATACTAATATTCACTTCTATCTATACAATACCAAGAATACATACCTAGTTAGTGAAAATATCCACTCTATTGTAAAGTCATCTCTGGTATGAAGTATATTTGTTCTTTGTTAATTTCATGTGGGAATTTTAAAGGCTAATACATCTAATCAGTTATGGCTGGGGCTGAAAGATCCTCCAAAAGATACTGAGGGACTGATGTACTGCACCTATAACACAATCTTATTATAGTATGTAGATGAAGATTCATATATTATTTTGATCATTATTTGCTTCAGATCTGTTTGTTGACACTTAAAAGGCAACAGGATTGATACAAATGTAAAATATACCTGTAGATTTCCCAAATCCATGTTGCAATCAAATGTCTCATCACATCACGATTGTGATATAAAATAATAGAGAATAAATACAACAATAATGCAAAATCCTAACCTCACTTCACTTTGATAGCTATTTATTCAAAACTATCAATGGTCAATACCTGTTTCTATATTTTTTTAGATACATCGAACCTCCCTCTTTCTGTAAATGATCTTGAAATACGTTAAATATTTATAAGAGACTTCAAAAATTTGCTGGAAAATTTGGAATCGTAACTCGTTGCGCCATCTATGCATTGAACTGAGAACTGGAATATCAGCCATCTATTTTGTTATATTGATATAGGTTCCTGTAATCACTTGGACTAGGAGGAAACTGTAAGCATTACAGGTTTCTGTGATCACTTGGGTTAGGAGAGAACTGTATACGGTACAGGTTTCTGTAATCACTTGGATTAGACGAGAACTGTAAGTGTATAAACTGCAAGAGGGTTATGTGATGTCGTCAAAAGATGGCCTTACACGGCAACGCAGTGACGTCTTTAACGGGTTCACAAAGCAGCATAATAAGGATTTATAACTGGAATTAAAAAGCTCCACTGACCATCAGCTGTTAGAAATACAATGTACCTACCAAATTTTGTAGTCAAAAAGAGTCATGATCATCCCAGCAGTTACTTCTGACTTCCAGGAATTTCAAATATAGATCTATTGGAACAATTTTATTAAAGCAGCTGACGTAGGTTAGCAAAAGAGGATTCAATATAACAGCATTCAGCAAAACCTTGAACAGATTGGGTATGATTTATTACTATTTATTACAGTTACCTTAGGATGATGAGACTATACTAATATTCACTACTATCTATACAATACCTAGAATACATACCTAGTTAGTGAAAATATCATCACCATTCACCACTCTATTGTAAAGTCATTTCTGGTATGATTGAAGTATATTTGTTCTTTGATAATTTTATGTGGGAATTGTAGATGCTGATACATCTAATCAGTTATGGCTGGGGCTGAAAGATCCTCCAAAAGATACTGAGGGACTGATGTACTGCACCTATAACACAATCTTATTATAGTATGTAGATGAAGATTCACTAATTCATTAAAGAGATATTCTGATCATTATTTGCTTCAGATCTGTTTGTTGACACTGTTAAAAGGCAACAGGATTCATACAAATGTAAAATATACCTGTAGATTTCCCAAATCCATGTTGCAATCAAATGTCTCATCACAAAATTAATAGAAAAATCTCTTCTGACAGCATAAACCTTAGTAGGTATATTCTTTCCTCAATCTACAACAAATAATGATATAACAATACCTCTGTTATGTCTAGTAACCAAATCTTGATTTACATTCTTTTCATTCTTATTTAATTTCAGCATTGTGATATAAAATAATAGAGAATAAATACAATAATAATGCAAAATCCTAACCTCACTTCACTTTGATAGCGATTTGATCAAAACTATCAATGGTTAATACCTGTTTCTATATTTTTTCAGATACATCGAACCTCCCTCTTTCTGTAAATGATCTTGAAATACGTTAAATATTTATAAGACTTCAAAAATTTGCTGGAAAATTTGGAATAGTAACCCGTTTCGCCATCTATGCATTGAACTGAGAACTGGAATATCAGCCATCTATTTTGTTATATTGAACCAAATCTAAGTTATAGGTTCCTGTAATCACTTGAACTAGAAGGAAATTGTATGCATTACAGGTTTCTGTAATCACTTGGATTAGACGAGAACTGTATGTGTATAAACTGCAAGAGGGTTATGTGATGTCGTCAAAAGATGGCCTTACAAGGCAACGCTGTGACGTCTTTGACGGGATCACATAGCAGCATAATAAGGATTTATAGCTTCACTGACCATCAACTGATAGAAAAACAATGTACCTACCAAATTTTGTTGTCAAAAAGACTCATGATTATCCCAGCAGATACTTCTGATTTCCAGGAATTTCAGCTATAGATCTTCTATTGGAACAATTTTTTAAAGCAGCTGACATAGGTTAGCAAAAGAAGTTCCAATATAGCAGCATACAGCAAAACCTTGAACAAATTGGGAATGAGTTATTATACTAATTATAACAGTTACCTTAGAATGTTGATACTGTATTAATATTCACTTCTATCTATACAATACCTAGAATACATACTTAGTAAGTGAAAATATCATCACCATACACCACTCTATTGTAAAGTCATCTCTGGTATGAAGTATATTATTTGTTCTTTGTTAATTTCATGTGGGAATTGTAGAGGCTGATACATCTAATCAGTTATGGCTGGGGCTGAGAGAGAAAGATCCTCCAAAAGATACTGATATAACTGATACTGATATAACACATTCTTATTATACTATGTAGATGAAGATTCATTAAAGAGATATTCTGATCATTATTTGCTTCAGATCTGTTCGTTGACACTGTTAAAAGGCAACAGGATTCATACAAATGTAAAATATACCTGTAGATTTCCCAAATCCATGTTGCAATCAAATGTCTCATCACAAAATTAATAGAAAAATCTCTTCTGATAGCATAAACCTTGGTAGGTATATCTTTCCTCAATCTACAACAAATAATCATATAACAATACCTCTGTTATGTCTAGTACCATATCTTGATTTACATTCTTTTCATTCTTATTTCATATCAGGATTGTGATTTGTGATATGAAATAATAGAGAATAAATACAATAATAATGCAAAATCCTAACCTCACTTCACTTTGATAGCGATTCATTCAAAACTATCAATGGGTAATACCTGTTTCTACATTTTTTTTTAAATACATCGAACCTCCCTCTTTCTGTAAATGATCTTGAAATACGTTAAAAATTTATAAGACTTCAAAAATTTGGAATTGTAACTCGTTACGCCATCTATGCATTGAACTGGGAACTGGAATATCAGCCATCTATTTTGTTATATTGAACCAAATCTCAGTTACAGGTTCCTGTAATCACTTGGACTAGAAAGAAACTTTGCGGTACAGGTACGGACATCTGAGAGGTGGCGCCAGTATAGTCCAAATTTGTTAAAAATTTTAATAAAATTGCAAATCATCAATCTTCCTCCTTCTCTTCTGCTTCCTCTTCTCCTCGCTGATCTTCTTCCTTCTCTCCTGCTTTCCACCTCCTCCTCTATTCGAAAGGCGCGAGAAGAGAGTGAGCAGTGGGGAGGGGCGTGGGGATGGGGGCGGTGAGGGTGGTGGGGGCGGGATGCGGGAATCGGGGCGGCGGGACTGCGGGGCTGCGGGGCCGGGATAGGGCGGGGTCTGGGTGGGGTGGCGACAGCGGTGGCGGTGGTGACGGCAGCGGTGGCGACGGCGGCGCCCCGGCCCCGCAGCCCTCACCCCGCCGCCCCCTGCCCCCTAACCCACACCCACCATCCTCCCCAACCCCCCCTTCCCTTTCCCCTTCCCCTCCGCCGCTTACACCCTTTCCCGCACCCGATTCCCTCCATTGGATGGGTGCGGTAAGGGAGTGTGGTTGGGTGGTGAGGATGAGCGGGAGGAGGGGGGGGTAAGAGGAGGATATAGTGAATGTAGATTGTGAGGGCGGGAGCGACGGGGCAGGGGGCTGCGGGGCCGGGGCCCCGCCGCCACCACCGCCGCCGTCACCACCGCCGCCGCTGTCGCCGCCCCACCCCGACCCCGCCACCCCGGCCCCGCAGTCCCTACGCCCCGGTCCCCGCAACCCCCCCCCCCCCCCACCACCCTCCCCGACCCCCTCCCCACCTTCCCCTTCCCCATCCACCCACCCCCTTCCCGCACCTTTGGCAGAAGCTTTGGCAGAAAGTTGGTGAAGCTTTGGCAGAAAGTTGGTAAAGCTTAAATAAGAAAACTGCAAAAACAAACAAGTGAAGCTGTCGATTCCAAATATACCAACAGTCAACAAAAGTTTGATATATCAGCAACCAGCAGTTCCAAATCGAAAATTTATGGAACAATTATTGATTTGTAGATAAAAAAATTTGTTCACTCATACATTAACAGTGTTACAGGGTGTCCATCATACCCATTCTCAAGTCCAATGAGGAATTCATAGTCTACAGGTCCATCATTGGTTGAAAATCATCTTTGTTATGATTATGGGTCTGAAAGGTGTCCATGACGTCTATCCTTGGGTGTTTGAGAAAAAAATTACACCT
Organism: Chrysomela aeneicollis; assembly: GCA_029955515.1. Taxonomy (NCBI): domain Eukaryota; kingdom Metazoa; phylum Arthropoda; class Insecta; order Coleoptera; family Chrysomelidae; genus Chrysomela; species Chrysomela aeneicollis. The sequence continues at coordinate 43,125 of JARUHQ010000036.1, forward strand.
ACTGATTACTGGTGTGATATTCTATCCAGGTTGTTCCTAGATCAGATCTGGAAAATAAAATCTTGATTGATTTTCTTCTTTTATGATTTCAATACCACATTATTCGAATTTTTGACAATACAAGTGCATTCATTCACAGTCATATCAACCTGATAAATATGCATATTTTTATTATTAGATACAAATAAATAATAATAATAATAATAATAATAATAATAATAAAGCGGCTTTATTCATCATTTGGGGAAAGTATACAATAATTCAAGGCAATAAATCTTACAAATAAAAAGATACAAAAATGATGAAAGGCGAAGTGTCAGCAAGAGCTGTTTTTCAACTTAACCCTGAGAAAAATAAAATAAAATTCGAGACTATATTTATATTAAATACACTAGATGACGATGGATCAACAAAACTTATTCAATCCAAAGGAGATAAAAAAAGAAGAGGAAAAAAAATTTATACATTCTGAAAGTTTTTTTTTTATTTTTTGAGATCTTGAAGTTAACATCTTTGTTGCATAGAAAACAATCAACAGGCACATGCCGAGTTGGTAAGCAGACATCAACGATTGAAGGAAAACTGAGTATCACTTCTTAGTAGAAGTTTCAGTCTCTTTTTGAAATTGTATATCGTGTATGACCTAAATTCGTTGGGTAACTGATTGTACAATTTTGCCGCATTATATGAATAACTCCTGGTGAAGATTGCAGAGGAGTGAGGGGGTATAACAAGTAAGATTCTATTGCGTGTCCTGAGATTGTTCATAGAAGAGAATGTATTGAGTTTTTCAAAGATATATTTTGGAATTTCACTTTTGAGAACTTTGTGCGTAACCGTAAGTAAGTGGAGATTCCGAAGTTCGTCCAACTTCAGCCAACCAGAGTCTTTGAACGCGTCGCTAATGTGATCGAATTTGCGAATGCCGTAAGAAAAACGTATACAAGAGTTTTGTATTCTCTGGAGGCGGTTTTGGTCAATTTTCAGAAGGGCAGGTCCATAAATACTGTCACAGTAAGACAACTTCGACATGATTAGGGTTTCGCATATAGTGAGTTTAAGGTGCTTAGAAAGGAGATGCCTATTTGGAAATAATTCCCTAAGTACATTATAGGATGCTTGACAGAGATGGCTAACGTGTTTGGTGAATCTTAGAAGGCTGTCAATCCATAGTCCCAGGTTTTTACTTTCCTTAACTATTGGGAGTGTATCGTTTCCAATATTGATCAACATTTCATCGCGAACATCCTCCAGTTTTTTCTTGGAGCCAAATAGCATAACCTGTGACTTTTTAGAATTCAAACGCAAATTATGAGCTGTAGAGAAATCAAATAAATTATTTAAGTCATTGTTCATATGATCTTGAGCAGAATTGATATGAAGACTATTGAAAGATATATAAAGTTGGGTATCATCGGCGTAGTGATGTATTATAGCACTTTCAATGATTTCATGAAAATCGGAAATATATATAGAGAAGAGTAGTGGCCCCAAAATAGATCCCTGAGGAACACCGTAATCTACATTCAAGGAATTCGACTCGACTCCATCCAACACAACACATTGGCTACGATTGGAAAGATAATTACTTATGAGATCAACAGCACCGTTAGAAAAACCAAAGTATTTAAGTTTCAAGCATAGTATAGAGTGATCCAAAGTATCGAATGCTTTGCTATAGTCCAATAATACCAAACAGGACATGTCGCCATGGTCCGCTGCTCTGAAAAGATCATCGGTGATTGCCATAAGAGCTGTTGTAGTACTATGTTCGTTCCGGAAGCCAGATTGAACATGGGTTATTATACCATGAGTATAAATGTAGTCAGACATTTGATCTTTGATGATCATTTCTAGGGCTTTGGAGAGGGAAGGTAAAATACTTATAGGTCTCAAGTCAGAAAAATCAATAGGGGTATTACATTTGGCCAGAGGGAAAATCAATGCGTGTTTCCAGTCAATTGGAAAAGTACTCGTGTTTAAAGCAAAATTGAAAATGAATGTAAAATGATCTATCAAATGTGATTGTACCAACTGAATCATTCTGAGAGATATTTGGTCAGTTCCAACTGCATTACTTTTTATTTTATTCAGATATTTTCGCACAGTTTCAGAAGATACATTGGTGAAGGAGAAACAAGATTCACGGCTAACATTTTTATATTTATCAAGGAGAGATATCTGTGAGTCAGTTTTGATTGGATGAGTGATGCAGTTGAAATTAAGGTTAATTTTATTTACATTTTTTAATTGCTCCGGGATACTTGGTTTTGACTTTTGTCGAAGAATTTCTAGCGACCTGAGAGTGTTGTAAATCTCTCTAGAATTCTTCCTTTTCAGAACGTATTCCAGATACGCCTTTTTTTCCCTGCGTATAGCTCCGGTAGTATAGTTCCTCAAGTCAGTATAACTTCTCCAAGATGCGATGGTTTTCAATGTTTTATATTTTTTATAAGCTCTATCTCTAAGTTGTATCATCTGTTTGATGTTAAAGGTAAGCCAAGGAGCAGGTGGTTTTGTCACTCTGATATTTCTTAAAGGTGCGTGGTGATTAAATATATTGATTAACCCTTGGTTCATAAAAGTCAGCATTTCATCCAGAGTTTCTAATTCGTAGATAAAATTCCAGTTATGAGATATCAAATGTTCATTGAATAAGTTCACGTCAAAATTTGAAAAGTCACGGTATGAAATATACTTAGGTTGTCTTATCATTTTGTAACAGTCAATTTTACAACTGACTGCTAAATGATCTGATATTCCATTGATGTCCAAAACCTCAATAACTAAAACATTCTCCGGATTCGACACTATCAAGACGTCGATCAAAGTTTGGCTGTGAGAAGTAATTCTTGTAGGTTCATTCACCAACTGAGTGAAGTTGAAGGTGTCAATGAAATTGAAGAAAAGATCACAGCGATTATCATTAGCTAGTAGATTGATATTCAAATCTCCACCGAATATGATGAAATCATATTCAGGTATCAAGTTAGCTACAGTTTCCTCCAATTCATCTAGACAAGATAAAATGCTGGCTGAGGGTGGACGATATAAAATTCCGAACAAGTAAGTTTTACTCTCTATGGTTACAGAAATCCAAAGTTGTTCCAATGATGAACTCACATTCGAGAAAACGGTTTTATAATTAATTGTGTTGTGAACATAAAAAGCAATACCTCCACCTCTTGCACTTCTATCTGCCCTAATGATATTATACGAATGTATCGCTACAGTACTAGAGTATATATCTTTATGCAGCCAAGTTTCGGACAACCCCAGAACATCATAATTCTCATTTTCCATGAAATCACTGAGAACATCGAGGCCATTTAACAAAGATCTAACATTCAAAACGAGATAACTGAGTGGTTTATTCATATGACATCCACATGGAAAACAATATGAAGCAAAAATAAAAACAAATTATGAATAAATTGTTAGAGATTGTACTACGAACTTTTCTGAGATGAGGATGCGCTGTTGGAACGGGTTCTTCTATCGTTAATATCGAAAGTTCGATTGAGAGTAGACGGAAGTTGCTTTTTGGGCTTCTTAGATTGTGGTTTGATGGATGTGTTTAGATCCGCAATAGTGTCTTCTAGGGGTTCTTCAGAAAAATGAGGTTCCTTACGTGTTGAAGGTGTGGATGGTGCACTCATGTTTCTTCCTCTCTTCTTTGTGTCGTTAGTCTCCTCATTTTCTATTAGTTCTTGACTTTCGGCATTCCCTTTCTCCAATTCTTCGGCTGTATAAGAATCACCGTTGATGACCAGTTTGCTATTTTTGATTTTAGCAGACAGATTTTTTGATCTAGCTTCCTTCATGTGTTTGACCAGTATTTTATTTTCTTGGCGATCTTCGTAGCACAAGCCTTTAAAGATTGAAATCTTCGTACCTTTCAATTTATGTACGTTATGGAAAAGTGAGTTCTTAGTCAGGAGTGATACAAATTCAATCTTTACAGCTGGCTTATCGTTGATATTGAAAGTGTAAATATTGAACAGATCTCTCAAGCACAAGTCCAATCCTAGCAGTGAATTCAGTTTGGATATGGCAGATAAAGCCAGATTATTATTATCAATATCGAGGCCTAATATTATGACGTTAGCTCTCCTATCTTTCCGTTCTTTACTCAGGAATTGCTTCTCATATTTGTCACACTTTTTCTCGAGTTCGACAATTTTTTCATTTTGTAGTTCAATAACTTTGAGCAATTTAGTATTTTCAGCTCCAATATACTCCTTCACCTCTTGTTTGATTATTTCATTTCCATTATTTATGGCTTCCAGCAATTTCGTGTACAAATCATTGTTGGTTAATTGATTGTCGTTCATGCCTGTGCGAAGCAGACTAAACACCAACCTATAAACTGTAATTCAGATAATACATTTTTCTTCTGAATAATATTGAGAGCTCTTTTATCCTCTTCAGCCAAATTATTACCAAATAAACTGTAGATCACCTCTGTAATAAAGAAAATTAATTTCAACAGATATATTCAGGTTGAGTTGCGAATTAGCCTTTCAATTTCGTTGTTTTCAAAAGGTTCTTCAACATAGTTAGATTTGAATGAAGACCTGAAATAAAACTACATAAAAATAATGTTGATAAACATACCTCTCTGAGTTCAAGATTCCTGAAAAAATGGCTGTACCCGTTTTATTACTTCTTATACCGCTACACCTACCTGATTGGTACACTTTCTTGAATAACATCATCATCAGGTACATGCATATGATTTAGCTATAACTATACATTTTTTGGAAATCAGCTTCTACAATAAGCCTGTTAATGGTCTCATCAGCACAAATATGATGGTGTTGACGTCGCCCAATCTCATTCTCAATGAACACAACATGTTCATAACTTTCATCTTCAGCCAGTTTAGCTATTGAATCTGCACAGGATTGTGAAAAATGTCATATTTAAGCTTCAAGCAGATCACAGTCTTCCTCACAGGGTAGCTATAGACGTCACTTCACTGAAAAAGGGGAAAAATTACAAGCTGCAGAAGAATAACGTCAATCTCTGAATACAGAAAAATGTACAAGCTATACAGGGTGATTTTTTTTGAGCGTCTATTAGAAGTATCTCTAGAACGAAAAGAGATGATTTCATGAAAACTTGGCAACAGGCACAGGATGAGGAGTTCTATACGATGACAATATTTTCAGCGTTGCGGCGTTGCCGCTTCTACCAAAAAATAGCAACAACTTTGTTATTTCGAATGGAACACCCTATATTTTGTAACATTTTCGAATTCTTCCTGAAGAGCTGATTCCGTCAATGCATCATACTTGGGGTCTAGGGTAAATGATAACAGAGATATAGGGTGTGAAAAATCGAGATTTTTCAACTTTAGGAATTTTTTGTGCCCAAACTATCTATTATTGCTCAAAACGGCTTACATGTCTCTATCTTAACTTTCTATATACTATCGATTGATATTCAATTGAAACGAATACAGGGTGGTTCATAATTTTGAGTTTTGCACCATCCTGTATTTGTTCGAATTAAATATCAATCGATAGTAAATAGAAAGTTAAGATAGGGACATGTTAGCCGTTTTGAGCAATAATAGATAGTTTGGGCACAAAAAATTTCTAAATTTGAAAAATCTCGATTTTTCACACCCTATATCTCTGTTATCATTTACTCTAGACCCCAAGTATGATGCATTGACGGAATCAGCTCTTCAGGAAGAATTCGAAAATGTAACAAAATATAGGGTGTTCCATTCGAAATAACAAAGTTGTTGCTACTTTTTGGTAGAAGCGGCAACGCCGCAACGCTGAAAATATTTTCATCGAATAGAACTCCTCATCCTGTGCCTGTTGCCAAGTTTTCATGAAATCATCTCTTTTCGTTCTAGAGATACTTCTAATAGACGGTCAAAAAAAATCACCCTGTATACACTCATTCTTTCAATGTAAAATTTAATCATTCATTATTATATAACATATTGTATTTGTGATTTCAAAATAAATAAATGTATTATAATCTATACGATCCCTCTACTGTGGGTACCTTAAAATAAGAGGGGAAAAAGGGTCCTGAACAAATCAATTCTGGATATCGTATTCTACTTTTTATTTGGTTCAACGATATACTCCGGTATAACAAGCGTTTGTGAAGATATAATTCCTAGAACGGGAGAGAAACATGCATATACCTACGTCATGGGTAATATCCCGACAACATGGCGTAAACGATTTTCTCAAATGTATAATTATATTAAATTTCAGCTTACAGATACAGCAAAAGCTAGAATATAAAAGGGCTTACCTATACCAGGCGGTCACTCCAATTCAATGAAGATAAACCAAAAGCCTTTTTGGCTCTAAGAAAAATGTATTTCACAAAGTGGAAACACGGCGTTCATCAATTTCGCATGTCTTTCGTAAAAACCTCTTATCCTTCCCAATTTCGCGATAAAAATAGAGTGCTATAGTTTTTGTGAGCGTGGTATCGCATTTACACACTCAAAAAAAACGTAGTAAATTCAAAAACGGTCATACTGACGCCCTCTAGTTAATAGCGGTTCAAGCATACTTATTAAAACTACAAGAACGCTGCAACATCGAACGACGTCAAGTGGTGGATTTGGAGAAAATAGAAAATCAAAACAGAGCGCTGCACAGTCGCTGGTCATTTAACCAAACACTAACTAAACTAAATTAAATGAATTTGGAAATTAAATAAGAAATAATACACACACAGAACAACCCGAGAGAAACCGTTATTTTTTCAACCTGACAAGATCAGTTACCTAATCATTGCCTATATCTTTTGGTTTTAGTTTCCTTGTTCGCATTGATCTCAAGTGGAACTCAGGAACTCACTCTTAAATCTTTCAAATAAAAAATGCAAATACCTATTTCTTCATCCAAAAATCCAAAATACTTCTACATAAAGATGTTATGCACAATGAACAAAATGTAGAAATTTGTAAACGAAAACACACCACTCCTTCAATCTATAACTAGATCAGACACTTTTATTATTCGCAGGTTGAACGTAGACTGACTAATACAATTCCGTTTTATACCATCTTATATCATCTACTAAAAAACGTATGAATCACTCAACGATAACCGGGTGATTCAGTAAGGGTAACGAGGGACTGTATCTCAGTACCTAACTAACAGTCGTGGAAGTTTGGGGGAAAAATTCTTCAAGGGAAATCGGCCAAGAAAAATTGCTGGAAATATTTTTTATCTCGATACGTCCACCGCGAGGGGGCATAATAGCTTTTCAGAAATTTTCCTATACCGGGTGTAACAGCAGGATCATATGGTACACCCTATGGACATGCTATGAACATCATAAGTGTCACTTTTTGACCTACAAATGATTTTTCCGGTTTCCGGTTTCGCCGGAAGTGATACCAACTCTCGATTTTCAAATGGAACACAATATTATTACATTTTTGAAATCTGCATAATTTTCTGGATCCAATGATACCAAATGAGTGACATTTCAAACGTCATTTTTTTTCAAATTCATTTTTTAGTTTTTCATTTAGGTGTGCCATGATGGTTCCGATTTATTCCAATTGATCCGTCTAATGCTAGAAAAATCTAAATCCCGTCAAAAATACTGAATTGCGTTTTTTATGAGCAAATAATGTTCATCGTAGTCGATTTTGCGGTGAAACTCATTTTTTTCGAATGGAACCATATATTAGTACTGCCAATAAGAAATTTATTCATAGCTGGTAATAAAATGTGCGATAAAAACAATGGAAATTTCAACTAAAAGAAAATAAGAAAATAAAATTATTGAAAATTTTGACGTTTAAAATGTCACTTATTTGATATCATTGGATTCAGAAAATTTTGCAGAGTTCAGAAATGCAATTGACCATATTCAACAGCTTTCGGTGGCAGCTTTTTGAGCATTCTTAAGTTGGCAATAATCTGTCATCAACGTCAATAGTCATAAATGTCAGTTGTGAATGAGTTCAGCAGCGGGATTCTATTTCACGATCGTCGATTATCGTACGGTATGGAACGCCGTTTTACTTTTTGATACACAATATGACTGCATGTATTGAAAAAAATAGTTGACATGTATTGAAAAAAATACTAATGGTAAAAATTATAATTGGAGAAACATTTCGGGTCGAATTTCGTTTTTACAATTAATTAGTTGAATCACAAAATGCATTATGAATTTTTGCGACCACTTCGTTATCGACCCCTAATTTATGCAATACATGAAGACTAATGTAATGAAATAAATCAATTTTAACAACACATTGATTGTAGCATCACATTTATCTTATTCTTCTTGTGGTTTGTTTTTACCTTATAATCTCAACACTGTCAGTGTCAGTACTGTCAACTGACAGTTGTCAATCAATTTTCGAATTTGAAAATAATTATTTATAAATTGTATAATCAAAGTCAAAGATTGTATAATATAACAAGAATACGACCATTTAAACCATTTCATATTCCTCAGCCATATACCATACACATTCCATATCCACACAACAAAAATACAGATACGAGTAGAGTACAACATGAATTGTGAAGGATATGATGTTTGGAGCTTATCGTACTCCAGATTAATATAAGGGTGAGACAAGGAAACACTTTGAACAGAACAAGGGAAACGGAATTTATTGACAACAAAGAACAGAGAAAGAAAAATGGCTGACCCGTCCACGGACGCCCGTGTAGCGTCCGGGGCGGGTGGAAGAGAAATGTAAGAAGAAAGAGTAGAAAGAAAGAGAATCGATGCTCGCTCCACCCTATATGCCGTCGCTCGACTGACAGTGACAGCTCGGATGTCAGGGCAAGTCAGGGCGCTGCTGTCACGGCTGGTGGTTCTGTCACAGGTTCTGTGGTACGGGTGGAGACGAGTTCTGGTCGTTTCGCGCCTCGGTATGAGGACTTGCTTCCTGCGGTTGTCCAGAGGTGGCGGTAGTTCTTTGTGTAGTTGTCGGCTGCTCTCGACCACCACAGATGCTAAAGACTTCATAGGGGAAGTGAGTATTCAATTGCAATACACAATAAATATCTCAGATAACAGGAAGACGTCCTGTGAACGTACGGACTTGAATGGGACGTAAAATATACGTCCTGGGAACGTCTTGTCATGTGCTATCTGGGATGAGATATATTATTATACTTATAAATTTGAAAAAAATAAAAATTTCAGGAAAAGGAAGACCTAGTGTTCAGATAACAAGAGATCAGTTAGCTTTTTTTAGCGTACAGACTTCTTTGGCACCAAATCCTAAATTTCTACTTCAGGATTGTGTAAAAATTGAAAATCATGTTGAAAATAGAAAAACCTAGTGCTCCAAACATTTACGTTAGTAGTAAGCACTTCCTAGAAGTGGATTTCTCAAGCAAATGCCAAATTGAAGGTTATGTCTCCTGTCAGGTTAAATCAAATATCTGGTTTATCTGTAGTTGTGTTTCATTGTTTGTAATGAAGAACTTAATTTCACTTCAGGACCATCAAGAAGAATTGAACCAAGAGATGGGCTCAAAAAGAATGCAATTCCTTCAATAAACATCTGGAAGTCATCACATGGAAACTTCAAGAGTGAGCGCAATGTAGGCTGAATGAAATCAAATCTTTATCCAGTATGAATAAGCCATGAATTCTTCATCCAATTCATCAATTGAAATAAATGAATTTGAATGACTGTGGTAGACCACAAGGTTTCAAACTTCCCAAGTTATTCTTAGTACATACTCATCTATATAGAATAATTATTGATATTATGAACTATCATTATTCATTATGTTGTAAAGATATATGAAAATAATAACTTGTGTTGCCTATTTAAGATATCTCAATTTCAGCAGATGCACCTTCTATCCCAGAAAATAAAGTTAATTGATTAAAAATCTTGGATTTTATTTCTCTAATCATCTATTTTTTGGGTTAGAATAAAATTATTACATCTTTACAGATAAATTCACACTTCCACTAATAACTTTTCCATGGAATTATTTTAATTTCATATTAGAGCTGCCCTAGAGCTGAAGTTTGTGAACAGGAGTTAATATGTGTTTGACATGTCCTACAAAGTATGATGTGACCAGCTTTGAATAATGCTTCTCGAGCTTTTAAGGGGTTCTTCTTATCTCCAATATATTCTGGATACTCTTCTCAAATCTTGGACATTCTGGAAATATAAAGAGAAATCGTTGAAATACGAATACCTCAGTGGCCCCATTGATTTTGCAGAGGTGGTTTGAAAAGCTTATAAAAACATAATAAATCAATAAAACTCATATAAAATACCTGTTTCGCGTTCTAATCTCATATCTTCTTTTCTTGAAGTTCTTGGTTATCTGACTCCTCTCGGTGTCAATTCTACCAGTTCAGGTGTAGGTGCACTCAATATTTTTATTTTATTCCTTAAGGATCTGGGTGGTATTTAGGATTGATGTTAAACCATTGATTTTAAACATAAAATCCTTTCTATAGGTTGTTATAACATTGAGGGATATCTATGACATCACAAAACTACAACATAGATTAAATTAAATACAACAAAAATTACAAACATCCATGCATATAATCTTCACATTTCAAATTTCTAATCTCATATAAATGATAAACAAACAATAGCACCATTTCAAATATTTTGGATTGATTGTCAAATTTTTGACATTTCTCCCGCGTCATCTGTTTATCTTTTTCTTCTTCTCGAGCACTTGGAGACTATTGTTGAGTTCCGAAAATCCCAACCAGTACTGTTCAGTACTGTAGATCGTTCTGAAATTACTGAATTATACTGGTGGTAGCTACTCAACCTGAATTCGTTCCGAAATTTTTGACTGTCATCAGTAAATTCAGTAATATCGGAACCCGACTTATAATATCTTTTTAATTTTTACAATACACGAAGTGTTGATGTATTGAAATAATGATTTGATACATCATTTGAAATTTCGAGCAACAATTATTTCAATGCATTGATGATGTGTAACGTGATAATATCAATTTTAGCAATGCATCAAAAGTCATGTATTGCAAAAATAGATTTTTACAACACATTGCTAGTAATGCGCATTGTTAAAATTGAAATTTTTGCAATGCATTAATCGTCGTTCATTGTAAAAATACTCAAAATATATTTCTATTCACAATTCACAATTTTCGCAATGCATTGCTCGTAATGTATTGAAAAAATGGCAATTTTTACAATACATTACGAGTCATGTGTTGCAAAAATAGGCATTTTTGCAATACATTGAGACTATGCATTGCAAAAATTGCTATTTTTGCTAGTAATGTATCGTATAAATAGATTTTTTTCAATACATGCAGTCATTGTGCATTAAAAAGTAAAACGGCATTCCATACGATCGCAGTAACACCTACTGTACTCTGAAAACATCTATGTACCTCTTCGGTGTAGAACAAGCATTGTAGTAAAGTTTATGTCAGCTGTCTGACATTGTCACTGATGTCAGTGTCATACACGAAAATTAAAAAAAAAACAGAAGAATCTAACCTGAGAATATAACCATGCAAGGAAGGATGAATCACTGAGGTAAAGCAACGATAAGCGAAGTTAAGGCCGATTCAGATTAATGCATTTCCATGCAGGGTTTTTGAAGCACGTGCGATTTACAGGCATATGCATTTCTGACGCTTGTGCCTGAAAAAAGCATGACATTTCACATATGTGCATTTCCATTGCATTTCATACCCAAGGTTATATTTTATTTGTTTTTTTCAGCATAGTCAGTTCAAGTAAATCGAAAATTTCATCAAATTCATTTTCTCGAGATTAAAATCACAACAGAGAAAGGCTGGAATGTATTACAAACTTTACAAAATGATCATCAAATTCAAAATAAATCAAATGTCAAATTCAAATAAAAGATTGTCAAATATTCACAGGCTTCTAGGGATGTTTCGGCAAAAACGCATGCAATACAGTGGAAAATAAGAACTTGTCCTTATTCCATGCATGCCCACCACGCATTTCACAAGCACGCCGACAGGCATAGACATAGATCTTACTGCTTACGCTAGATCCGGTATCCAGGTTATTTGTTTTGTAGGTCCGGGAGGGTTCGAAAGTACTAAGCCATTGATTGGTCGTTTTCAAATTTTGACGACTTGCGTTAGTTTGACACAAATTTAAAATTCCGACAAATGTCAAGTATTGTAATCTTCAGCGAATTCCGGTGTCGATCGGGTCTGATTCACATAGTTTTGAGTGTTTTTATGTGAACAATTAGATTGCAATGCCGAAATCCTGTATGATTTGCAGTAACAAATTTGTAAAGGGTTCTGCCAGATCTTTTCATAGGTATGTACTTATTGTATTCCATAAACCATAGGCGTACTGTTGGATAGGACAGAAAGTAAGAATAGAAACTAAAAATAAATTATGAATACTTTATATACGATAGATTTGAATTACTTATTTGGATATCCAGAATCTTTGTCCAGACCCTTCGGCAATCTTGAGTTCTTCTTGAATGAATTGCCATTTCTGTCAATTTGTTCACCGATTGCATGATGATACAGCCGTATATAATAGGTATGTAATATAAATGATTTCATTTTATAGGTTTCCCAAAAATATCGAACAAAAAAAAATTTGGTGCAATGTTTTGGGTATTACCGGAAATATACCTTTCCATGGAGTTTTGTGCTCTGATCATTTTTCTCCAGAAAGTATCAGAATTTCACCAGCTGGCAAGAAATCATGCACTATTGGAGTTTTACCAATTTTTATGTTGTTTCAGTATTGCAGCCAAAGAATATTGAGAGGTAATAACTTTTCTTCAATTCTTTCACAAGTAACACATATTTGATAATATACTTTTTCTTTTTGTTGAGGATATATCAACCATTGAGTCATTGGGAACTTGACAAGGAGAACTACGTGGAGAATATGCCATTGAAATATGGATTTGGAAAGCAAATCAAGAGATAGGTACATTTGAAGATAAATTATATTCGCTGATTCATTGGGGGGTTATCGAATCTACTCCACCGGCCGCCATCTTACTCCAAATGATTCTCCTGATCATCATCAACCTTAACAGCTTCAGAAACTGAGAGGGAATACCGAAAGCTATTTACAGGGTATATATGGAAGTATTTCTGTGTGTTATTATACTTATTTTATTCTATTTTATTCTCTGATTGAGAATAAAAACATCTACTCTGAAGATCCAGTTCATCACATCAAGAGGAAAAAATACATAGATATATATTAGAATATCAGAATGATATTACAAGAATTGATGTAAATTAATTGTTTTATAATAATCAGATATGCCTAATTATAATAAACAATGTTCATCAGCAATGTTTTCATAATTTAATCACCTCAATCTGTACAAAGTACACTTCGATATCTACCTACCCCTATTTACCTACTGTTCATTTTTTTTGTAACCAATGAAGTCAAATCATTCATTAGAAAATGAAGAATTGAATATGTTTTGTACCCTTCAAAATATCTCAACTGTACGCTACTGTATCATGTAGTACTTTCTTGCCTTTCACCCCCTCTCATCAATACCCCTCTGATACCAAACAAATACTACATGATGCCGGATCTAGCGTAAGCAGAAAGATCTATGCCTGTCGGCGTGCTTGTAAAATGCGTGGTGGGCATGCATGGAATAAGGACAAGTTCTTATTTTCCACTGTATTGCATGCGTTTTTTTCAAAAACATCCCTTAAAGCCTGTGAATATTTGACAATCTTTTATTTGAACTTGACATTTGATTTATTTTGAATTTGATGATCATTTTGTAAAGTTTGTAATACATTCCCGCCTTTCTCTGTTGTGATTTTAATCTCGAGAAAATGAATGAGATGAAATATTAGATTTACTTGAACTGACAATACTGAAAAAACCAATTAAAGTATGACCTTGAGTAAGAAATGCGATGGAAACCCACATATGTGAAATGTCATGCCTTTTTCAGGCACAAGCGTCAGAAATGCATGTGCCTGTAAATCGCACGTGCTTCAAAAACCCTGCATGGAAATGCATGAATCTGAATCGGCCTTTAGAGTTTGGATGGGTGACCGCGCTTGAATGCTAGTAGCTTTTTTCATTTATTTGTCATAAAATGGACATCCTATGGATATTCCATGGATGTCCAAAGCGGTGGAAAGTGGCCTATATTTGTCCATACACGTTACCTGTTATGTTCGCAGGTTCTTTTCATAATCAAAATCACACAATACTTTTGAAGATGTTTAATGATTCAGAATCTATTCATCTCTCGAGGCCATCGAGTGTCATCAAAAAGTGCGGTGGCGAGCGGTAACTGGCATATGGCTATGTTGTCAATTGTCATGTGTAAAAATACATGGGATCACAGAACATGAATGTCAAAACATTACATAAACTTAATTCTAAAATACTGAAGATACAATATATTCTTAATATATTCATACACATTGGGCACAATACAACATATGAATACAACATTACCATATTGATGTCCATGATGGATACCGTATGGATAGTCAAAAAGTTGGAAATGCGACATCCTATGGATGTCCATACGTTATCCGGTGTACAAAAACTGGATGTCCAGTGGATGTCTGAGATGTCCTGAGAAGGACATCCAATGAACATCCATTGGACTGAGTTGTGCTATTAGGGATTCTATCTGGACAATACCTAGAATACATAGTTAGTGATAATATCATCACCACTCTATTGCAAAAGTCGTCTCTGGTATGAAGTATCTTTGTTAATTTCATGTGGGAATTGTAGAGGCTGATACATCTAATCAGTTGTGGCTGGGGCTGAAAGATCCTCCGAAAATTTGTCAGTCTGATGCAATAATCAAAACTGCCATAGGAAGTCAGAACGCGAGATGAAATTTATTTAATTCTTTTTGACTTCCATGATTATTTTATGATTATTTTGACGGAATATTAGGATTAGCAGATTTGATAAACATGATGAATTTGAATATTGATTTGACTAAAGTCAGCTAAATGGAAAAAAATCTAGTCTTCCGTGCACTATAATGTCTGTTCAATGGCCAAGTTCAGTGTATGATTGTTTGAGGGCGCTCTGATTGAGTGGTATAACAAGTGAATAACGCATTTTATGCAATTTTTTGACTTTTCACATATTTTGTAGGTTGGGGTGCACATGTCAGTCATGTAAATGTCACATTCCTTCAAAATATTTCTTGTTTTATTATACTTTTTCATTTCCGCCAAAATGCATCCACGCCACGACTTTGCGCTAAAACTAAAACCAAACAATAAAAAGTGATAGGAATTCATGAATTCGCCAGTGACTTCAATTTTGGAAAGCATGATGGGCAAGAAAATATACTAATAGGTACCTATAGTTTGCATAAAGAATCTTTGTGGTAGGTAATATAAACTGATTTATTTTAGCTTTAGAATGAATATTGTGGCATTTGTGCTAACCATTTCGATACTGAAATTCCTCAAAAAGAGCTGTGTGCCTACAACTTTTCGAGGTAAGTCCAGTTTAAATTGTGCGATTGAACAGTGGATTGAAATCGTCTCATGTAATTCGTAAGTTTCGACTGGGGGTTTTAACATTGTATTCATTATTCATCAATATATCACAGAATACCCAAATTAGGTATGTTCATTTGGCCAGGCCAGATGCTTTTACAATTCACGACTTCACGATGACTTTTGCGCGTTAATTTCATCCAACATTCACTATATCAGAATATCACCCAATATCCTAGGTTAGGTCCAAAACAGAGATAGAAATACTAAAATAGTTTATAGGTAGCGGCGCTGCTTGAGTGGTATTAATTTTTATTGGAAGATCACTGTAGGTGATTTTCGCTAATTGGGCAGACATTATAGTGCACGGAGACTAGATTTTTTCCATTTAGCCGACTTTGATTTGACCAATTCAAGATTGATTTATAGGTTGATAGGAAATCACACTGATATTCCATTTAAATTAAATTCAGACAAAAAACAGAGTCTACTTTTTTTTCTGCTTTCAAAAGTCTTTCTGCCATATTCTTTCTTTGCTTATTGGAATTCAACGTTGCTTGCTGTTCGACATATTTTATTTTCGATATTTAGGTGTTCCTGATTTTCACACAGATTTTAATGACGAAAGTGTTTTTGCATTCCGTAAGAGAATCGGACGGTAAAACATGAGCGACCCGATGTGTCCAAATTTATTTGTGTCCCCGAATTTTGAGAGGGGATCTTCGAGAAAATCAATTTTCTTATAGGCCCATCTCGAGACTTACGGCTTGGGGATCGAATGAGCAGTGATATAAAGGTCTTTATTTTCTGTTGGAACGAATAATTCAGTGCTTAAGGCAGTCGATTCGAGAGTATATTCGACTCGTTAGAACAAGCTCAAATAATTCAACTGGCTGGAGCAAATTAAACTGGTTATCTTATTTTATACAGATTTGATTGTTGGATTTTTCTGGAAAAAGTTGTACTTTTTTCGCACAGTTCTTACAATCCTCTCTAAAACATTTCATAAATGACATTATCAGAAAGGGAGAGTGACTTTCATTTACTTACATTTTTTTAAGAAACGTGAGCACAATAAATTATCACCTAAATGTTCGTTGACTACCACAGTTTTCACTCTCAACACCCTGATAAGTCGATGAAACTGATAATGAACATTAGTATATAAGCATTGTTTTGATATTCGTAACGAAAAAGTATTTTGGAAAAAACAAATCAAGTATTTACTCACACACATAAAAAGTATTACTTAATTTGATTTGATATGCTTTGATTCAAGAGTATGGCTTGTTTATATATACTGGAATAAATGTCTGCTCAATTCAAGACTATTATGTTTCCAACTCAATACACTCATACCAATGTTATAGATTTCTTGAATCGTAAATGAATGGAGTTCTTCGTGAGAATAATACAATATTTCAGATTGAGAACACAATATATTCAAATCAAGACAATCATAATCTCTCAATGACTCGCATTTTGCTTGAACAAAAAGAATCAGATTTTCATTTTTAGCTGTAGATTGTCTTGTATCAAGAATTTTATCAAATTAAAGGAATTATATCGATTTCTTGAAATGAGAATCATCCTCAACTTCCGTTCTCTTATTGGGGCTCTCATCAATCACATCATCACTTGCAGACCTTCTTCTTGACAACCTTTCCCCCTATTCGTAGAGATTATTTCTGAACTTGTCCACCAGTTTACCTCGCAATAAAGTTGTATTCCTCTGGTTTCAAACTACTGAAAAATATAAAATATATCATTCACAACTCCATGTAGGTACAATGTGAGAGATAATCTGACTTAGCACAATGTATGGTTATTATATTTCTTCAAATCTGTAATATCAGAATACCCAAGATGTCTACAAGTTCAAGAAGCTCTTCTACACTGTTCAATCAGTGTTTGGACAAATTTAAACGTTCATCCGCACATAGGTACCTAACCCCAATTTTCACTCACTATGCCGATCCTGGTTACTCAAGTTTTTCACGAATTATCAGTTTTCGAGATTATATAGCTACGTTAATTGATTGGATACACAATAATACCTACCCAAGAATGAACGTCGATAAGATATAGGCATGTAACTTACCTCTAAAAGTGGTAATTATATCCTCAGATATCTCTGAAGACCTTAGTTTTTCTTTCATGGTAAGCCAATATTTCCATGCAAATAAAATAGGTTGAACTGGTTGAACAATGATGGATGCACGACAAAAGCACCGAAACAACACACTCACATCGTTTGGTAACATTCTCGGCTCGAAGGGATCGCAATTATATTCAAGAAAATGTTATGGTCAATCCAAAGAAACTTTCTCAGAGATTTACTTATTCAGAGATTAATTGTCTTGCAAATCTCGTTATTGAAGAAAATGCTACATATGTTATTTTGAAAGAAGACATTCCGTGACATATTTTTCAAGAACTCCATTATTTTTTCTGGATACTTTGAATTTCTTGAATTGAGAACATTTTGTTATACCAAATAAATATTCCAGTGAAATAATTTTCTACGATTGACATATTCAATAAATTCATTTCAAATAAATTATTTTAGAAGAAGAATGCGCTTTTTCAAAACAAGAATTGGATGTTGAACGAATATATCGTTTTCATTTGAGAATTTGTTTTTATGTGTGCAGATTATTGATATCTTGTTACGCGATTCACATGAATTGATCTTATTAGATAGGGTGGAAGATGATTCTCGAAAAAAATTGCTAATGAAAAGTTTTTTGAAATTTGGTTTTTACCAAAAGAGCACGATCACTGACATTATTTGATGAAGAAACACGTCACTGAGGTGAATAAGTGTTTGAAGTTGAATTTACAAATTGTTCACCCCACCTTTTTGAATATTCACGAGCCCTCTGGTAAATCAAGCGGATGAGAATAACGACAAGCTGGTACTGTACATACGGCGCAGGCTATGACGTCACAAGGTTTTTGTGTCGAGTCAGTCTCGAAATTTCACGGTGATATCAAAACGACAATTCGCCCCCCCCCCCCCCCGTAGGAGATGAACACTCACAAAGGTGGGCTGGCAGGTGTTGGTATAGGGAAAACGCCGAGGGATGGGAAACCTTTTGGGACTGGCTCGGTATAGGGTAGCATTCCGGAATATGGAAACTATATGGATTTATCTCATGACTTCCAGATTATTGTTTCCACAGAAACTAGAAAATTAGAAGATCCACATATCCATAAAATAAATGGCTCTCAGTTGGTTTATAATGAAGGAAATGTGAATAAGTGCGATGGGGTAGTAATATTTGTCAAAGATTCATTGTCATATAACTTTTCAATTATAGATATTGATATCTCAAAATGTATTCAAATGACGATAAAACATTATGGCAAAAAATATTGATAACAGCTCTATATAGATCTCCTTCAACATGTCCGAAAAAATTTAATGTTGCACTAAGTGAATATTTTCATCAACATCAAAAAAATGAAGACATGCATATTTTTCTGGGAGACATCAATATCAATCTTTTAGATGAATATGATGAAGATACGCAGGTATACCAGAATATTTTGAGTGAGGAAAGATTTATTTCAGCCATAAATGAGAGAACGCGTATACAAAATAATACAAAGACATGTCTTGATCACATATTCATAAAAATGAAAAAAAACACATCAATATTCATGTAATGCTATCGTTTTGGATAAGTTAGTTACAGATCATTTCACTCCACTGGTGCAAGTATTTTTTCATGATGCAGAAAAAGAATTTACGAAAAATAAAAAAAAGAGAACCTATATAAATAAAGCAGAGTTGAAAGAAGACCTATTCAGCGAACAATGGATAGAAATCTATGAAGCTATGAGTGTAAATGAGGCATTCGACTCTTTTATGAGCAAGTTGAGTTTTCATATACAACGAAATACTAAAATAGTTAGGAATAAAAATAAGAAAAAGAAAATATGGATCACAAATGCGCTGGTGAAATCTGTTAACACTGAATATGAGCTGATGAATATCGCAAAAAAAATCCAAATGAGGAAAATGTGAAAAATTATAAAAAATACAGGAATGAACTCAACATTCTCATCAAAAAGGCGAAGGCAAACTTCTATAAAAATAAAATTACCAACATAAAAACTGATTCTAAGCAAATTTGGGCCTGTGTGAATGATATCTGCAAAACTAACAAAAAAACAGTAATTAAAGAAATTGAAATCGAAAATGAAGGTACTTTCACCGATGATCAACAGATATCGAACAAATTCATAGATTTCTTCACGGACATAGGAGAAACGCTAGCAAAAAAAATACAAAAATGTAATAACGAAGAAAATATATTAGAAACTGGGCGACACCTTCAGAACTCAGTATTTTTCAAACCTACTGATGAAAGAGAGGTCGAACAAATTATTGAGGAACTTAAAAATAACAAAGCTCCTGACTATGATGAAATAAATTCTGAAACTCTGAAAGAAATCAGCCCTTGTGTATCTATTCCTCTGGCGTATTTGATCAATCAATGCTTACTAAAAGGCGTCTTTCCGTCAGCACTAAAGATATCAGTGATAACTCCGATCTATAAACAAAAGAATAGACATGAAATGACAAACTATAGACCAATTTCACTGATAACCAACATTGCCAAGGTTTTTGAGAAAATTTTGAAAATAAGAATTATCAGTTATTTGAATAAGAATAATATTTTGTCGCCAAAGCAATTTGGTTTCAGGGAGAACATGTCTACACAAGACGCTATAGTATATTTAACAACTAAAATTTATAAGTCACTGGATATCGGAGAACCAACCTTGGCAGTATTTATCGACCTACAGAAAGCATTTGATACTGTTTACCATGAGCAGTTATTGAAGGTTCTAGAAAGTATTGGCTTCAGAGGCACTCCATATGAGCTTATGAAGGACTACCTTACAAATCGGAATCAGAAAGTTAAAATAAACGGAAAATTGAGCGAGGAAAGAGTTCTCAAATATGGAGTACCGCAGGGTACAGTCTTGGGGCCAATATTGTTTGTGATATACATCAATGATCTTTTCAACATTCAGACTTGTGGAGATGTAGTGATTTTCGCAGATGATACTGCACTCATTTTCACTGGAAATACTTGGGAGGCACTAAAAGAAAAAGCGGAAAGAGAAATGAGCAGAATTTTCCACTTTCTCAAAAGAAAACTTTTGACAATAAATTTTTCCAAAACATTCTATATGCCCTTTACTTGTCTATCTTCAAACTTGCCATTATTTGAAAACTTAACAGTAACCAATGATAACTGTTCATGCGAAAAATTCAAAATCCAATGTGTGAAAGAAATCAAATATCTAGGGATATACCTAGACTCTCACCTGAAGTGGAATGTTCATGTGTCCTATGTTTCTAAAGAAATTAGATCTTTGTTATGGAGATTCAAATATCTGAAACAAATTTTTAATGCAGAACAATTGAAAATTGTATATCATGCACTTGTTGAACCACATCTCAATTACGGTATCCTTGCATGGGGTGGAACCACAAACAATCATTTAAAAAGATAAGAGGTAACCCAGAATTGGATACTCAAAATTATGCTAAATAAAGGCTTCAGGTACTCCACAGAATCTTTGTACAATCAATGTAAGCTGTTCGATATCAGGCAGCTCTTTTGTTATTCCCTATTGGTCAATCAACACAAGCATAAATATGAGTTGGTGAGTGTCCAACATGATTATTCCACAAGGAATAGAAATACTACTTCGACAGTTCCGCAAGTTTCCAAAACTATCACTCAAAGAAGTTACTATTTCCTTGCTCCTCGAATATACAATATCTTGCCTTACGACTTGAAAATAATCAATTCATTATCGCTCTTTAAAAAGCAATCTAAAAATTGGATAATCAATAAATCCAGGATTTATATTCATAGCCTCATAGATCTTAAGAACATTTATTACCTTAACTGAACTGTCAATAAAATCGATTAGTATATAAGAGAAATAGTATTATAGTATTAGGGAGAATTATCCTTCTCAATATTTTTCGTTATTCTCCATATTCTTTCATAAATCCTATATGTGTCTAGTCTTTACAGTAACTCACTCAATTTGTTGATATTACCGCAAACAAGTAGTTATCTACCTTTAGCGGAGGACTGCAATGTTTTATTTCCCTTATTTTACTCTGAAATGTACTTGTACTATATTACTATATTTGGAAAATAAACATTATTATTATTATTATTATTATAAGGAAATATGGATAATATAAGTAGTGCATTGTGTCGGCTTGCTTATTCCCCGAATACATTTCAGTATCGCGTATATCAAGGTTACTACCTATGGTATTAGTGTACAGGGTGAGGCACTGCAAACGGAACAGATCGCATCATATCTTATTTACAGGAATCTAAAAAAAAAAAAAAGTCCAGAATCAGATTGATTCTTATTTCGTCCTGAAATTTCACGCATCTCCCTCATCAATTACATTTGAATAAGCAGAGTACTAAATATATTAACATTAGAGTAACAGAGTAAAGGAGAAGTACAAATTACAGTGATTGTTATCATGGAAAGATGATTGTTGATGAAATCTATTTTAGTTTGTTCTTTTTACTAAACATATCTATAACTGAAATAAACATGAAAAATTGGTCTGAATAATATTGATATCAATCATCAATCCAATTACTATGCACCAATAATTTATTGTAATCCCTTTTTATTCTCAAAGGTTTATGAAGTAGGTATGGAAAATTGAAACTAAAAAAACATCTTTATTATCTTATTACGTAGATCATATACATTTTTATGGTGAACAAAGAACTAGTCAGGCATCGATGAGTTCGACCTGCTCATTTTTCGAAAATCTTGTCGATTTTTTGAGAGAGATCAATGTTTGCATAACTAAAATTATTGCAATCAGTACTAAGGAGACAAATATCATAATCAATAACGCTCTGTTTTCCGAATCGTGATGGGCATATGTGTTGTCTGTTAGTTTTTCGTACTGGGTGCCGTTAGGATTCGAGCCGAAAGAGTTTCTTTTCAGGCTCTCCAAATATTTATAAAAGTGGGTATTTTCAAAAGAATTTGTACATGTTGCTTTTCGAAAATCCCCCATTCATTATAACTTCGGCGCCTTTCAGTTCATCCAAATATTTTACAAAACTGCTATTTTTGAAATCGTTGTTGAAGTAGTTGTAAACGCTCTTATTGAATTCGATATTGAATTTTTCGGCATCTTTCATGCTTTCCAAATATTTGAAAAAGTTTGTATTTTCAAAGTCTTTGTTGAAATAATTGAATATTTGCGTCTCGTTGAACTTGAGGTCATTAAATTTTTGAAGATTTTGCATATACTCGTAAAAGTTACTGTTTTTGAAATCCTTGTTGAAATATTCATACATGGCACTCTTTTTGAAATCCTGGTTTGACATTTGATCGAGTTTATTCATGATGATTTCCTCGAACTTTGAATTCAAATTTTCGTTATCTAAACAAGAGATACCATGTATATTCGTTGCGTTTTTCACGTTCCCATATTGAATACTGATATTTAGTCTGCGGAAGTCATGGATGATATCTATCAAGTTATCGCAAGAGAAATTGTTGCTGTCTATCGAAATGAAAGATAAATTTGGCAAATCATCGACCAATTGTTTCGAGTCCAAGGTTAACAAATCGTTGTGGCTCAAATGCAATTCGGTGAGTTTCACCAAATTGTGCAAATATCTTCTGATGTCTTTGAGGTTGTTATAAGACAAATCGAGAATTTTCAAATTTCCCGACGATTCTAAGACGCCGTGCTGAAACTGTTGAATTTTGTTGTGGGACAAATTCAAACTATTCAAGCTGTGCAAATTCGAAAAGAATCCAGTCGGGATTAGGGAAATATTATTGTGATGCAAACTGAGCTCTTCCAATAGACCTAAACCTGGCGCTCCAAATATGTCTGATGATGTACTCAAGTCGGAAATTTCGTTGTAACTGAGATCGATTTTTTTCAATTCCGAGTTGACGTTTGAACAATTCGGGCTTTCCAGAGAATGAATCACGTTCCTACTCAAATCCACGCTCTTAGAGTTCGCGATACAAAAGTACAATTTATCCAGCTTATTGTTGGATACATTTAAATTTTCAATTTTTGATAATGTAGATCCTGGATTGAACATTGATATTTTGTTGGAACTCAAATCCAGCGATACGAGTACCTCGATATTGGGGTCTAATATGAGATCACCGAAATGCGACAAACCGTTTGCAGAAAGATTCAAAAATCTCAATTTCAGTATCCCAGCAAAGCATTGAGGATCCAAGATTTCGATTTTGTTTATGGATAGGTCCAACATTTCCAGATTGAAAAGCGAATTGAAAATTCCGATTCCGATATGGGTGATGTGGTTTCCTGATAAATGTAGATACTTCAGAGATTGTAGGGCATTGAATGCGCCCGGAACAAGGTTTACAATTTCCAAATTTTCCAAAAATAATGAGGTTGAAGTAGGATAGTCCAAGAAAGACGACGAAGCAACTGTTGTCGAATTTGATGACTGAATTCTCAAAGTTTGTGGGCAATTTTCACACGAGTAATGCTTCACTGATGATTCGAGAGGAAAATTCACTTCTTCGCATGTGGTCTCGATGCTATCAATTACTTTTCGATAAACATTTTGGTAGTAGTAATCTCTATTTCCATTATCAATCTCTTGATGACTTTTTTCGTCTTGGACACACCCACCATGACCGAGTCTTATGAAATTGGCCAATAAAATCAATACTAGTTTCTTCATTATACACCCTGTATAATACGGTGTACCTACCTGAAAACGAAATTTGGATTGAATATATGAATATAATCGAAGTGATTTCTTTATCAAGACTCCACATCAGTTAGTCCAGACTAGGGGTGGGCGAATATATCGATAATTATCGATAGTATCGATAAATTCTTATTATCGATAATCGATATTTCCAAACCGTTTTCGCCCACTCCTGATTTTCTGAATCCTGTATCAATAGTTTTTACGTTTCCACGTACACAATACAAAACATTATTCGAATTTATGGTTTCAATAGATTGAAAAAACATGGATTCATCGATAATATCGATATATCAACTATCGATAATAACGAAAAATTCTGATTATCGATATTTCCAAATCATTATCGCCCACCCCTAGCCCAGATTGTTCGATAAAATACACTTCAAACAATTCTCGTTGTCTATCTATAATATCTTTATTTTTTTATATATTGTAACTGATACGTTCGTCAGTGGTATATTTGTGGGTAAAGATGGGATTCCCTTGACTGAATTATAGTAGTAGAAATTTCTATGAAAAAAATTTTCTGCATGTTTTTGGTATCGAGAAACATTGAGTTTCCTCACATAAGAGGATAACACAGTATTCAAGTTGTTGCACAGATTTTGTAAAGTTACTCTTCAATTCGATACACATTTATATATTACATTAGGTACATACTCACCCTTTGATCTACTGCTGACTAGTAAGATGAGGCAGGAAATATAGTGTACTCCAAACTAAAAGTTCAGCTTCTCGGCATTGCAAACGACTAACTGTAAGTGCGATTGCGTCTTTCCGGACATTTTGTTTATCTGCCTGATTAAATTTATCACAACAGCAATATTTACTATGTATGGTTGAACATTTTCAACTTTATATGGAGGAGGGATAGAACAATCATAAAAACAATAATATAAGTGCATTTCTTCAGTCTTCAACCTGATAAATATCTTTATTAGTTTATTATTACAAATAAATAAACTATAATTCAGATAATACATTTTTCTTCTAAAGAATATGGAGGGCTATTCATCCTCGTCAGCCATAATAAACCGTACATCACCATTAATAAAGAAAATAATTATTATTATTATTATTAAAAAGAAAATCTTCTGTATAACCAAACAGGTGTATTCTGCGAAAATAATCCACACAGGTTGATTTCATACCATCATTTCAACTTTGTTGTTTTCAAAAAGTTCTTTCACATAGATTTGAATGAAGATAAAAAAATGTCTATTTATCCTTTATATTTTTCCTTCAGGTTAGAATTTTGGCTATTATTTTATTCTTGGTAATTTGTAATAATTACAACACATGTATTTGCAAGTCTTTTATTCTTCGGACATGGTAGTTATCAGACACCACTGTGGGAGAGATCATCAACCTGCTTCAAGCAGAATTATCAATAAAATCATTTGCTGAGGCGTTATATTGAATTTCCAACCAGTGCAGAGGAAGTAGGAGAGGCTAAGGAAATTTAAATTTTCCTAATGCAATTGGTGCAATAGATTGTAGCCCACATAGTATGAATGTTCAAGCTGTAAGATCATAAATATAATAGAATTTCTCATGATAATAAAATGTTGATATGAATTGTATATTTCAGATTTTTATGATCACATCTCTGTATCCTGGGGCTGTTCATGATTCAGCAATTTGGAATTCATCAGTGATCACATTTGAGAAGAAAATATCTAGAAGGAAGAAGAAATTGTTATCTTCTTGGTGATTCTGGCTATCCCTTCCAACCTTGGATGTTGACCACAATTCTGAATGCTGCAGCAAATACTCTTGAAGAGAGCGAGAAATACAGTTGAAAGAGGCTTTGGAGTTTTGAAAGCACGTTTTAGGTGCCTTCGAAAAGATAGGGTTCTACATTATAGACATAATAATTAAGTCAAACAACTCAGATTTGTATTTCATGCAAATTATATATATATATATTTAAAAAATTTATATAGACATATATAAAAAATATATATAAAAAAAATATTAAAAAATATAATTTGCATGAAATACAAATCTGAGTTGTTTGAATTACATTTGATACATGCACACAGCCGATCAAATCTTTCACTTTAATATTTAAGATCTTCCAATGTCGGCTGGCTAAGCTGTTATGGGTATTAACGAATACCAGAAATAAACTTTTTTCGGCAACCGTCCGGAAAGTACGTACTTTCCAGACGATTTTTTTTTTGAGAAAGTGGCATTTTTCCGGCCTAGTCCGGGAAGTACGTACTTCCCGGACTAGGCCGGGAAGAATCACATCGTTGTTGTCATTGTAAATATAAAAATCTTGGTAGTATGGTTTTGATAAATGCAGTTGATCATTACCATAGCAGCAAAATAACGACTGACAGCTATCTGACATAAAATTAGCTAACATTCAAAAATTATCAGATGAAAACAATCAATGTGAAACGGAAACTTTACCTTCTTGTTCTGACTTCAACAAAAGGCACTTAAATATACCAAGCATTTCAAACAAATTGAATCCATTCAATATTAACAATTGTTCTAATTTTAATATAAATATTAATATAAATAAGAATTGAAATGTTCGAAATTTTGTTCTAATAAAGAAATGTGTTTCTTTGATTTGTTATTCTACACGGTTGCCGAAAAAATTGTGTACGAAACACGCCCGAAAACAGTTTTTTTGGACTCGCAGACTTCCAGGACTCGCTACGCTCGTCCTAGAATTTTGTCCACTCATCCAAAAAAACAGTATTTTCCGGACTTGTTACGTAAATTACTATATTTTCATTCAACAATATAATTCTCGTTCAACAAATTCAATATCTCCCCGAAGACAAAATCCCATCCCCAATCAACAAAAACCCCTAGCAACCCCCTCATCAATATCTTCCTGAATCAGTATATAGAATGATATAACATTTATCTCGCGTTCTAATTACTGTACAGCGTGGAATCGTCATTACTTATACTTTCATCGAGCTCATGTGGAAAAAACTCGTCCGATTCGTCAGAAGGAAGGTATTGACGTCTAAAGTCGAGTATACCTCACATAACAAAGAAAGCCAACGTAATTTCAAGTGTTTTGAAAAAAAAAACATCGTAATACGATGATTCTGGCTGACCAATCCATCCTCAAAGTTACCCTTGTCTCTTCCGGCGTGAGTCTCAAAGCTCCTATAGTCGCGCCTCGCGCTTCGCCGCGGTCGCGCGTCATGAAGTATTTCCATTTTTATATTATGTAACATGAAATTTGACCAATTTCATATTACAGGCTCAATAATTTGAAACTAAAAGTTGCTTGAATATTCATCACTCAATTTAGTACTATAAATATTATAGGGCTTGACCGCCATAAATTATAACACCCTGTATAGTATACTTTACCAAGTTCATCTTGAAAGGTCAACAATTTGAAACTATAGTTTATTGGAATATTCATCACTCAAAACAGTACCTTAAACAGGTCATTTTTCTAATTATAGGGTCTGACCACAATAAATTCTGACACTCTGTATAGTATATTTATTCAGGAGAATATTCATGAACATTAGGTTTGTTCTAGCAGCGATTTCGAATAGTTTGCAATCGTCTGGAGCATGCGCATACTGATTTAATAGACTCATAAATATCTTGGTAGAATGGCTGTTTGACGTGCAGTACAGGTAGAGTACGATGAGTCCAATTATAACGGTGGTTGTGGCATAGGTGAACCATGAAATGTGTTTTGAAACGAAAGGTTCATTAATTAAATCGTCAAGATCTCTAGAATATTGGTCCAATTTATGTTTGGCTATTTCTAGGTCGTCTGTATTGATATTATTGATTTTCAATGGTTTCAATTCTGGTGGATGAAATTGATTTGGAATATCTGCACAACAATCGTATGATAATAATACAGGGTGTGTATTATATGAAACATTCAACGTTTCTCTTGATGAAGCCTGTATTTTTGTGACTCCCACAAATGCATTGAGGTTCGCTTAGTGGTATTTTTTAAAACAAATACAATGTTATCATTAATTTGAAATGCTTCCAATTCGATAATTTCTAAATATTGGGCAACAAATGAAATTTGAGCTGGTATTGGCAAAACGTTTTTATGTAGATTCTGCGATATCTGTTGAAGGGATGTCATCAAATGATTTGGCGTTATTATTAATGAATGAATAATATTGAGCCGTGCAAACGTAATTGAATTCAAAATATCATTGAGATTTTCTTGAATTAAACTATAGCTTTCCATAAGTTTTTTGCAAATTTCATAAAGTTTCATTTTGGAATTCAATATTGTTAGTTCGTCAAAAAGTTCCATTATTGAATTTCGTATTACCTCTATATCATCATTGAATGTTTTTTCATCGATTTGGATTTTTTGTATTGTTGAATTAAAGTCACTGTCGTCTAGATTTCCCGTAATCGTTTTAAATATGGAACCAATGCCATTTAAGATTCCTCTTTTATATCTTTTCGTATCTAATAATATTTCTGAGAATTTTTCCTTAATCAATCTTGATGTTTGTAACAAGAGACTAACATGTGTTTTAACTTCCGAATGAAATGATTTCGAGCCATTATCAAGCATCATTATTATTGAATCGAGAATTTTCTCGTTGTTATCGAATGCTTCTCGTAATACAGAGATATCTTTGTTCACTAGTAATGTCCACTTTGAATGGGATATGCTGATAAACGTTTCTTCCTGATAGTAAATTCCAACGGTGTTATTCATAGGAATTATCTTATACTGGGCGATGACTGAGGTCAGCATCAATATGAACCTGAAAATAAATTAATTTTCATGGATTGGTTCATTCTATAGAAATTTACTTTAGTGTATTGATTTGTATTTGGATTATAAAGTATTGCTGAATTTTTGAAAATGTCCTTAACTTCAAATGGTCCATTGAATTTATTTTCTAGTTTGCTTTTGATTTGCGATTCCTTTATATAGACTTTATCTCCAACTTTATATTCCGCTGAAGATGACCTTTTAGGTTGACAATGTTCTATCTAGATATAACATACACAAAACACACACCCATAACACCCACTGCATGAAGCCTTTAGACTCACGCCGGAAGAGACAAGGGTAACTTTGAGGATGTATTGGTCAGCCAGGAATAATCACGTATCACGATGTTTTTTTTTTCAAAATACTCGAAATTACGTTGCCTTTCTTTTTTGTTAGGTACTTTTGACGTCAGATCACTCAAAACAGAGTTACTATATCACTCTATATACTGATTTAGGGAGATATTTATGTCCAGTAAGGATAACGAGGTACTGTATCTCATTAACTAACAGTCGTAGAAGTTTGGGGAAAAAATACTTCGGGGGAAATCGACCAAGAAAAATTGCTGGAAATATTTTTTAAATTGATACGTTCACCGCTAGAGGGCGTAATAGTTTCGATCGTATGAAAAATTGAATTTTTTCGTAAATTTTCCTATATAAGTTCAGATATGAATACTCTCACGTTATTGCCAACATAATGGTCCATCTTTTCGAAAAATAAAATTTCATTGTAGGACGTAAAATAAAGGCGGAAGGGAATCCTAAACTTTTTGGAATGTATATGTCTATAACTGAAGTTTGACTTGACGGAATTTTGCCAACAAGACATGGTTCAAGAAAGAAAGGATTGGTGAATAGGATAAAAAACCATCTATGCCATTCTGGTTCTTACCGCCCACGGTGTTTCATGAAGTTAACAGTTTTTTGAATTTTTCTCCGAAATTTCAAATGAAACGGTATGATTATCTCTACAGATTCGGAAAGAAGATCAAATTTGCAACATATTATGTTGAAACCGCATGGCGATATCTTCATTCGTTTAAAAGTTATGGCTTGAAGAATATGTCATTAACAAATTCATTGAAGAAACAAAATGGATTATCGAGTTTTCAGTTATTTTTTAATTTCGTTATCGAGCATGTGATGGGAAAAAGAAAAAAAATGAAACTTCTTTTCCATTTCAATTCAATCAGAACAATAATGATATACCAAAACAAAGAATATCTGATAACGCCAAAATAAAATTTTATGATCAATTGAAAATGGGAACGAAGTATTGAATTATTTTTTTCATTTTTAAATGGCATGCTTGACTACGAAACTTTGTTATTTCTTTGTTAAATTTGTTAATGAAATATTCTTCAAGCAATAACTTTTTAACGAATGAAGATATCGTCATGCGATATGAACATATTATGTTTTATCTTCATTCCGAATATGATGAGGTAATTATACCGATGCATTTGAGATTCCCGAGAAAAATTGAAAAAACGATTAACCTCACAAAATACGCCCTCTAGCGAGGGCGGTAAGAACCAGCATGGCATGGATGGTTTTTTTATCCTATTCACCAATCCTTTCTTTCTTGAACCACTTCTTGTTAGCAAAATTCCGTCAAATCAAACTTTAGTTATAGACATTTACATTCCAAAGAGTTTAGGATTCGAAATGTCGCCAACTTTTTGAGAATGACAACACGGATGACCACGTCATGAATCATAAACAATCTGAAAAACTCGTTCGAAACAAGACTACAGTTATGTATAACCCTTTCCATAGAACTTCTTGACGCCACCCATGGAGTCTAAGCATCGAGCTACCTTGAGAGATAAATACCGGTAGAAAGCTGACAAAGGAATCTCCCCGTTGTTTATCCAATATTTCTGCTATGTATGCATTCATCTGATGTTTTATCTTTTACGCCATGAATAATCATACTACTATGCATTATTTGCATATTATATCTATGTTCTTATCGTGGAGCAAGATGGTTTGACAGCCTTGTTGGCATTGCTGTAAACCTCATATAATTATTCATCAATTAATTATGATTTATTGACTATTGTTGTGCTCAAAGAATCATTCTGAAATATTTCTCATAAACCGTAGTTGCATAAAATATAAGATAAGTTTTCTCAGTTAGACACTTGAAACCTTAGTTCTTATCAATCATGAACAGGGCACGAAATTTCAATTGACAAGTTCCGCTAGCTTTGAGAGAGTAAAAATATGTCTGCCCTAGTGTTGTCTTTGTCATCAAGATTGCAACTTAAAATAACGAAAATGTTATGATTGCAACGTAAAAAAAGAGAAGAAATCTAAAAACACATTCATTATGTGTTTGGAATCATTCAACAATTATAAGCTTACAATGCTTAGAAAATATTCTAAATAATCGGAAAAACGAAAATAAACTACAAGGAAAACAAATATATACAGATTATATAAGTCTTCTTCTTTTTCACCTCCCAATCGAAACATTTTCATTATTTAAAGTTGCAATGTTGACGACAAAGACATCACTAGGGCAGACATATTTTTTTGTCTCTCAAAGCTAACTGAACTTGTCAATTGATATCCAATGAAATATCCATTTCGAAATTCAGTTCAGGCAAACTAAATCAGTTTCAACATAATCCTTTTCAGCAGTTTTATAACGGAAAAAAGTATGAAGCTAATAAAATTATGTCCATATGAAATGTATTGTACCTTATATTTTCCTTGCATAACAAAATGTCGAAACTTTTTTCATATATTTACTTGCTTCCAGAGAAGTTACTAACCGTAAGCAGCCTTTCTCAAGTAACTATCGCTCTAACTCAATTTTTGTATCGAGCAGTCCTGTGATTGAAATTACTTCTCATCATTTAGTTAACCAATTATTCTAAAACTTCTATATGTAATCACTGTGACCATTCACAGGAAAGTAATTTAACAACAGCATCATGAAAAGGACGTTAAGTACCAGTCAATGTTTTTTAGTCTGAGAGATTAAAACATTTCAAATTTTATTGTCATTTGGAAAAAAAATCTCGAATATCTCCCTAGATTCTCGATATAATCATAATTATCCCGATTCGATTAGTCCCATTTGAAATAATTTTCCAGAATAACCTCGGATATTTTTCATGTTCTAACGAATACAACACTCACATGCTTGGATGTATCACAAAACACTATCCACGTATTACTGTTGAAGGGATACATCGACAGCATCCCCAAAGAGTCCATCATCGCAGGTGTACCAACATCGGAAAAACCCAACCATGCAAAGGTAGACTCGGGACCGAGAGCTGAACCGATATCTTTACAATCTATGGAAGTTTTCTCGAACTTGACTAGCCTTGTAGGAGAAAACAGAAAATGTTACTAGCTGCTAATCTCATTTGATATTGATTCATAAGTATAGCGATCTCATAGACCATGTTAGTGTGATTGGGCGGAAATTTCGAATCATGATCCATCTGTTGATCCCACTTCTGAATTCCCGATGCATTTCTTAAGAGTTAAAAACTACGCGTATCTCTCATCTGTTTTCAGATGATTTGGCACATTCAATCTTCGTTACATAATATAGTGCCTAGTTTTGGTTCCTTTTTTGGGGAACACCTTTTTAAAAAACTCACGAGTACTACTTGAACTTTTATTCATGAAGTGTACGAACAAAAGCTGGAAATAAATGGATGCAAATAGTTTTATATAAATATATCTGCTGACTCGGAAATTCATCTCTGAGTCAATTCTCGTGGAGGTGGTAGGCATTGCTTTCCATATCTGCCTCATTTATATACAGTGTCCGCCATAAAGTCGGCTACATATGGAAAACAAATTGTTATTGATATTTCTGAAAAACTCTAATGGCGGTTCGTTTCAGCATGTCTGACAACTAAAAAATCCGTTATAAGACTAATATCACTCGACCTCAGAT
This sequence comes from Chrysomela aeneicollis, assembly GCA_029955515.1. NCBI lineage: Eukaryota > Metazoa > Arthropoda > Insecta > Coleoptera > Chrysomelidae > Chrysomela > Chrysomela aeneicollis. The sequence continues at coordinate 76,077 of JARUHQ010000036.1, forward strand.
TTGGCGGGAATTTGAAAAAAGTTGTCAGTGGTGCCAAAAAATGGGTCAAATTGACAAGATATCAAAAAAATTTCGGAAGAAAGTTATCGGAAAAATGTGTTTGGAATCCAACGAGGACCCCATATATCAATTTTGAAACAGATTTTGAAAAATCGAAAATACAATGTTTATTCCTCTACCCTTACTGAAAAATACTATATATTTTTGTTTCATCTGAAAATAGCTTCAATAACCTAAATCACATAAGGTTGGGTCTGAAACCAATCAAATGGAATAGACATTTTGCGGGAAGTTAGTAATAGAAATTGCAGTATTTTTGTGAATGCGCCAACGCAGCTTATTTCGTTCATCCCATAACCGACCGAAAGCTGACATTGACAGCGTGAAACGTCTCGTTTTCAAATCAAATTTTGTTTGATGATTCATTAAACAGCATATTTCCAGTATTTTTATGAAAATTCGAATAAGATTCTGCTTAAGAACTTTGTTTATTCTGTTCAATTCGAATTCAAAGGATGATGAAACGTTGTGAAATGTGTATAAGACAATTTAAAAGTGGTGACCAGAACACAACATTTCACTGGTTAGTTACTCAGTGTCGTATCATTCGTTGTATAAACATTATTTACCCATCCTAATATGCAGAAAATGTGTGGTTATTTGAAAACATTCTCGGGTCTCCCCGAGATGAAAAGTTATCGGATATATGTATGTAAAAATATGATCAAGAAAGAGAATATTTCAAGAGACGCTAGAGTTTGCTCGCATCATTTCAATACAAGTTATAAAATGGTTGGCCTTAGTGGTAAGAAAGTGCTCAGAGTAGTAGATAAGCCCATAATAAGTGAAATTGAAAGGTAATAACATGTTTGATGTAACATTTTTCAAGTTCGAAACTTTGAAAATTTATATAACCAGAAAATGAACAATATAGTTTGACAGTGAATTGAATCTATTATCATTCGAGTAATGAATCTAAGATGTATATTTTCAGAAAACTCTGATATTAGATGAATTTCATTACCTTTTAGGAAGAATGGATATGAAGATTCTGTTAGTAAGTCAATTCATTCAAATTCAAACCCTTCCAAGATAGCGGTACTGGGGGATTCTGTTGATGCTTGCTACCTTGCTTTAGAATACGGTAACCCTAGTAACTGATTCTGATGTTGGCTTCCAACAACTAGTGTGGCAAGGATTGTGTGTTATTTATCTAGTATGTTGTATGATCGATATTCATTACTCGAAGGATATAATATATTACACAACGAGTGTGGAAAGTGACATATTTCACACGAGTAGTCGTTTAGTTCGAGCCGCGTAGCGGTGAGTGCGGAAACGTAACGAGGGAAGGAAATGCACTTTCCAACGAGTTTTGTACACTATTTTTCCTACGACTCCGAATACTTCCATTTCGCGGGAGGTCTTGTCAAAAATGTAAGTTGAGCGGTCTCTATAATTTCAGGTGCTTTTGATTCGATATCAAGTACTATTTATTTCCATATTCAAGACTAAATTTGAATACTTCTCCGAAAATTCCTTATTATGTGAATTACTGATGGATTGAATTAGTTTTGTTTGGACAAACCATATTGATATTTGACACCATACGCCTGCTAGCGCCAGTAATCACGCAACCAGGAATACAGAACCACAGAAGTACGTAGTGCGCAAGCGTGTACGAGTTAGTCCGTCCTTGACTCTTTGTCAAATGTAAATAGTGCAAACATATGAGATACTGTGATATGATGTAACATGCAACTGATGCAAGCCGCGCATAAAACTGTAGCCGCACTCTTTTGAATGATCTCACCCGCTGTCATCAACATCATCAGACATGTATAGAAGTAGTTCCAGTTACTGACCCTAATTTGATTTGAGAACGCTTTTATATCGACAGTGAGTACCAACTATTATTCCTAATTATTTCTATCAATTCAGGCGTGCGTGTGATAATCTTCATTTCAACACCTGTGCTTTTTTCTTTCAAATAACAACACCATGGTGATATGAGCTACTTTCCAAACAACAAAACAGTGTGCTATATGAAGTTTTCATACGGGGTCGTAGGAAAATAGATTTAATTCACTGTCAATGTTTCATTATGGATGTGCATATACTCTGACGTCTTCATGATTTATTTTCTGGTAATATAAAGTTTTCAAGCTTCCAACTTGAGAAATATAACATCCAACATGTTGTTCTCACCTTTTTTCATGGTTATTGGCATTAGCACTCAGTCTTTTTGCCACAGAATGAGTTCTCACCTTTCAATTCTAATAAATATATGCTTAGCTCCTACCCTTAGTATTTTATACCACCAACCTTTTCATCACTTGTAGTAAAATGATGTGAGCATACTCTAGCGTCTCTAGAAATATTATCTTTTCCAATAATATTTTTCCATATATCTAGCAACATTTCATCTCGGGAAAGCCCGAGAATGTTTTCAAACTACCACGAATTGTTTTGCATATTAGGATGAGTAAATAATGTTCATACAACGAATGATTCGACACTGAGTAACTCACCAGTGAAATGTTGTGTTCTGGTCACCACTTTTAAATTGTCTTTTACACATTTCACAGCGTCAAACTATCCTTTAAATTCGAAATGAACAAAATTAACGAAGTTTTTAAGATAGAATATCATTAAAATTTTCACACAAACTGGAAATATGCCGTTTAATGAACCATCAAACAAAATTTGATTTGAAAACGAGACGTTTCGCGCTGTCACTGTCAGCGTTCGGTTATTTATCAGTCGAACGAAATTCACCAAAAATACCGCAATCTCCAGAAAGATGAATGAGGCACTTGAAGATTGAATAAATAGCTTTTGATGTACTCATCAGATTCATATGAGTACCCACTGAAGGATACATATATTAGGGAACCTTAAGAAATGTGGTCATGGGATGATTATCACTTTCAAACGTTACGAAGTGGCAACCTCTGTGTGGGAAAAAACATATGAATATGAATTTCATGTTGGTTTCAGACAATTTGCGGCGTTACTATTTCAGTAGCTATGTTGTTCGGATATTCAACGAATAGTTCTCACCTGACATTTATGCACTGATCCCCGTTTCTCACTACCGCCGAGTGATAGGCCACCATCAGGAAGTTCATGAAACAGGCCATCGACACCACTGGCCCCGATATCGAGATGACCGCCCTCGGGGTGCCGTAAATCAGAGCCACCCTGACCAAGTAATTGGCCATGGCAAAGAAGACGAGGTTATCGGACCACGTGACCAGGACGATCTCCTCGTTCACTTTCAGCGACCACTCTTTGGAGGTGGCGGCGAGCGGAATCACATTGATTTGACTGGAATTTTGAATGAGATGCTGATCAATTTCAAGCTGGCACTATGGCTAATTTTTTTGGTTAACGAAGATATAAGGTTGGTTGAATTGGAGAACTAGTAGTGATTTTTCCGCTGATAAACGTGGTGCTCACGAAAACCAAAAACATCGGGTTTTTGGTTAATTCAAATTAACTTTATTCAGTGACGTACGACATAGACATAAGACAAAAAGATTATATAAAATATACATGCACTGTAAATAAAGTTAAGATATCGATAAGTGCAGAGAACACTTGTTTCGATTAGAAAAAACATGAAAATAAAAAACATAGGTACATAAAACATAACCATGTGATAGAATTTATTACAATAATAAAAATAATAATACTAACTATAATTTCTAGGGAGAATATTTATAGTATGAGAAGTGAAAGAATTCAATGAAATATAGAATATACATTATGTAGAATGGATCCCACATATCTGTTCCCGCGATATTGTTTTGCCGACAAAATGGAATAGTACTTTTATCCTTCCAACCACATACGACTCATCGATTTCAACCACTGGATGTAGGAATTTATAGTCCTTTCAAAACTAAACTGGCAGTTGCATTCAATGACTGGATGCTTTGTCATCCAGGAAGAACTATTTCTATAAAAGACATTTCTGAGCTTGCTAACATAGCCTATTTGAGCTCATTCACTCCGAAAAATATTGTAAGTTCTTTCAAAAGTACAGGCATCTGGCCAATGAACAGATTGATTTTCACAGATCAAGACTTTGCCCCCAGCTCTGTTACCGATAAACCACAGAAAAATACAGAGGATTGCGACGATGTCGTCGTGAGGGTTACAGAACAAGTTCCTGAGAATGAGAGAACTCCTGAGCGATTTGCTGATGATGGAATGAGTTTCTATTCGAATAGCTTCCAAATTCAGACTAATGCTGCATCATCATCTAATCCAACAGAGGAACCTGAACTATCAACCTCAACAGATCCCGGATCATCTACATTGAGTAAGAGTTTACTGGAACAAATAAGGCCATTTCCTAAGATTGATTCAACTGAGAGGCCCAGAAAGACAAGGAGAGATGAATCAAAATCCAGGATATACACTGACACTCCAGAACTAAATATCAAACATAATTTGGGAAAAGATAAGGAGAGAAAGAAGAATGTTTCAAAGAAAAAGTCTGTTGTTAAGAAAGTTTTTCAACATGAATCTTCATCTAGTGATCCTAGCGAATCTTCTTTCGTTGCAGATGACACATCTGATGAGGAATCATTTGAAACTCTCAAAGATCCACAAAGAGATGCCAATTTCAATATCGATGACTACGTTTTGATGAAGTTCAGGAAGAATAATAAGAAATAAGTCTATTGTTACTACATTGGGAAAATTATACTTGTCGAGGAGAAAGTGCTTACAGCCGATTTCTTGAGAAGAAGAGGACTCACCTCTAATTTTTACTTTCCTACAATCCCTGACATTAGTGTCATCCCAATCGAAGATGTTACAGCAAAGCTGTCTGCAACAAATAGAATTGGGAATGCCAGAGTTTCAGCATCCCTGCGCTTCAACTATAATTTTCAAGATTATGACTTGCGATGAAAGTTCATCTTGTGTGTTCCTTTTTTTTTCAATTTTTTATTGAGAACTTCGGTATAATGTTCATGGTTTTCTTGTGTTCATCAGTTTCTGTTACTTTTGGTAGTTAATTGGATTCCCTTTTTTTTTCATTCATTGAATGAAACTATGAGAATTGCTTCTTCAATAACATGTTTCAAAATTTGTTCAAAACATTTGACTATAAACTATTGTATACTTTTTCCTGGATGGCCGAAACCTCCACAGCTACTAGCCGATTTTACCCCAGTACTGAGGTAGATTCGGCCAATAATTGCAGACATTATTTCAAATGTCGCAAAAATAGACTAATTCATTTTTTATTTTGATTTCCATTATTATTCATATTATATACAATATGCTGAACATTCATCCACATCTAGACGCCATCTATCGTGCAAGAATTCAAGATAAACCTGCAAAACGTAAAAAGTAGCCGAATCCTCCACCCTCTCCCCTACATGACCCAATTTGAACACTTCAGATGACCAGAGATATTCAAATTACATTAAGTTATTCAAATACAACAACCGCATCATTTGTTGCATTTGTTTCAATGGACATTATCTAGAAATCCATTAAAAATGTTATTGATATTGAATAAGACTTACAAGAAAGTTAAATTGCACATTGATGATGTTTGAAACAACAATAATTACTCAAAGTTTTATTTACACGTAGTCGATAACTGAATCCTGAAGTGCATCAGTGGAAATAATACCCATGAAGGAATAAAAATAATGACATTGGGATATAGACTAGAAATACAAGTTGAGGATTCGTTTTTCTCTGGATAATAGTAGAATCGGAACCTTAAAAGAGATCTGACCAGATGAATTATTAACCGACTAGATATTTCTAGTTTCACCGATGTGTTCAATTATTGTTTTGACCATTCGGAATATTTGTACTGAAACAACATAGTCAAACTGACTCAGTTTATGCTCAAACCGACTACTGTGTCTTGCGTTTTTGCACATAATTGTTTAATTATCAACTTTTTAGATTTTGATAATTTTGAAAATTGCGTTTCATCAAGAAACAGAAAATCACTCAATATATGTGGGGCTGATTAGGCTTCAAAATGAACCTAGGTTGGTGACAGTTCTTCTGAAAAATCACAAATAAAGATTTTTTGCGTGGGTAATATGCCACTACTGTCCTCATTATGAACTTCATATACTCATGATATCCAGTGTAAACAAATTTTTACATTGTTTATGATGCTTATATACAATAAGTTTACATAACATAATTCTCACATCTTATAGCATATTTCAGCATTCTATCTTGTATTATGAGATTAATCAATTCAGTTAGTTGGTGTGAGCTTATGTACTTTCGAAAAATCTCCTGATGAAGAAGCTAGCCCGTAGTATGAGTCTATATTTAGTGAATAGGGGTTCACATGTTCATGCAAATATACATAATATACCTATCTCACATTCAGTTCTCTATTCGAAAAATATTCATGGATTCAATGGCCTCATCTGAACTTCAATTGAAATGTTAATTACCTACGTGAAATAATTCTGATCGGAAAGAGAAATTAGTCTATCCAATTAGAATATCAAACATAGTTTGAAATGAATGTCTGGTAGACTACGAGCAGAAAACAACTACTTTCCTGGTAAATACCACGCAGAACATTGAATTATATCTGCTCGTAATCCATGCAACGATTCACACTGTGAATGCAGATCGCAAATGTTTCTTTCTTCCTAAGACGTAGACGAAGTAGTTGTTTTCTGCTCGTAGTCTACCAGACATTCATTTCAAACTATGTTTGATATTCTAATTGGATAGACTAATTTCTCTTTCTAAAATTGTTGTCCAATTTATGGCTTTTCCATTTTTCAATTCTGATCGGATTGTGATCCCTAATTTATTTCTTCTTGTGTATATGCATTCGATGAATTGATCTATTCTCCGGAGATAAATTATGTATTTCCTATTGTTCTTCATTACAGTAGCATATAAAAGGAGACTCAAGAATTTCATAATGATATTTGTGTGTCATTATTCGCAGCAGAGATCACACCTTCGATCACTTGTTGGATAATCGAACAACATAATCACCAGTTTGTATGAATCATAACCCAAGTAAAGAAAAACCAAATTATTGTTTTGTAAGACTAGACCATTATCCATGAAAATTAGAAACTATAATCTGTCTATCAAAAAATGAACCTTTCTATAAAGATTAAGATGGAATTTCCAAATATTTATTACACTGGATTATGATGCTGAAATATTATTTCATATAAATATACCTATATACAGTTACTTTAAGTTTGATTAAAATTCTCAGATAGCTCACTGTCTGTGGAAGTACATCCAATGGAATTTGGAAACACATAAAATGGATTTCGACATTAATATTGGAATGAAAGGTGAGTTTTCCCCGCAAATTGTTGTAGTAGTAGTATTAGTTTATTTCAAATAGGTACATCTTAATATTCACAATTCTGGAAATTATTCCAAACAACCAACAACATACAGTAACATTACAAGGAAAGTTGAATTACATATAGATATACAAAGAAGAGAGTGTACATATAGAAATAAATAAATTGATTTTCAAATACAAAATATAATATAATGTCTAATATGCTTCAGTTTTTCATTTTAACATGTTCAATAACGCCCCGTTTGAATGAACTAACATTATTGCACTTTTTCAACTCATCAGGTAATTCGTTGAATTTATTGAGGCCACTATGGAAAAGTGTATTCATTGCTTTCTTAGTATTAGTTTTTTTAATATAGAAATTATTTTCATTTCTCATATTTTTATCAAGAAATTGAATTATCGTTGGGCAGTAATCTAAGTGGGACAGTATAATAGAGTTATATACCGTTATTCTGGTTTTTATAGATAGGGATGATGATACTCTGGAGAAAAAGAATTCATTTTTTGGGATCTTACTTTTTAACATTTGGAAATGGTCTTCAAATTCAAATTATTGTCAATCACTATGCCCAGGTACTTTATATTTTTCACTATTTCAATTTTTCATTTTCTTATATCAGATTAATATTCATCACATCTAAGTTTTTAAGTTTATAAGGTTTAGCTGAAATCATTGCTTAAATTTATTTATATTGAGATATTTTCCCAGTTTAATGAGTTTACTGTTCATATTATCCACTGCCTCCTCAATTGTGTTTGCGCTGATTGCAAGTATAGTGTATCATCTGAGTATAGGTTGAGAAACTCACATTTCATTGTATTTTGCATGTCGTTTAGATACATTTTAAAAAGTAAGGGGCATAAGACACTTCCTTGTGATATTCCTACATCAATTGGCAGTTCAGTGGATTGAGAGATATTGATTTTAGAACAACTGAATCAAAACTATAAAAATAATCAATTCAATCAAATCTTGAACACACCAATTATTGACTGGCAAATTTTTCAGCTTTGGCAGTTAGTGATGAATATATGAAACATGTATTACAACCGGAACTATCAATATTTGCAACTTCAAATACAATGAAACAATTATTTTCTCATAAGGAAATGCTTTCGGAAAACCCGGTCTCCTTTCACAAGTGACCAATACTCATACCAACATTGAGCATCATTAGTAAGATATTTTTCCACACGCACCACTGCTCACCAATATCCTTATACGCTTGAATTTGAAAGTTTTTTAAACCTGGACTAACAAATCTTAGATATTATATTATATCGATGGCATGTGGACGAGGATGAGTCGCACTTCTGATATTAGTTAACCAGATATATAATTATTCAACTTAGAACACAAGTCACACAATTTTTTAAAAATGTTAAACATTTGCCGACAACGTCTCAACGTTCACTGTTCTTATATCTTCGCACTGAAGTGACTCGTCTTTTATCTCGTGATGATTTTGATCAGAAGATTTATCACCTTTTTAAGGGTTTTCACTTCTTGGACATAGAATTTCCATGTTGTTAAAAACTAGGTGAAAGAAGTGTGTATTGTTTGATGGGATAAATTGACTATCAACGCCATTGTTTCACATGGATCTGTTATGACACCAAATTCAATCATTTCCACGGTATATACTTGATCACCATCATTCTCAGCAACTATTTTTATTTTCAGATGATCCATTCATGTGTATCAACTTCTTGTTCAAATTTCAAAAGTTGATTACTGTAAATTCAGCAGTTCATATATTACTTTACATGTCCAATGTAATTTATTATTTTTACGAAGCGACAAGACATGAGGATAGTAAAAAGTTTATCTATAAGTATTTCAGCCTCAATGGTATGGTTCTAATGGTAAGCGATAATTGATTTTTTTTTTGTAAATAAGCACGGCAATCTGAACCACATTGAATATATCGAGAACAATTATTACAGGTTACATGATAAAAACGATTGTTGCAGATATTTATTGGAATTATTTAATATCCTGTAAATCAAAATAATAATTGAATGTTATGTCGTTGTTGAGAATATAAGACAATTATAAGTTCTGAAGTAGTACGTCGTTTGAAAACTGGGGAATTTATAACATTGGTCCTTGATGTCCAAGGAAGGAGAAAATCAAGTGTTGTTGATGAGATCTGAAAAGAAAATAATGAATTTCAATCCATTTAATAATTGAGTGTTGAAGAAAAAAAAAAGAGATCGAATCAGGGAAGAAACGACTAGAACGAAAAAAGAAACAGATGAGGTTAGAATTGGAGTACAAGAAATCTGAAATAGGCGATGAAAATAGCTTAGAAGTTGGATCAATTGCTTTAAATTTACTAAGAAAAAGCCAGTACGTTCCAGAATGGATCAATATATCAGGGAAACCAGTCCAAGAGCTTCGCCAGTCTAAAGAGGGATGAACTACTGATAGAATAGACTATTAAGAGAGAATGGTTACTAGACAGTCTATTAATAAATATTGGCCACATTTTCAGGAAATCCTGTGGAATGGACCAAATTCAGGAGTCAGTTCAAAAGAGACAACAGAATTGTGAATGTTCTTAATCGTGAAAACGTTAGCCGTCTATAGGAGGCATTGAAAGCCAGGGAAGCGATTGATGCTTCATTGAATTTTCCTAATGAAAGGATTTGGTGAGATCTAAGATATTCTAGATCAAGTATTTAGTCAGTTAAAGAATGCTAGACATATGAGGGTTTGAGTCTCTCAGGCTAAAGACATGAATAATGTTGTGTATCAAACTGATTTAATTGAACTGATGAGGGAAGATAACCTTGATAATATTATCGAACTATCAAACTGCATACAGACAACGGTGGTAATTTTAGAAAGTTCGAATTTTGAGGGATATCTCATGAATCCTCAAATGATAAGAGAAATTATAGACAGATTACCAGTGACTTCGAAACTACAGTGGGGCAAAATATATCAGTAAATAAAAAACAAAACTCGTATCTATTGAACATTTCGGAAATTGGCTAGAAGAATTTACAAAAGAATTTGGATATGTTCATTCATCGCTAGATAAAAGGGATGAAAAGCAATAACATATTTTCACTATCTAAACAAATGATAGGAGACCCATCAGTTGCATAGTATGTGAGAAAGATAATTATCTAGCAACCCGTGATGATGTAAAAAAAATGGATTGGGACAACAGATGGAAAGTAACTAAGGAAAATAAATTATGTTTCTCATGTTTGTTTCCGGAACATCACACAAGTAGTAAAAATCAGAAAACTCCAATACGAATAAAACTATTTGTCATACTACTCAAACTGTAAAAAAAATGTTATGCTAAAAGTTGTTCCCGTCATTCTAGGAGGACCAGCAGGAAAGCTCGCAACAGATGCTCTCTGTGATTAAGATTAAACGACCACCGTCATCGAGGAATCTATAGCCGATTTTCTGCAATGCACTGGTGAAAAAGAAGAATTCACAATGAAATGGACGAATGAATTGGTTAAGACGGTAGAAAATTCTCGAATAAATTCAATTCAAATTTCAGGAGAAGCTGGAAAGACATTGATAACCTTTTGTGAGATGCCAAACCAGCAATTCTCATTGGACAAGATAAATGGTCACTGATAATTGGTAAAAAATCGTATATATAATACTCATGATGGTCCAGCAATGTCTAGAACCAAACTTGGTTGAATTTTGCATGGAACTTTGCCAAAGAAAAATAAACATTATTATTATTATTATTATTATTATTATTATTATTATTATTATTATTATTATTATTATTATTATTATTATTATTATTATTATTATTATTATTATTATTATTATTATTATTATTATTATTATTATTATTATTATTATTATTATTATTATTATTATTATTATTATTATTATTATTATTATTATTATTATTATTATTATTATTATTATTATTATTATTATTATTATTATTATTTTTATTATTATTTTTATTTGAATAAAATCAATTCCAGTCACGACTCTGCGGTTTCCGACACCACGCAGAGTCGAGCTGAAGGAAAAACCAGTGACCACTCCCCACGCCGTGAGGTAAGTGATCACTGGGACCGAGTATCGTGTGCCCTGAGTAGACGCAATGATCCCAGGATGACGGCCTTCTGCATGGCCCCAGCTAAAATGTGTGCCTTTTGTCGGCAAGCTGGAATTTTCTGGAGTTCCGAGAGCAGCGTCTGTCGTGTACCACCAAGGGAGCCTATAATCAGGATGACTAGTTCGACAGAATGGTCTGGATAAAGTCTGCGGAGTTCGTAGAGAAGATCTCTATATTTCGTCCGTTTTTCCTCCTCCTTCAAAACGATGTTCGGTTCGGCTGGTGCCGAGAATTCGATCACGAACATCGCTTTGGTTTGATGGTCGAGGAGGACTACATCAGGCTTATTAGCTTGTATCTGCCTGAGGGTGGGGAATGAGAAGTTCCAATAAATTCGACACCTCTCATTCTCCACAACGGACTCAATATCCCCTGGAGCATAAGGCAGCACTGGAGTTTCGTCGATACCGTACGAGTGCCTCAGATGGTAATAAAGCACTCGTAATGCCGCATTGTGTCGATGGATATAGGCCGAAACTGCATACACCGTGCATGATGAAAGCAGGTGCATCAGCGTTTCCGGCGCCCTACAGCAGGCCCTGCATCTTACATCAGGGACCTCTATACCCATGACTCGGCTTCGGTAATGCAACGTGTTGAAAACTCCATCCTGGCATGCCATTATGAACCCCTCTGTTTCCGATTTCAGCCCGCCTGACCTTAGGAATGCAAAGGTCAGCTCTTTGGATAAACCCCTGTCTTCAATGTTGTTGAAGAAGACAGAATGTAGAGGTTTATCCATGTGAAGCTGCAGAGTTTTATTAATTTCTGCAGCTTTGATGCGGGCTTTCCTCCGAGCGTGGTCGAGCTCAGTGACTGAGTCACGGGCTTCACGCTCGGAATCGAAAATCAGAGAGAGCTCATCGGCTGCTCGATGTGCTGCCTTGAATAGGAATGCTCCTACTCCTGCATTCTCATGGCTTTTGACCATTTGCAGGAGGGGGTCCGAACTCCTGATGACCTTGCAGGCATTATCCAGAACCATTCTGTTATGGAGATACTCCAAACTTAAGAGTCCACGGCCTCCCTGATCTCTTGGGAGATATAACCGTGGAACGGACGAAGTTGGATGAAGGCTCCTATTAAGGTGCATCATCTTGCGAGTACTAACGTCAAGTTGGCGCAACTCAGCTAGTGTCCACTTGAATACTCCAAAGGAGTATAGTAGGATCGGAACAGCAAGCATGTTAGTAGCAGCGACTTTATTCTTTCCAGACAGTTCTGAAGACCAGATCTGTCGAAGTCGCTGCCGATACTTGCTGCGGAGAGCGTCTTTCACCATTTGTGTTTCCTGGATGTGGCTTTCCTCCACACCCAGGTAGGTGTACGTCTCTCCGGCATCCAAGTGGTGTAGGATGCTTCCGTCCACTAGCTGCGCGTCCTTGTCGTAGTCCTTGCATCGTCCTCTCTTAAGATGAACCAGTGCACATTTGTCCATCCCGAATTCCATCCCAATAGCCCGTGTATACTCCTGTACCACCCTGAGGGATTGGTCTAAGTCCCTCTCACCGGAAGCATAGAGTTTAAGGTCATCCACATAGAATAAGTGGGTGACCTTATGCCTCCGTTGACTGGGTGGTCCGCAGTAGTAGCCCTTGGTTCTTCTGAGCTCAACGGATAACGGCAACAATGAGATGCAAAATAAGAGAGGGCTGAGGGAGTCTCCCTGGAAAACCCCTCTCTTGATGATGACCGGCTCTGTCTGGACTTTCGCATTCCCCGATGTTATGGTGAAGCGAGTCCGCCAGAGCGGCATCAGTTGTTCAATGCATCTCACTATCGGATCGGGTACCGAAAGGCACTTGAGCAAGTACACGAGTAATTCGTGCGACGTTGTATCAAATGCCTTTCGATAATCGATCCAGGCCATAGAGAGGTTTCGCTTGTACTGCACGGAGTCCTGCGTTATAGATCTATCTATCAGCAGGTTCTCCTTGCAGCCAGCGACACCCCTCTTCGACCCTCGTTGCTCATATATCCGCTGATAAACCGGGTCTACCACTAGGAGCATACGCATGTACAAGATGCGTGTAAACAGCTTGTAGCATGCGTTTAAACAGGTTATTGGTCTGTAATTCTTCGGGTTGGACAAATCTCCTTTCTTGGGGAGAAGCACGGTTCGCCCCTCGATAAACCACTCCGGAATTTGCTGCTCTCCATTTATTATTATTATTATTATTATTATTATTATTATTATTATTATTATTATTATTATTATTATTATTATTATTATTATTATTATTATTATTATTATTATTATTATTATTATTATTATTATTATTATTATTATTATTATTATTATTATTATTATTATTATTATTATTATTATTATTATTATTATTATTATTATTATTATTATTATTATTATTATTATTATTATTATTATTATTATTATTATTATTATTATTATTATTATTATTATTATTATTATTTATTTGAATTTAATCAATTCCAGTCACGACCCTACGATTCCGATACCTCGCAGGGTCGAGCTGGAGAAAAACCAGTGACCACTCCCCATAACCATGAGGTGAGTGATCACTGGGACCGAATATCGTGAACCCTGAGTAGACGCAATGATCCCAGTATGACGGCCTTCTGCATTGCCCCAGCTAAAACGTGTGCCTTCTGCCAGCAAGCTGGTATTTTCTGGAGTTCCGAGAGCAGCGTCTATCATTATTATTATAAACATTTTCATTATTATAGTTGATGATCATTATTTTCACATATATTCAGAAGTATCACCTGGAGACCAAAATCTGAACAATTTGGTGAAAGAATATTACTTTTCACAGTGAAATGGATTACATCCAGAAAAAGATCATCTGAGAGTTATTGAGGATGAAGAAGAAACGGACGAGTTGAACGAAGATTTAAGAAGAAACGAATAGCAAAAATAGGAAGTTGCATTCATTTGGAAATCTTCAGAATAAATAAGTATACCAGAAATTAAAAAAATGCATGGAGAAGACTCGGATATATTGAAAACAAGATGGACAAAAATGAGGAGTTTGCAGAATCCTAATCAAAAGCTGTCAAAGCATTTTATAGACAATTAAGAAAACTCACCTTCGAAGAATATTCATCACAAACAATAAGACGTGGTATTTACCACACTTTGCTGTGTACAATGCGAATAAGCCTGTAAAACAAAGACAAGTTTTCGACGCTGCAGCTAGGTGTGATGGAACGAGTCTCTTGATAGGTCTTGACTATTTTAATAATTTGAAAAATATTTTAATGGAATTTAGAGAAAGAAGAATTGTATTTTTTGCTGACATAAAGGATATGTTTCTACGAAGATTAAGAAAGAAGATCGACACAAAGATTCTTTGGAAAGAAACGGGAGGTAGAAAATATCACTTTATCCCCCTCATGGTCGGTACTCCTATGATTTTGTTTTGTGGCATTTTCTACCTCCCGTTTCGCCGAATTTTGGGGGTGCGCGGAAAAGATCAATCAAAACTGTGCAGACGTCTCTGAATATAGTACTCAAGAAACCACCACCAAAAGAAGAAACTTTGAGGACATTGCTCTGTGAAATTTAACAGTAACACACTGTAAATAGTAGATCTTTGACAAATGTTCCCACAGATTCAATGGATCAAGAATATTTTACTCCCAATCACTTTTTGATTGGTAGTTCTTCAGGTTCCCCAATCCTGGAGATGAAAGATTTCAATGTGGAGAAATAATGGCAACTAGTCCAAAGGTTTTGGAACAGGTGGCTCAAAGAATATCTTTCCATCCTGTATGGACGAAGTAAATGGTTCGACAATTCCAAAGAGCTGCAGGTGGGCGCTGGGGAACTGCTGGCCAAAGGGCAAGATTATAAACAGACATCCTGGGAAAGACGGAAAGATACAAGTCGTCTATGTGGAAACTGCAGGGGAAGCATTCAGACAACCAGGCAATAAGATATGCAAGATTGCTAAAGAGGAAGTTGATATCCTGAAAAAAAAGGCCGGCATAGCATAAACAGATAGCTTATCATCAAGGTTGATTGCACTTCGGGGAAAAGAATGTTGGAATTATTCAATATCCTGTATATGAAAATAATAATTGAATGTTATGTCGTTGTTGAGAAAATGAGACAATAATTATAGATTCGAACGTAATGATTTTGATGCTATTTCAAACATTTTACTCCTCCTTGATCCGTTAGAGTGTATCAGAAAATATTTTCACGATCGGTTTGAGAAGTGTTAGTATCAAGTCAAATGAAATAACATCATTATTATTCTTTTCAAATTATAGGATGAGTACCTGAAAATTGATTTGTTTGTCTTAATTTTGATCATTCGAAATAAATTGTACATGGAAATTGGGCTGACAAGAATCCCAGCTTTATCAGCAGCAGTTTGAATGTGAAGAAAAAACTTATTCGAAAAGAAGCATGAAATAAAGAAGCAAAATATTGAAAAACAAATTTCAAAGGTTATCCGCCAAATTCTGGGATAACTATGTCATATTTAGCATGATGAAGGTCGCAATTCAGTCCATTCCTGATACGAACACCTACATGTCAAACCTTGCTTTCATAGAATTAGGTCAAAATTATTATTATAGATGAGTACAAAAAGTTTCGAAATTTGATGTCAGATATTTCGCGAGTAAAATGACAAAAAATGTGATTATTTCCATAGAGTAAGTAAATCTGCAGATGATTCAGTTTCTCAAATTATGGTGTCAAAGTATCAGCATCTCAATTCAAAATGAAAATTAATTGTGCTTTTGAAAAAATCCTTTCAAGGTATTTCAGAAAGCAGAATAGGTGAATGCTTCATTCCAGAAAAAGAAGTTGATTTGACTCTTTTGTTTCAGTCATTTTTTGCAGATTTGATGATAATACTTGAATACAAGAGAATACCAATATATACAAGAATAATCAAGGAGAGAGCATATTCTCAGAGTACTTGGAAATTTGACGAAAGTCGAATGGAATATTTCAGGAAAATTAGAATCGTTTGTTACACTGTTCACCTATCTACTATTCTGATAGTAATTTTCATATTAATGCCAATATATGAACATGAGTGGCAACTAGTCTCTCACTTCTACAAAAATTCAAAGAGCCATCACCCACTGATATGGAATATATGTATCCTATTGATCACTGTATCATTCTTACCACATGTAGCAGTAGCATTGAATGAGATGACCTATAGATTGAGTCATATAAGATTACAGTTCCAAATTTTAAATGACTTCATACGACATTTCAATGAAGATGATATTGATGTAGAAAAAATTCACGATTCATTATATCAAGAAAACGTTCACAGATTGCTTCGACATTTTATCGAATTACATGTGAATATTTTAAGGTATGTAAAAGTTTTTTGTCATAACCAAATACATCCTCACATGGTAAATTATCATCGTTGCATTGGATTTGAATACATCTAATCCACTAAAAACTATTTAGTTTTATTGAGAACAATTGCTGAAGTATAGCATACAACAAATCAAATGTTCAAAATGGTATTCGATTTATCCAGATGTTCTTGGCTGTACCTATAGAGAATGTCTTATGAGCACTACAAGCTAAAGCGATTTCGGGAATAAAATAAAAACAAAATTTCGTTTGCATCAGTGAATTCTGATATTCCTATTGCTCCTTTTGTTTTCCATGCCGATATCATCGAATATCTGGTATTTCTGATGAGGATCCTTTCTGAAAATCCATGAATATACATGATGTTCGTGTGCAAGAAAGCATATACTGTAGTTTGACCCGAATTCATGAAACAATTCGTTGTCAATATACAAGGTTTATTGATGCGGGGTGAAAAATAAAAGGCGTCAAAAAGGGAAACAGAAAACAAAGGAGTGATGTTGGGGATTTCAAAACGAAACTTGAATAAACGTATGGTGAGGAGATAAAAATAGATGCAACAAAACTGACCTCAATCTCAATCTACCTCAATCAAGAGGTCCATGATTATATATGCAATAGGTATGTACTCGGTGATGCAATATGAGTTACGAGGTACTGTATCTCAGAAACTAATAGTCGTAGAAGGTTTGGATAAAATCCTTCAGAGGAAATCGAGCGAGAAAAATTACTGGAAATATTTTTTGAATCTATATGTACACCACTAGGGGGCTCAATAGCTCTGATCATAAAAAAAAATATATTTTTTTCGAAAATTTTCCAACATAAGTAAAAATTAATATTATGTTAATGCCACCTAAATGTTCCATCTTTTTGATAAGCAGTAAAATGAAGGCGGGAGGGGATCTTGAACTTTTTGGAATTAATTTGATCTACTTTCTGAATCTTATGAAATAATTATACGGTTCCATTCACGATTGACATGAGAGTTTTCATTTCTAATCTTATATCATAAGATTTCTGTAAAAATACAATTTTTTATACGATCGAAGCTATTAAGTCAACTAGTGGTGAATGTATGAATTTTTGAAATATTTCAAGTTATTTTCCTTAATCGATTTGCTCTGAAGGATTTTTAACCCAAACTTCTACAACTATTAGTTCCTGAGATACAGTACCTCGTCACCCTTATTGAATCACCTGGTACATGATAAAAAAAAATTACTTCCATCATCATAGAAAGCTGTGAATTTCCATAAAAGAGCAGTTCAAGGTAATGTCAGCTAATGTTCGAATGCCATGAAGATCAATGGATAGAAGCATTTGCTCTAGTGTATTTTTTATATTTGGATCAAAAAAGAGCTAATCAGCTTCTGGATTCATCAGGTTTACTGATGTAAACCATGACATGTTAAAGAAATACGAGGAAATAGTACTCTCTAAATGCCAGAAAGTTACTTTACTGTGTCTAGATTCACATTCATTGAAAATAATTGAAACCATCATGTTTTTAAAAAGGCATGTTTCGTCGCGTAAGGAACATTTTGGACATAATTTGAAATTCTCTTTCAACTATTCTCTGAGATGATTCAATGAGCGAATGTTCAATTTATATTACAGTTTGAAGAAACAGCTGATGAAAACTTGTGCTAGACACATAGTGATATTATTGACTTGTATGGCTTGCAGTTTTTTGGGTCATGGATATTTCATTTTAACAGTGAGTATGATACTTTAATCATTTATATCGAGTTGAAATGAGTATTTTTTTATTCTGAAGGAAGTGAGTCCGGAATACAACACCAGGATGGTCATGTGTCTGGTAGTTTCCATTTTCTGTTCCTCGTTTCTCGCAACCATGTGTCAGCTAGTAATAAATGAGGTGAATTGATTTTTTTTTAAATTGCATGAGATTGAAATGATGAATATAAAAGGGATTTGAAATCATCAGTACTCGAATCGAATATCTGATGAGTAAATGAAAAGTAATCAATGATCAGGAGCCTAGAAGACCAGTATCTGATCAAGGGAACTGTGAGAGAATAATTTTCAGTAAATCAAGTATCTCTTGAATAAAGGCATTTTTTTGCGACAAACTGTTTCGAAACTATCTGAAACAGTTTTGAAACACTCCACTCTTGAACCATTTGAAAGCGTCTCCAGGACCGTTTCAATCATATTTCAATATGGCGAATTGTCATCTGACGTTTCGATACGTTGCATTTTTTCGGCTCATAAAATGATGACTGTTAACGGTCTTTGGAACTGTTTCGTCGAAAAAAAATGCCTCAAGTACAAGAAACTACATCGATTACTTCATTGAATTCAACTCGAAGTAGGGACGGTATAGAAAGAGTGGGAAACAATTTTATTACATATAGTAAGAATATGTGTTATATACAAATCAACAATCGTTTCGAATTGATGAAATTCACCAGATTGTACTTATTATATTGAATTGAGCAATTCAACTGATTATTCAGGCATATCTATGCGCTTCTTCCTCAAATGGGATATTTATATTTGATAATCACTATCTCACGAAACCTATCTGTGGCGCCTGATACTCACATTGAGCCAACTCAAAATTATTCATTACTCTTTGAGAAGAATGATCAGAATAATGTCCTTCAAACTCAAGAACTATTCTACTACTTCTCTTCAATCTAATGGATATTTAAAATATCAGGCAACTCTATGCATAATCGGTTATCTTATTCAGCCTCCAAATTATGTCATACTTGTATAATATGCAACATGCATACCGTTTTTTTTTTTTTTTTTTTTTTTTTGCATACCGCACTTGTGGAATAGTATAGCGGCAAATGTAGTTGTACCCAGATAGACTATATAAATCTAACACTAAACTAATGTTGAACACTACAAGGTTTTCACTAAATGAGATTTACAAACCACGACACGTGTTTCGCTTTGCTATAGCTTCTGCAGCTGGAGTATTATTATATCTATTATCGTTGCATCGAATGAGATATAATCGATATCATAGTTGATTATTAGTTGATTATCTCCGTACAGATATATCTATGTCTACTTTCATTTCTATGCAGTCGGAAGATACTTTCAATATCTTATTGGAATTTCCATGGGATAGCTGGAATAAGAAGAACCGAAAGCTTTACTTGATGCTTTTGACGAATACTTCTGAACCAACGTCCATATCAATTTATGGAACAGCGAAAATCACTCTTCCCTTCATTGTGAAAGTGAGTACCTATTCAAGAATTTGGAAAACCTACACAGCATGAGGAGTCATCTCCTTGTGATGTGCTTGATGATTCAATGAGCTGAAAATATTTCCTCATTTCATTCAATTCGTTGGGCAGTTTATGCTATGCCTTAGTTGGTTTTTCGAACATAATCTCTTGAATTTATTCAAGCACTTTGAAACAAGGTTGTTTCTGACTTGTTGCTCTGTTCTGTTGTCTTTTCATGATATGTCTATTTCAGCTCATTATGTGTCTGATGATGACCTTTCTAGCCTGAACCGAATAGTTACCCATTTCATTTTTATTCAATATTAGTGTGATCGATCAATTTTGAATTTGAATTTGATTCAAAATACTCTTGGGCCACTTGGATGATATACCCAACTCACAATATGAAATGATTAGATAATAAAAAATTAACGAAAGACACGTCCAAGAAGGTTTTCTCCCCTTCTTTTGAAAATATATATAAAGTATTTTTCTATTGCAGGCGTTCCAGTTCATATATGCTATTCTATGCTATTTGACCAACAATGGATCTTTTTCCCGATGAATTTTAGAGATTGAAAAATATTTGTGTAAGTGAAATATTCATCTATACTTGCAAACTTGATATCCGAGATATGTTGCTACACAGTCATGATGTTGCAATTTGGCAAAAGCTTTGGGGTAAAGCCTCCCTCATGAGTCGGGATCGGAAATTGCTACAAGGGGTTACGAGAAGTATTTTATTCTATTCATTCAGATAGGCACTAATAGTCTTATAATAGTTGAAAGTATGCGAAACATAACAATATTTATTCAATTATAATTATAATATGAAGAGTTTTACATATTATGGTTATGGATATGAATAACTAAAACTTTAATGATCCCAAAACTAACTTACAATAGGATGATGCAGTCTCATGAGTAGCTTCAGATCAAACTAACTTCAGAAACCTCGCATTTATTATTCATAACAAATACAAATTCCTGTGATCCCGTTTTTGCATGGGTTCCCTAGTTAGCACGTTATGTTCAATGTTGATCGAAAGCAATAAAATAATCAGGTATTTATAAAATAATAAAATCAATTTCAAATATAGGTACTGAAAGTTTTATACCTGATGATTTTATTGATAAGCTCAACAACAAAAAAGGTTACAGACCATTATCAATGGGATAAAATGAATAATAATAATAATAATAATAATAATAAAGTTTATTTATCAATTGTACATAGTAGTAGAATTTGGGTACATTTAAAAAATATAAATAAACAAGGGCATCACAGAAGCAATAACATAGGTATCGCTTGTACGTGATATAGCCAGGAAACTAATCATAAACTAAAATTTTACAAAATTACAAAAATGATGATAAAATGTTCAAAATATAACTATACAGCATGTTACTAACAAAATCACTATCGATTGAAAATCACAGTCGAGTTAAAAAAAATCACAATCGAGTTAAGAAAAACACAATCGAGTTAAGAAAATCACAATCAGCAAAAAAATCATAATCATACCTATATTACTGTAGATTTTTCAGGTTATTGGTACCTAATCAGTTGAAAATCCAAGAAACATAACAATATGGAAATGACTCACGATATACAGAAGTCCTTCTGGTACAGTGGCCTGATTCTTGAAACTCGAATTGAGATCATAAGTGGGTTTGTGTTTCACAATGATTTTGTGTAATTGCTACACAGGTTTTCAAGCATTTCTAGTTATTTTAGAGCATTTTCAGTTGCCCGAAAAGTGGTTCAAAGTTATAGATTTGCAAAAAGTCACATTATTCAAATTATGTTATTCTACATGGCCCGTAATTACATATTTTGTTGTGATTAATTCTGTTTTGGATGTGGAATCATTTTTTTATGGCCGGGAGATACAAAAATATCTTAAATTCATTCATAAACGCCTTTTACCTCCAATAATATCAATCAAATCAAGGAATTACTAATTGAAATAGATGAAAATGAGGTATATGAATTCGGAAAATATCATAATAATCAGAAAAAGAGTGTTATGAACCACATTTCAAATTTTTTGGAATATTTGGTTTCTGAATCGGTTTCTATTTTTGTTGAAGATCCCAAGAACAATTTAGTTCATCTCTGAGCAAGTTAAAATAACATGTGTCTTGCAAAGAGAGATATCGTTAATCAAAAATCAATTAGCCTCCATAATTCACACAATAAGTCCAAAATCTCACAAAATCTCAAGACATTTTGGTGTGCTCATATTACCTCATTCAGGTACAGTTGAATCGGTAGTTTCATGTTAACAGATTCTACATTTGAAGAATGACAAAAAATGTCTTTAACTCATGCAGAAAATGTACTCTCAATTAGCTTTCGATCATCCTAACAACGCTTCAAATATAATTAGTTCGAATGGGTTGCTGTAGGTAGGTATTCAAATTTTATTCTGGTTCTTGCTTCTAAACTTCGTCTTTTCATGAAAAAAATTTAATAGGATGCGAAGAAGGGCTCAGTTGACGACTGTCATTCCCTTTTAACCAGAAGTTCTTCAAAGAATCATCAAAATCGGATAGAAAAATGATCTAAAACTGAAATTGAAATACGTGGTCGCCTTTTGCACCATAAAGCACTTGATCGTATCGAGTCTGTCCGCCTGACTTGTGTGACATCACCGCGGAGCGTTCAGACCTTGTATATCTAGTAGGTAACGGTATATCTCGTAGGTAACGGTATATCTCGTAGGAAACGGCTGAATGCCAAAGATATTCAAATATTTCTTCATGAAAACTCATGAAACTAAATTTTACTTATAGTTAATTTGGTCCATACACGGTGTCTTTCAAAGTGAGACATCAGTGTTAGATAACTCTTTCAAATGATGAATGGTAAACCAACATGACAGAAATATTTAAATTTCAACTCAAGAAGATTTTTCGATCGTGACGTTGTTATATCATAGAAATGACTTCATGCGCAGTTTTTTTTTCAAATGGCCACCCAATAAGTCATTCCATATTTGAAACGATTAGATCTCAAATAATTTGCGTCCACAGTGTATTCCTTAAAAGAGATCTATCTATTTCTGCAGATTGTTTGAGAGCTCGGAACTTAGTTAGCTTGAAGAATTGATGAAAACTGAAGCATTCTTTTTTTCGCAGTGATGTCTTGATGGTTCTGCATCGAAGGATAATGAAGATTCACCATTCGGACTCACGCGTAAGAATGGGGAATGTAATGTGATAAATGTAACAATTCGGGTACCTTTAGATATACCACTGTGCACAACTTCACAAACAATACTGTCATTTGATGAAACAAATTATTCAACTCATTATATGGATGTTTGCATAAAATAAACTTGTTGTATTTTACTTCATTCAATTTCATTCATCATTTGACTCATTGATCTGGAATACATTTCGCAGCAATTAATATAAACAGTTAAAGTTGAAGTTTAGTTAAACTCCACTCCAAAAAGGGCATATAGGTTTCAAAACGACGAATTTGCCAGGGAGAGCAAACAAGTTACAATAAATACCATGTACCTAATCAAACTATAGTGTTTTCCAGAGCGCATATCATGAGCTGCAGCAGCGGTAAATTTTTGAATGTTGTTTTTTTTTAAATGAGAATAGCAGATCTGGAGAAAATGAGTATACTCATCAAGAAAGTAGGTAATGACTTGGCATCTTTGGAATAGTAGAAGTCAATGAGGTTTCGAGCAAATCTCAATTCCTAAAGAATGAGAATGACGTGTATAGGTGTTAGGTTTTTGATCAATCAAACGAAGGCTGACTCCCAACTGGTTTATTGCTTGCATTCAAAACTCGGAGAGGTACAGAAAAAAGCGTTCAACAAGCGTAGATTGTAGATTGTTGATTGTAGGGGGCGTCGTTAAGGCAGTGCAGACTCTCAAGCACCTCGACCTATTAGATCTTTTCTGCATAACCCTTAATCTATTCGAAGCCCGGGATTCCGATACTTCGTACAAAGTTTGTCAGTTTCCTGGGAGTTAGGTTCCTGACATCGAAGGACTCTAAAATGGCAGTTGAGCTTCTTGCAGAAGAGTATCAGCGAAGTTCTCGCAGTAGCAGCAACTATCACTCTCTGTTTAACCCATGTTTTTCAGGTGATACCTCAGAGAGCAGTGTCCAGTGATATAGGGACTGAAAACTGATATCGTCTTAGGGGTCTAAACATATACCTTAAGATTTACGCAATATGTATGTATGTATGGGAACAGCAAAGTCATCAATGAGGCAATTTCCTTGAATCCTCGTGCAAGCATAGATCAGCGCTGACACTGCTGATCTTACCTTATGAATGAGCCCTGCGCAGCTTGAACCGTGTGCATTTATATCCTAGATTGTAGATTGTAGGGGGGGTCGTTAAGGCTGTGCAGCCTCTCAAGCACCTCGACATATTAGATCTTTCGTGCATAACCCTTAATCTATTCAAGGCCCGGGATTCTGAGACTTCGTGCAAAGTTTTTCAATTTCCTGGAAGCTAAGTTCCTGACATCAGAGGGCTCTAATAAAGCCCCTTCCAGGAACTTGAGCCTCTTGCAGAAGAATGCTGGTCATTCGCAAAGCAAATGTTCTGCAGTTTCAGCGAAGTTCTCGCAGTAGCGGCAACTATCACTCTCTGTTTTACCCATCTTTTTTAGGTGGTACCTCAGAGGGCAGTGTCCAGTGAGGAGTCCCGTTGCCAGTTTCAAGTCTTTTTTGTCCAACTCGAGAAGCTGTTTAGCTTTCCTTGGCGGGAGGCTCACTAGCCTTTTCGCTTGTCTTTGTCCTGGCACTTTATTCCAGTGAGATTTCATTTCATCCGCTTCCCAGCGTCGGAACTCCTCTCCCAAGTGGGCTTTGGAAAGTCCACAGAAGGGTTCTGGGCCGAGAAATTGTGTATTTGCCCCTTCTTTGGCAAGGCAGTCTGCTTCCTCGTTTAACTTCCTCATGACCTGGCACCCACATCAAAGTGACCTGGTTGTTTGCTGCCAGTTGTCTCAGGGATTGTTTACAGTCCCAAGTCAGCTTAGACTCACAAGTGTATGAATTCAGAGCTTTTAGTGCTGCTTGGCTATCTAATAGAATATATGTATATTTTGGCCCTCTATAGCATGTACCTCTGCTTGAAAGATGGTTGGGGTGTTACCAAGAGATTTTGAGAGCTTGAAATTTGGCCCTGTAACTTCCACTCCAGCCCTTTCAGCCATCTTGGATCCATCAGTATACCATACTAATGCATCCCTTCCCAGTTGAGGTCCGTTCTCTGTGCAAATTTGGTGGTTGTTTATGACCACTTCAAACTGCATTTCGAAGTCGTACCTAACTGGCATGATATCTGTCGGTTTAGACATGGATTATAGTGAAAAATTTTCCAAAATCTTCAAGTGTATAATCCGATTTCCTGACTTGGGTATTTTTGTCTGGCTCAGTCTGAAGGCACTTATTGCTGCTTCTTTCGTTACACACAGGTGCAATGGTTGAAGATTCAGCATAACCTCTAAGGCTGCAGTGGGGCACGTGAATATTGCCCCTGTGATTCACAGACAAGCTAGCCTCTGCACTTTCTGCAGCTTCACTTGTGCCGAAATTTGTTGCATTTTTGGCCACCATATCAATGAAGCGTAGGTGACCATGGGTTTGATGATCGTTTGGTATGACCAATAGATCATTTTTGTTTTCAGACCCCATGTCTTGCCAAAGACTCTGCGGCATGTCCAGCTTGCCGCTATAGCTCTGGAAAGAATGTTTTTGGTCGATTATCACACCCAAATATTTAACTTCATTGGAAAAAGTGAGCTGAATTCCATATTTAGAGTTGGGGCTTTGAGTTCATACTTTTGCCTCTTGGTAAATGGAACCAGCACTGTTTTGCTAGGTTTGACAGTTAGTCCTTCCTCTGCACACCAGCTTCTGATTGTTTTTAGGGCTACTTGCATGCGATTGGAAATTATCCCGTCATGTTTGCCCCTAATTATGACAACCAGGTCATCGGTGTAACTTTGAAACCAGAACCATGCAGCTTGACTATCAGGTTGTCGACGACCAGTGACCACAGCAAAGGCGATAAAACTCCCCCTTGGGGACAACCTTTTTCTACTGTCATCCTGACCGTCTCTTCCCAGAGAGTCGCCACAATGATTCTGTTTTTCAGCATTGATTGTATCCTTCTAATCAGTGAGGCTTTTATATCCCTTTCCTCTAGTGATCTAGATATGGAGGCATGCGAGGTGTTTGAAAAGCGCCCTCTATGTCGATGAAGGCACAAAGAGCCATTTCTTTTTCCACTAATGTCTTTTCAATGTCTTCAACTAGACATTGTAGAGCATTGATCGTGGATTTACCTGCTTGATAAGCAAACTGTTTCTTGTGGAGCGGTCTTAGCTCAAGGAGCTACCTTCTGATGTAACAGTCTATTATTTTCTCCATTGCTTTTAGGAGAAAAGAGGTGGGACTGATGGGGCGATATGACTTTGGTTCGTCCATTGGACGTCTTCCAGCCTTTGGTATAAACGCCACTACGGCCTCTCTCCAAGCTTGCGGTATATAACCGAAGATTAAACTGGCCTTGAATAGCCTTTTCAAAGAAGGCTCTATTATTTCTAGGCCATGTTGCAGTAAGGCGGGAAATATTCCGTTTTTTCCTGGCGACTTGAAAGGTTTGAAGTTTTTGATAGCCCATTTGATTCTTTCAGTTGCGAAGATCTTCCCAGCTAGGCTTCTACTGGATCTGTTGGGGTTGTGGACAACCCCTTCCAGGTGAGCGCTTTGCTGTTCGTTCTCCACAACCGATTCGGAACCAGGAAAGTGTGTCTGCAGGAGAACACTCAAGCTTTCTTTAGGGTTATCAGTATATCCCTCGTCCGGCTTTTTGATTAGACCGATGCCGTTGGAGTGTTCTTTTGACAGAACTTTTTGAAGATGTTGTGCTGGGGCTAATTCGGTGATCCACTCATACATTTGCCTCCATGTTCTTCTTTTCGATTTTCTAAGTTCTTTATTGTACTCAGAAAGAGCTGTTTGTAGTCTTCCCAGTATCCCAGACTCTTAGCTCTATTGAAAAGTCTTCTGACTTTTTTTCTAAGTTTTGCTAGTTCCTCATTCCACCAAGGCACATCTCTGGTAGTAGCCTTTTGTTTTTCAGGACAGCTAAGTTCATATGCTTTCATTATAGCATTTTGAAGTTGTCCTGAGGCTGTGTCAATTTCCTCTATTGATTCGATGGATGTTACTTGTTCCTCCGTCTGCCTTTCGAGATGCTCTTTATAAGCATCCCAGTTGTTTGACTTTGGTACCCTGTATCCATCGAAGCGTGTCTCTGACGTCTTCAGGTCGAACCTTATGTGCTGATGGTCCTACATTGAAGAATCGTCAGCGACATGCCAGTTGAGAATATAATTTGTCATGAATGGATCCGCAAAAGAGTTAAATCAAGGACTTCTTTTCTAATCGCATTTATGAAGGTGATTTTATTTCCTCTGTTGATAATGTCGATATTGTTGGCCAACAAATATTCTAGAAGATACTCATCACGTACATTTGTGTCTGTGCTTTCCCATATTAAGTGGTGGGCGTTTGCATCGCAGCACAGAATGACATGCCTGTTACCTTTTTTGCACCATCTGATGAGGCTTTGGACTTCCTCTGGTGAAGGGTGTGTTTCGGAGTCCCCTAGGAAGTAGGCCTCTTGCCTACCTCAGTTGGCACTTCCACTATCGCGGTTGCCAAATCTCCAGTGATGAATACTGGAACAGGAATGAATTTAATATTAGGTGCGAGCAATATGGCTGCTTGTGGTTTTTCGTGAGATGAACAATAAAGTAACTTACATGAATTAATGTTGAGTCCTTGTATACGTCCTCTGTTAATCCAGGGCTCTTGGAGTAGCCCTACATGAATGTTGTCTTCAATAAACCTCCTTCAAAGCACACTCGTGGAAGCTTTTGAATGTTGGAGGTTTATCTGAAGACAATTGAGATTTTTGCTCATACTGGAGGTTTAGGTGGGGGTTTTGACTTCCCCTTCCCCTTAATTCAGCCGGCATGGGATCTGTCCAGTTTCCGAGGCACAGTATTGCCTTTGGTCACCTTTGTTCCTGTGTCAGCAGCACTCTTGGCAGCCTTTTCGGTCTGCTTCTTGGTGCTGGCTGCACCCGCATTGGTACTTGAGGTACCATGCCCTGAGGGTTGTGTGACCAAAATAATTGATCACAAACCTCGTTTTTCTCAACCTTTCGGCTGATTGGATATCAACCGAAATGGTGAGAAGTTCTAGAGGGCCTTCAGATGTTCTCCTCAGTACCGACCAGGTGGTTGCGTTGAGGCTATTCTGAGCCTCTATCGATCCAAGGATTTTCTCCGTGGAGTATCCCAGGCTGCCTGGTAGGTACGCCACCAAGATCTCGCTGTGAGGCATTGCTGCCTCTTCAACGACCCTCAGCTGCGCATCCTTCCAGGGTTTTATATCCCCAATGGCATCTTTCAACCACTGCACGGTGGAGTTATCGGCACACATCAGGGCTAACCAGCCAGGTCTATTGTGGGAGCTGTGAAAGTAAGGCTTTGTGGCAGCCTTTTCTTTCAGCTCAAATGATTTTATCCAGAATTGCCTCCTTTACGCCTCCAATTTGTTCCGTTGTCAGGAGAGCTTCTGGATAGCCCACCCTCACCCCTTCCGTCGCTTGACTAAAGGTAGGTTCCGCTCCAGATCGTTTCTTTGGTTGACCATCGGAAGTCTTTTCCTCTGACCGGACTCTTTTCAGCCCTTTGTCAGAAGTTGACTCCTTCAACGGGTCAACCGCTTTCGTGCTGGCCTCTTCTATTGGAAGGCCTTGTTTGACGAGGTATTCAAACCTTTTTCTGGCAGCAACGCTAAGCCTGATTATGTCCTTCCCTTTCAAGAAGGCTTTTGCGGAGTTATCAGTCTTCCCGTCATTTCCAGATTTTTTGGAAAGGTCAGTTTCGGGTTCAGGACGTTCGACGTCCTGTGTAATGCTGCCCTTAATCATGAGGATTTCGTCCTCTGTATTTTTTGGGGAGTTTTCCTCACCCTGTTTTTTCCCTCAGTATCCATGAATGGTCCCACGAGAAGCTAGGGAAAGAACGGTCACCTGCGACAGAGTCCTGCATGTTGCAGTAAGGCAAATTAAACTGGAGTGCGCCAGGTACCCCGGAGGCGTATTGGCATTCTTTACTACAGTACAACGCATACATACCTACCGTGCCAACGCGCTGCACCGCGGCAAACAATGGCCAAACAAATGCTCACAACATTCAGACATACCTTACTACAGCTCAACGCTAAAGCGCGTTGCAATGTAGTAAGGATTGCCCCATGATTACGCGAAGATACTTCGGACAACCCTTACCGCGATTCAACGCGCGAAAGCGTGCATTCATTTTAACGTCTCACATATTCTCAGACATTGATCGCTTTTCACTTCCTTCTGAAAAATTAAAATCATGAAGAGTCTTTGAATGAGGTTATGTGTGTAGGCATTGCCTTATTATTCATAACAAATTTCCAGAAAACTTTAATTATAATCACAAAAAAAACTCTCACGTGTTTTCACTCAGAAAATGAAATAATATTATAAAAGTGAAAGAAAAGTTTGAAATACCCACTAACTGTTATTGTCAGTGTGATTTCGCATTTGGTGTGTTGAGCTCAATATTTTTATTGAGTGATCTTTGCCTTTTAGGCACATGCCTTTCTTGTGTAGATGGTCTTCCAGCTTGCAGGCGTTTGGCTCCAGAAGACAAACCAGGCCTTATTTTTCTCCTACAAACAGATGTTGGCTGAACAGGAATATTCCTATTTAAACTTATGTTTACCTAACGATCCAATTGGTGTTTGTTTTCTGACTAAACTTTTTCATCCAATCTGAGGTCCATTTGTTATAAAATTGGGCATCTTTAACGGTTGAATCGCCACTTTTAGCTCTAACAATCGCTGTGAAGTTGCTGTCGTTTTCGAACGAGAAATCGTTGACTATACCTCCTTCACCACTGAGTTCATGAAGTAGCAAAGAAATATTATTTTCATGTGACATTTTTTGATTGAAGCTCTTAGAGGTTTAACTAAATTGAGAAAACTTCAGATAAGACCACAACTGGAGCGTGTAATTTGCATGAAAAAATCGCGTGAGACTGATACACACTGGAACAAAGACGCGCGCGCATGTGCGTGGCACTGGCGCTATTTTGAGTTGCATCGCGGTAAGGATTGTCCGAAGTATCTTCGCGTAATCATGGGGCAATCCTTACTACATTGCAACGCACCTCAACGTTGAGCTGTAGTAAGGTATGTCTGAATGTTGTGAGCGTTTGTTTGGCCATTGTTTGCCGCGGTGCAGCGCGTTGTCACGGTAGGTATGTATGCGTTGTACTGTAGTAAAGAATGCCAATACGCACCCCGGAGTTCGCATAATCGCTATCCATGCAGACTTTGGCTTATGCTGTTCCACCTTTGTCTTGGAGAGCTTTCCATTGTAGTTGCCTTTTACTTGGCCAGTTGGTTAAGGCAAGCCCCCACGCATTATCAGCGCGGTTTGTACCAGGCAGGTTTCCACAGAGAGTTCCAGCTGCCCGGCATGCCAGGGATGCTCTGGACATGACATCCAGTTGTCCTCTCTACCCCCCGGAAAACAAGTTCCCTCCTCCACGCTGTGGTTCCTGGTATCTCCGTTGGGGTGATATTCGGTTAGGAAATAGCAGAGCCACAAGTGATCCTGCTATTTCCGTATCCAGCGGTGCTACGTGGAAGCAATCACCCGATGGCTGAGTTTGCCCATCATGCCACTGCCTTAACCTATATGCATGCAATTGGTAACAAGCAACAAGCCAAGCAGTGAGACAATGGCCAAAAACAACCAACCCCGCAATGCCAGGGGTAAGATATTATTTCTAATAAATAAAGGTTTGCAAGAATCTAGGAATTTAGCCTGACATATGTACCTCACTGATCTTTTTTGCAACACAAAAAGCATGTCAAACAAAGATTGACTGCATGACCCCCAAAAACAAATACCATCTCTCAGATGAGAATCAATATGAGCAAAATATACGGTTTTAGCCATTTCCCTACCCAGTTCCCATAAAGTTGTTTCAACTGCAAAGCAACCAGAGCCTAACTTCTTCCTCAACTTGTCAATATGGACTTCAAACTTAAGTCTCTCATTAATCTGTAACCCGAGGAATCTTATCACCATCTTGTTACTAATTACTTGATCACGAATATGAAGTTCGTGGAGCAGGTTAAAAATAAACGTCAGGATATTGGTTTTTGAAATATTGAAGGAAAGCATATTGGAATCACACCATTCTTTGACTTTCTTTATGTCACATTCAATAATATGCTGCATTTCAGAGCTATTCCGATTGTGCCACAGTATTGTCGTGTCATCTGCAAACTGTGTGAACTTTCCCTCAATATCAACCTCCTTCTATCAATCTATCTTGTGGCTAGGTCATTAATATAAAGCAGAAACAGAACCGGGCCAAGCACAGATCCCTGAGGCACTCCCCATTTAACTTCCAATTCACAAGATACGCTATCATGGATGGATACGCTTTGAGTTCTTCCTGATAAATACGACTCAAACCATTTTAAAGCTGTGTCCCTAAACCCATATATTTCTAATTTTTGAATCAGAATTTTGTGGTTGACGCAGTCAAACGCCTTCGTCAGATCGCAAAAAACTGCCGCGGCTGCTTCCCTATCATTGAGATTCAGATATACATGTACTAATAGATTATACATTGCATCATTTGTACTCTTTCCGCTCTGAAATCAAAATTGGACAGGATTTATAGAACTATGCTTATTCAAAAATAACATCATTCGTTTCTTCACTAATTTCTCTATTATTTTTGATAATGTAGATAACATAGAAATAGGTCTGAAGTGTGCAGGGTTTTTTGTGTCACCACCTCTGAATAATGGTATGACTATTGCTTTTTTCAGACACTGTGGGAATATACCTGTTTCAAATGAAATATTTATAACTTCTACCAATACTGCAAGAGCAGAGTCGGGTAGTTGTAGGAATATTTTAAATGATAAATCATCACAGCCTGATGCATTTTTATTCTTTATTCCAGTAAGTGTTTCTTTTATTTCTACAATGTCTGTAGGTGGAAAAAAGAAAGATCAAAGGGAATAGCCATAAGTGGAGTGGTGGTGTAAAAAAAAGGAAAATAATATCTCAAAATCATCTCCGAACATTATTAGAATAATCTAACATAACAAGGTAGAAAACGAGCAGAAAACAACTACGTTCCTGGCAAATACCACGCAAAATATTGAATTATATCCACTCGTAGTCTATGCATCAATTCATATAAATGAATAAAAATACAAATATTTCTTTCTTCGAACATGCGTTTATGCTCCCAACGAGACAAACACGCCTGACAACCTGTAGACCGGTTTCGGGCTTATTGGCCCTCATCAGTACAGGGTAGTCAACCGTGTAGAGATCCTGAGATCTCCACACGAGGCGAGGTCTGAATCGATGGAAGCATCCACGCATATTTGAAAGCAGTGAGCCGATCCCCAAGAAGAGGATGAAGACGGCGACACCAAGCGGCGAAGAAAGAAACACTCCTTAATAAATTTCCCATATAGAAATATGAGAAAAGAAAGATTCTGAAACAGATAAACCATTCAAATAGCGTATGGGGTCCGTTTTAGAATTAATTTCTTCTGACAGATTTTTCGCCACTGAACAATAGTATTTATTGATATCATCACTTTCCAAAATGGTCCTCACAGGAGATATATTATTTTTAACTCTCAATTCATTAATTATAGACCAGCTCTCTTTAAGCCTGTTTCCTGATTTTTCAATTTCATTCCTATAGTGAAGTTGTTTTGCAAACCTTAAAATTCTTTTATAAATTTTACGGTGTTGATTATAGAATGAAATAAAGGCTTCATTAGTGATGGCAAACTTTCTGATTGCATGTAGAGATCGGAGATTTTTTGCTGATACTTTTATACCTTTTGTTATCCAAGGTTGTAACAGGACGTCTTTGAAAGACGCCGTTACCATTTTATTAAGAATTTCAGATATATTACACTAGGTATTGGAATAATTTCGATATGCGAAATCAATCCAATACAAGTTCGATACCCATGGTTCGAAACTGAAGTTCACATGATTCGAAACAAAGAGGCATTCATTTAGGCAGCTAAGAGTGATAACAAATTGAAATTAATGATAAATAAGTAAGATAAATGATTCGGTTAGTTAAGCATTACTCATACGTGGGAAGCTGAATCTGTGGGAAAGTCAGAATAAGACGATCACACTCACAGGGTGCAAATTTTGCATTTTTTAGATGTGAACTGAATAGCGCCAATCTAGCAAGAAAAGCATCAATTCGAAAAATCGAGCAGAGATCGAGAGCAGTGGGTCTCCGGTTTTTGAGTTGTGTGGAAGGATCGGTTCCGTAAAATAACCCACAAGTGTTTCGGTTGAGATATTTTTTTTGTGTCATTATTGATTGGGGAATAGATTTTCAATCAGGGGAATAACCGCGAGAAGCGAATTTCAATACAGAAAACCGGAGAGAGGTTCGGCATAATTGGGAATTTTTTTGGAAAACTTTCTTGGTTTGTTAGAAACGAGCGAATCGCTTAAATTCGGGGTGGATCATGTGCGTTTTGGGAAGATTCAATTTTGGACAAAAGTGTCTTCTTTGCCAAGTCTCGACGGACGAATAGAAATAGCCGTCACCTTCCAAGGGGCTAGAAATCACAACGACGAAGGGGTGAGAATACTTGGTTTTTTTGTTCTTTTCTCTTCTAACTAACATCCTATCAATAATTTCGTGGGTGAACTTTAGTTTCGCTTGTGCTTGTACTAAATATATAGTCGCAGTTATTATTTTTCTTCAAGGTATACCCTATATTTTCTTTTAAATTTCACTCACCATTATCAAAAATATTCATCCGTTTCATTTCATTATTTGTTTGATGATTTCCATTTACTCATTTTATTAATTTCTCATTTTTTTTTGTTTCTTTCTGTTTATTCTGTTGAATATATTCAATTGATTACTAGCACTGCGTATTATTGCTGATTATTGAACTGGCAGGGATAGCTAGGGGGCAAAATTCTGTTCAATTCTCTCTGTTTCTCAAGCAAACATAATAAAAAAAAGAAAATCCTAAGAAAATCTAGCACTAATCAAGCAATGTGCATAAAATTTTGAATTGATCAAATTTTTTTTACTGTAAATCCGTCCTACTTGCTTTTTCTTACTCGGTGAATCATAACCTAGCGTCACTTTACACAAAATCGCATCATGGTCAGAAAGACCAGCACTAATGACGTCACACTTCATATTTTTCATAGTCTATTGTAGAGCTGGATTATTTAGAATATCGAGTAGGGGAATCGACATGCATTTTCAAATTGGAACTATCCAATAAATTCTCTAATAACTGTGTGGTTCTAAAAACTCTATCTTTAAAATATATATTCAGATCCCCAGTCAATATTACCAAGGCTTGTTGAGGAATCTGATTCAGCAACCTTTCTAGTCTATTCAAAAATAAATTTTCATTCGATAATGGAGAACGATACAAGCCAAAAATATATGAATTGAGATTTTCACAATATATATAACACATCCTCGATTTAACCTGTCAAATCAATATAGAAATAGTTCTCTCATATACGAGTTTCTGTTCTGGTAAACTGAAACTTCAATACGAGATATAGGGTGTTTCATCAATATTTCTCATTTCTTTGTGGGGTCATAAAAGTTTTTTGGAAGATCCAAAAGATCTTAAATTTTTGATATTTCGGAACTGGATTTTATCACATGACTAATAGGCGAAATTAGAAGAACTTGTATAACAAACATCAAAGAAATATACGATGTTATAACCCCGCAAAAAATGAGCAACATTGATGAAACACCCTATATCTTAATTATAAAAAAACCTTTGAAATATTTCCGTTTCCAAATGGGACACCCTGTATAATTTGTTTTTTTTGTTAAATGATACATAGTTAATATCCCACAAAATACATTCATCTATTAGGTTGTTGTTGATGAAACTTGTTTCTGAAGAAAAGCCGAACACATTTCCTTCACCTTTATTTCATTGAAATACCATTTACATAGAAATCCACTATAATGACAATTGCTTTTATTGATAATTGAATGAACTAACATATCCTTCGAAATAAACGAAACAAAGAAAACAAACCACTTATAAAAATTATATAGAACTTGTTATCAAATTATCATAATAAAACATGAAATTTTATTGAGCGCATAAAGGGCGTATTTATGAAACTTCAATAAACTTCGAAAATATCTATGAATAAATATTAGGTATTAATTCTAGGGTAGGTTGAGATGTTTTGGTGCTCTCTCTCCAGATTTGAAATGTTCGATTTGATGTGAGAATATATTTCTCGTTTTTGAATGATTGAAAAAAAAACGGAAATTTGTTATTCTAGTTTGAATTTTTTCTTTTCTTTTGGCTCTGCTGCTGTCAACACGAAACCTGACGTCGCAACAACAGCTTTCAGAGTGGCGCTATCGTAGCGAGTTCGAACTCGAAATCAAGACTAACTTCGAGTTCGAACTCGAAATTATCACTAATTTCGTGTTCGAACTCGAAATTAATGCCACGCAGTGTTGCCAGGTGTGGCGATTCACAATTTGAAATTTTAAAGAGATTTAATGGCGAATTGTTTTTATGCGATGCGTCCAAACATCTGTCAATTCATCGACAACATTCGAAGGCAATTAGGTTCACAAAAAATTTATAAATTCCAAAAAATGATTATCGCTTGGTTGTGCGGGCGTAAAATAGCACTTTACTGCCCTCGGACTACTTTACCGCCCACAGGGCGTACACGGGCACTTTACCGAATGCAATAAATCAAATGGAAATCTATATTCTGATGGTTTCCATTGATTACAATTTTCAAAACATGGATGTCCTGAATTTTACAGGAGTGCTCTAAATTATCTTCTATAAATTAACTCCTGTATAATATGTGTCATTTAAAGATGACTGACAAAAAAGGTGCATAGTTTTTTATCACCGATAAAGATGCCTGTTCCTCTTAAGCATCTACATCTAGTATGCTTACGTTACTTTGATGTCTGACCTGTCAGTTATTTAGGTATTTTTGATAATTGTAATTGATACTGAAACATTACAACATGAGTCGTTTTGGGAAAGTTTCGACTCAACAAATAACAAAAAATATAGAGAAAGCAATCCCGCAATCCACAAAAAATACTAAAGCGTCAATATATGGAGACAATTTATGGAGTTTTGTCAAGTACGAAATTACGAACTGTCGAAAATAACTCCGTTACAAAAAGTTGCAGATATATTAATGGATTGGGCCTATAATATGAAAAAAGGAATGGAGAAGATTATAAAGAATATGCAGTTAAATCAATTTGGAATTCAACTGCGAAGATGATTCAAGAAAAATATTTCAATGAATACCATATTAAATTTGATCCTTTTGCCGACATAACTTTTAACGGGACACTCATCATCATCATCTTCTATTAAACCCTACCTTCAAATTGATCCTGAACATCACGAAAATCTTATTAGTTCCTTACGAGCCTCGAGTGAGAGAAATCAAAATTAATATTCTACATTTGTGTGAATACCAGAGAAGAAAATTTTGAAATAAGTACTCCAAATCAAACAATTTATAACAATTGTGTATAACTGTTCATTTAAATAATTTAATTGTATCAATAAAGATAATTATTGTTGTTGTTCATTCATATATTCAGTCGTTAATTTATCTTGCTAAAAACCACTCGAGCTTTTCTTTCAAGGATAAATTTTTTTTAACTCAAAAATTTTCCATCAGTAATTTTTATCTGGAATGAATTTTGATATTTTCACTCTTCCCAATCATTTTGCATCTAGAACAGATGAAACTGATAAAAAGATGACAGATGCACATTTTCTCTTTTACCGACACAAGGTATGTCGCCATCTCTGATAACTTCAGGAATTATTACTACGGTATGAAATCAAGTAGGCAAAGGTCTACAGTTTATTCTAGTGCTTGTTAATAGGAAGCTGTTTCACCATCCTATATCCACCTTGTCTGATGTCAACAACCAGTCTAGTCCAACTAGACCTTTTCCTCACCACCAATCCGGATCTATATAGAATAGAAGTAAGTGCCTCAATTTGATACTCTGATCACACCCTCAATCCCACAACCTGCTCTTTCCATATACCATCGAGCAGTACAATACCGCCCCGTCTCATGTGGCATTACAATTCGGTCGACTGGAAAAGTCTTCCTATGTTTTTCTCAGCGTTTCCATGTAAGAGAAATGGTTTCTCTTCAGTAGATCCAACACGATGTGCTGGGACAATTTCTGAAATTATCATGTTGGGGATGCAAACTTACATACCGAACACCGCAAGAAGAACATCATCCGATAAGCCATGAATTAGCATAAACTGTTCTAGAGCTGTCGCTTTCAAACAGACAGCATGCCATCGATGGCTAACAAGTCCGTGTCCTGAGACTAGAGAAGCATGTCGAGGCTAGACACATATGCAAAGAGTCAATAGAATCTTCAAAATATGCTCACAATGCCAAAATAAGATCAAAACTTGTTGAATGTCCTAACGGATCCCGTTCAATTTGGTCTTTCGTCAAAGCTGTAGGAAGAAATTTTACTTTCTGCTCATTTCCTTCTCCAGTCAAGGAAGATGGAACTCTAGCTACCACTGCCCAGGAAAAAGCCAATATCTTTGCGCACCTATTTGCTGGGAATTCCACTCTGGATTATTCGGGTAAACAACCCCAGAACATTACACCTATTGACAATCATATGCCCGAGATCACCTTTCGCCAACGTACTATCAGAAAGATTTTATTGTGTCTCAACACCAACAAAGCCTGTGGATCTGACGGAATCCCGCCGATTGTTCTCAAGAAATGTGCCCCCGAACTAACACCTGTTCTTTGCAAGTTGTTCGACCACTCTCACAATTTTGAGGTATTTCCGTCCAACTGAAAAATTGCGAGAGTACAACCACTTCCCAAAAATAGCAGAAAAACCTTACCTAGCAACTACAACAGACCTATCGCACTGCTATCAATTATTTCAAAGGACATGAAAGAGGCCATCAACATCGAGTTCATGAAATATCTAGAACACTCAGGAATTGTCAACGATAGGCAATACGGCTTCGGTCATCAGAGATCAACTGGTGACCTGCTTGCTTACGTATCACATTTATGGCAGCTATCGTATAGCTGGAGAAACTTCAGCCGTGGCATTAGATCTTTCCAAGGCATTTGATCGATTTTGGCACCAGGGACTCCTCGCCAAGCTTCCATCTTATGGTTTGGCCCCTCAGCTGTGTTCTTTGCTTGCTATTTTTCTCTCAAACAGGTCTCTCCATGTAGTGGTCGATGGAGTTTCATCTGATACTTTAGTCATAAATGCTGGTGTTCCGCAAAGATCGATTTCAGCAACAACACTATTTCTACTTCGCATTAACGATTTGTTGAAAGCAACTTCATGTGCTATACCACTTTCTCTTCCAGGGCTCCTATATCGGCCCGTTAAAACAGTTTTCTACCTTGTTATATTAGATTATTCTAATAATGTTGTGGAGATGACTTTGAGATATTTATTTTCATTTTTTACACCACCACTCCACTTAGAGTTTTTGGCTATTCCCTTTGATTCAATCGGCTAGTCGAGCTACCCAGCCACTCTCATATCTTCTATATGGGAAATGTATTAAGGATGTATTGAGGATATATACACGGGTGACTACCCTGTACTGATGAGGGCCAATAAGCCCGAAACCGGTCTACAGGTTGTCAGGCGTGTTTGTCTCGTTGGGAGCATAAACGCATGTTCGAAGAAAGAAATATTTGTATTTTTATTCATTTATATGAATTGATGCATAGACTACGAGTGGATATAATTCAATATTTTGCGTGGTATTTGCCAGGAACGTACTTAGTTGTTTTCTGCTCGTTTTCTACCTTGTTATATTAGATTATTCTAATAATGTTGTGGAGATGACTTTGAGATATTTATTTTCATTTTTTACACCACCACTGCACTTAGAGTTTTTGGCTATTCCCTTTGACGAGGAAGAAATGTTAACGAAACAATTCTCGAGTGGGGATCTAATAACCTGGTAGAATTCAATGCAAACAAAACACAAGCATGTCTCTTTTCTAGAAAAGCCGATCTCACTGTGCCCAACATAATTCAGTCAGGAGTAACCACACCATTGAAGTCATTCATATCGATGCTTGGCGTTACTATCAGCAATAACCTTTCTTGAGAAAATCACGTGAAGTTGCCAAAAGTGCATTCCAAAAACTTGGTTTTCTGTTTCTAGCCAAGAGCTATTTCATTCCCAGTCAGCTGCTTATGATCTATAAGGCACAGATCCGACCTGTCCTGGAATACTCCCATATTTGGAGCGCGGCACCTAAACAGATCCTGATACTATTGGATCATTTCCAAACTCGCTCACTTCTCTGGAACACCGTCGAAAAGTTGGCGATTTATCTCTATTTTATAGATATATTCATAGGCGATGCTCTTCTGAAATATCAACAATCGTTCCTACATTAGCAGTCTCTTCGAGATCACCCCGCCAAGTTCAGTCTCCATACCCCTACGTGGTCACTTTAGAGACCTGCAGAACGTCCCTTTCCAAAGACTAGTTCATCCAACGAACATCGAGACTTTGGAACTCATTGCCTATGGAGGTGTTCCCCGAGGCATACGATCTCCAGAAATTTAAGAAGAACACCAACTCCTACTTTTTTTCCCTTGGTTCTCACGATGTTCCCTGAACATTACAGAATATCCCTTGTATGAATCCCTGATGGAATTGAATTATCAAAGAGGTATCCAAAGATAGGGCATGAGGCGCATCTCCACGAAAAGTCGGATGGTTACCTCCTTCCGTATAAATCGATGTATTTCGGTAGGTCATCATTTATTACTTCCTACATTATTTTTCTTGATCATTCACCTGCTCGAATATCATTGAATAATGCATTGTATTAATTTTATGATACATTACTATCATCTGAATGAAAGCATACTCAACATACTCCGGTCAAGATAGACATTTGAAATAACAAAAATTCCCGTAAAGCCAAATATTGGTGGAGAGTTAGGATTTACCATTACGAATAAAGTTTCAAAAATCTCCATCGATCCTATGTGTGCTTCAAAAGTTATTCGGGGTCAAAGGTTGAAATTTGAGTTTTTTTGGATTTTTTCGAAAACGGTAAGTTTTATAAAAAAAAACTCAAACCAAAGTTGTAGATCTTGAAATTCTCAACACAAAAATGGTATGATTTTTTTCCTAAGAGTTACCATTCGTGAGATATTGCGATTCTAAGAGTCACATTATACATGATATGCATACATTTCCACGCCACCTGTGAGGTAGTGTACTCGGCGCGTTTTTTTCACCGTGGTTTCCCCTGTAGGCCTACTCCACTAACTGTCATGACAATTTTTAGTACAATAATTTAAGGGAACAATAACCGTCAAGTTCTAGATATTACCTTATTATTGATATTGATTAATGATATATTGCTATTGGTTATTGGGTTAACTATTGTTTTGATTTTTTCAGAAATTTGTATCAGATTCATACTCTTGAAAGTCTAATTCAATGTCTTCTTCGATTTCTTCTTCTTCCTCTTCCTCTTGCTGTATGTTCATAAATTTTTCAAATGTAGCTGAGTCATTGGTCTCTTCAATAAAATCACGAATATATATAGATGATAGATAATACTATGGAACTAATTGAAACTTTACTCCCACCTGCTGCAGACAAACTCCTCAACACTATTTTTTGCAATTGCACTAAAGGTTGTTGTGCCAAATGTGGCTGTGAAAAAGTCGGGTTGCTGTGTTTTCCAGCGTGTACCAATTGCCAAGGTCAGTCTTGCTCAAATGTCCAGTTGGATACAATGGAGGAAGATTTTAATGAAGAGACCAATGACTCAGCCACATTTGAGCAATTTATGAACATCCAGCAGGAGAAAGAGGAAAAAGAAGAAATCGAAGAAGACATAACTGCTGAAGAAGATTTTCAAGGGTATGAATTTGAAAAAAATTCTGAAAAAATAGTTAACCCAATAATCAATAGCAATATCAATAATAAGGTAATATCCAGAACTTGACAGGTATTTTTCCCTTAAATTATTCTAGAATTGTCATGACAGTTAGTGGAGTAGGCCTACCTCACAGGTGGCGTGGAAATGAGTGCATATCATGTATAATGACTATAATGTGACTAAGAATCGCGATATCTCACGAATGGTAACTCTCGCTGTTTTCGAAAATAATACAAAAAACCTCAAATTTTGACCTTCGACCCCGAATAACTTTTGAAGCACACATAGTATCAATTGGGATTTTTGAAACTTTATTTGTAATGGTGAACATTAGCTCTCCACCAATATTTGGCTTTCCGAGAATTTTTGTTATTTGGCCACTATTTTTATGTCTAAATTGACCGGATTATTAGTTTCAATTCATAGGGAGACACCATCAATATATTACGCATGCTATCTACTCAATAGACATTGAACGATGATTAAATGTAATTATAACACAGAGCTAATAAATAGTGGAAATATTTGTTTTCTTCGTACTCACTGATATTTTCGTGTAGAAAGGAAGTCTTCAGTAATCAAATGTTTGATTCGGTATTCATAGCAATATTTGCATTCCTGGCATCATGGTATTTGAGATATATCTGGAAAAAGAGAAAATCGTATATTTCTTCATGGAATACTCCTGGTCCCCTTGCGTTACCTTTTATTGGAAATCTGTATATGTTTAACCCATCAGATATACACGGTGAGTAAAAACACATTTTTTATTAAAGTGTGATATACCCATTAATATAAGAACAGGTATTCGATTTCGGATTTGGATTTAAACCAATGTGGAAGTTCCCTTCGCACGGATTCTGATGGAATTATTGTTTAAATAACTAGTATCACATTCCTGCTGTCTAGAATGACTACTGGA
The DNA here is from genome assembly GCA_029955515.1 of Chrysomela aeneicollis. NCBI lineage: Eukaryota > Metazoa > Arthropoda > Insecta > Coleoptera > Chrysomelidae > Chrysomela > Chrysomela aeneicollis. The sequence goes on from JARUHQ010000036.1 coordinate 118,157, forward strand.
ATCATCCAAATGATTTTAATTTTCAAAATACAGCAATTTACATTTTTTTATGGAGGAAAATTATGACCTACTACTAAGACATTGGTGACATTTGGGGAGATTTGTTGATTATAAGTGTTTGAACTTGATTCGGCGGGGCCCACGAACCGAAAAGAGAAGAAGTAGACAACTGTTGCTCGCACTGTTGCCAGATTGAAGTCACTAATTTCTTCGATGAATAGGAATATTCATTGAAACATGGAATATTTGAGTAGTATATAATAATAACAGGATAATAGGATGACTGTAGGTTGCTATGATTTGCAAGCAGTGATTCCTTTACCGTGTGGGGAAGTATCTGTTTTTTATTATAAGAGTAAACTCAACATGATAAATTTCAACATATTCGATATTCCCCAGAAGAAAGAAAGTTGTTATACTTGGCATGAAGGCATAGCTAAAAGAGGTGCGAATGAAATAGGATCATTCGTGTATTTTAAAAATTTGAAAGAAAAAGGTGATGTAATATTCTACACAGATAACTGTGTGGGACAAAATAAAAACAAGTTTGTTGCCACTATGTATCTGTATGCTGTAGAGAAACTACCCATAAATTCCATCACCCATGAATTTCTGATAACTGGCCATACAGAAAATGAAGCAGACAATATGCATAGCTTGATTGAGAAAGAAAAGAAACGAGCTCTGAGAAACGGTCTCATTTATGTTCCAGCAGAAGTAATTATCGCAAACTCTAATGCTGAAAGTGCTGTACTAGATTTGATTGGAAAAATCGTAATGGCCTGGATAGTTCTCAAAAATTCAAACAACTCAGATTTGTATTTCATGCAAATTATATTTTCTAAAATTGTAGCAAAGTGCTTTCGACTATAATGTCATCATCAGTGCATACCTGAAAGCAAGAATGATTTTGTGTAAGTAGGAAACATTCTCATCTATGTATACATTCTTATCTATATATATATTAGATAAAAAGATTGATAATTTTTTTGTATGGAGGTAGATCAATATCAATACTTACTTGTCAGATATTTACAAGAATTCCATGAAATCATAAAAGTATTCATCTGCTACAAAATGCTTTTCACATCAATGAAATAAATGTATTTGGTTTACCCAAACATTGAGATAAAACCGTTATAAAATTAAATCAAATTGAAAATTTGAAAATTGTCAACGAATGTTACATGTTGACTGTTCAAAAGTCCACAGAGAAGTAATGACGAGAGTGAAGCAGCATAGAAATAGAAATTTTTTGATGTGAGCTGACATGGACATGGAACAACAAATAGAAGATAATTCACTAATTCATCATTGACAAATTATTTTTTGAAATTAAATAACAATGTTATCAATCTTTTTATCTCTATATATATAGATAAGAATGTTGCCTACTTACACAAAATCATACTTGTTTTCAGGTATGCACTGATGATGACATTATACAGTCGAAAACGCTTTGCTACGATTTTAGAAACACTTTTCCTGGAGCTTGCTTTAGATACCGTAGCACATACCAAGCTTCCGAAAAAGTTATACACATAGGTATTTCACCCTTTCCGCAAGTGTTGCGAGAATTTTTTTACATGCAAAAAGATTCTTTTCATCGAGAGGAATTATATGAACAACCATTGATTGAGACAGTTTCAGGTTCAACCTCCGAAATCCCATTTTGTTTTGATTGGGGTGGGTATTCTACCCTCTCCGCAAGTGTTGCAAGAGTTTTTTTCCTTACAAAAAGATCCTTCTCATCGAGAGGAATTATATGAACAACCATTGATTTAGACAGTTTCAGTTCAACCCCCGAATTCCCATTTTGTTTTGATTGGGGTTGGTATTTCACCCTTCCGCAAGTGTTGCGAGAATTTTTTTCCCTGCAAAAAGATTCTTTTCATCGAGAGGAATTATATGAACAACCATTGATTGAGACAGTTTCAGGTTCAACCTCCGAAATCCCATTTTGTTTTGATTGGGGTGGGTATTTTTCCCTCTCCGCAAGTGTTGCAAGAGTTTTTTTCCTTACAAAAAGATCCTTCTCATCAAGAGGAATTATATGAACAACCATTGATTTAGACAGTTTCAGGTTCAACCCCCAAATTCCCATTTTGTTTTGATTGGGGTTGGTATTTCACCCTTCCGCAAGTGTTGCGAGAATTTTTTTCCCTGCAGAAAGATTTTTTTCATCGAGAGGAATTATATGAACAACCATTGATTGAGACAGTTTCAGGTTCAACCTCCGAAATCCCATTTTGTTTTGATTGGGGTGGGTATTTTTCCCTCTCCGCAAGTGTTGCAAGAGTTTTTTTCCTTACAAAAAGATCCTTCTCATCGAGATGAATTATATGAACAACCATTGATTTAGACAGTTTCAGGTTCAACCCCCAAATTCCCATTTTGTTTTGATTGGGGTTGGTATTTCACCCTTCCGCAAGTGTTGCGAGAATTTTTTTCCCTGCAAAAAGATTCTTTTCATCGAGAGGAATTATATGAACAACTATTGATTGAGACAGTTTCAGGTTCAACCTCCGAAATCCCATTTTGTTTTGATTGGGGTGGGTATTTTTCCCTCTCCGCAAGTGTTGCAAGAGTTTTTTTCCTTACAAAAAGATCCTTCTCATCGAGAGGAATTATATGAACAACCATTGATTTAGACAGTTTCAGGTTCAACCCCCAAATTCCCATTTTGTTTTGATTGGGGTTGGTATTTCACCCTTCCGCAAGTGTTGCGAGAATTTTTTTCCCTGCAAAAAGATTCTTTTCATCGAGAGGAATTATATGAACAACCATTGATTGAGACAGTTTCAGGTTCAACCCCCGAAATCCCATTTTGTTTCGATTGGGGTGGGTATTTTACCCTCTCCGCAAGTGTTGCAAGAGTTTTTTTCCTTGCAAATAGATTCTTCTCATCAAGAGGAATTATATGAACAACCATTGATTGAGACAGTTTCAGGTTCAACCCCCGAAATCCCATTTTGTTTTGATTGGGGTGGGTATTTTACCCTCTCCGCAAGTGTTGCAAGATTTTTTGTCCATACAAAACGATTCTTTTCATCGGGAGGAATTATATGAATTGATTGAGACAGTTTCAGGTTCAACCCCCGAAATCGCATTTTGTTTCGATTGGGGTGGGTATTTCACCCTCTCTGCAAGTGTTGCGAGAGTTTTTTTGTTTGCAAATAGATTCTTCTCATCGAGAGGAATTATATGAACAACCATTGATTGAGACAGTTTCAGGTTCAACCCCCGAAATCCCATTTTGTTTTGATTGGGGTGGGTATTTCACCCTCTCTGCAAGTGTTGCGAGAGTTTTTTTTCTTGCAAATAGATTCTTCTCATCGAGAGGAATTATATGAACAACCATTGATTGAGACAGTTTCAGGTTCAACTCCCGAAATCCCATTTTGTTTTGATTGGGGTGGGTATTTTACCCTCTCCGCAAGTGTTGCAAGATTTTTTGTCCATACAAAAAGATTCTTTTCATCGGGAGGAATTATATGAATTGATTGAGACAGTTTCAGGTTCAACCCCCAAAATCGCATTTTGTTTCGATTGGGGTGGGTATTTCACCCTCTCTGCAAGTGTTGCGAGAGTTTTTTTTCTTGCAAATAGATTCTTCTCATCGAGAGGAATTATATGAACAACCATTGATTGAGACAGTTTCAGGTTCAACCCCCGAAATCAATTTTATTTCGATTGGGGTAGGTATTTCACCCTCTCCGCAAGTGTTGCAAGAGTTTTTTTCCTTGCAAATAGATTTTTCTCATCGAGAGGAATTATATGAACAACCATTGATTGAGACAGTTTCAGGTTCAACCCCCGAAATCCCATTTTGTTTTGATTGGGGTGGGTATTTCACCCTCTCTGCAAGTGTTGCGAGAGTTTTTTTTTTCTTGTAAATAGATTCTTCTCATCGAGAGGAATTATATGCACAACCATTGATTGAGACAGTTTCAGGTTCAACCCCCGAAATCGCATTTTGTTTCGATTGGGGTAGGTATTTCACCCTCTCCGCAAGTGTCATAATAACTTTTTTCCTCTGTTTTATCGAAACAGTTTCAAATTTCACTACATTCAATAGTATAAAATAAAAAAATTAAATCGGCCGCCGCTGTGCTATCTCAAGACTGCTGCTTTCACACAGGTACTACTTTTTGATATAAGCGGCAACGCCGCAACGCTGAAAGTACTTTAGATCGATAGAACAAAACTGATTACCCAAGAAACCAAATATTCAGAATAATACTACGTCTCGTTCTTCGTAAACGTCTAAGGTATCACCGACCGTGACCCACCCTGTATAAACAGTTTGACTACAATACAAAACTTCATATCATATGCAGATTGTAATCACAGAGGACTCATGGGAAAACGTATACAAAGATTCACAAAAGGTACTAAGCGATGTAAGGCTATGGTCAAATTATAACCTTCTGAGTCTCAATATTAATAGTACTAAATTTCTAACTCTTCTTGTACTACAAAATGATCAGCCGGAAAAAATAAAGTATACAGCAAACAGGGTGTGTAAAAAGAAATCGCTTTTATCCCTTGAAAGAGTGGTTGATGAATATAAACGTTAATCAATCACGAGATATCTCGAATGAAAGGAATCTTTATATTATATAATTCTCTAGCGGAATATATCCTGAGATATCGTATAACTGCTTGGGATGGAATTTAAAATGAAAGAACTAGTCAACTTCAAACAACACAGAATACTTTAATGAAAATTGAAGAAACCTAGTTATTCTCAACACACCAACTATATAAAGATATTGAGATCTTGGATGTCAGGGATCTATATTCCTATCAGTGGATGTTCAAAAACAAACGAGTACGGAAAAAATCTGGCTGAAAAATATACTAGATATGTTGAAAAACTATCAGAATATCCAAATTCAGGTATATATTTTATTTCGGACCTAAAATCTTTACAATATGCTACCTCTATAAGTTGAGCATATAATCAAAATGACGAACTTCAAACTAGACATTGAAAGTTTTATGCTCAAAAACAAGACACTGAATCATATTTTCAATTGATACACACTTATTACTTGTTGTTTTTATCGTCTCTTTTCCATTATTCTACATAACCCAACTCATGTGAAATAATTCCTATGTTAAATTTCGAAATCATCTACTCTATATTAATTATTATTCTACTAAACCCGCACCCAAATAGGAGAATGGAACACAAGCATTCATTGCTTGGGTATGTACTATGCTTCCTTTGTATTTACACTGTGTTTTATTTATAGTAGATATTATACCAAAAACACTGAATCTGATTAAATCCAGAATTCTATAAAAAATTAAAAATCATTAGTACGTTAATGGTGTTCTAGAAACACATTAACTCGAGGATCCCACATTCATTTCCGACTTTGAATGCATTGCTGAAAAATATTACATATAATAATATTTCTATACCTAATTGGAATTTTATTATTTTTCTAGCATTGACCACTAAAGGGATTGAAGTGGTAGAATCATATCCAGACATCATGAGGTTTTGGTATGGCCCCGTTTTGATGTTCATTCTCAGAAAACCCGAATATATCCAGAAAGTCCTCAACAATGCCTTAGAAAGACATTACACGTTGCGGTACAATAATTTTCCTGGAGTAAAAGGAATTCTAGCAGCTCAGGGTGAATATATCAGCTGATATTTTAATGAGATACATGGAGTTTAATGCCATAGTTGAAATGTTTTTCACAAATACAAGTTATAAATGAAAATATCTAGAAATTGATGGAAATGCAATCCTTCCTCAACAGGAGGATTTCTCCATTAGAGGAAATCAATTTCTTCAATTCTATTTGCCCTCAGTAGGAAACGTTTACTCTTTCTGAAATGGTTAATAATATGAAATTATGGAATTATGGTTCAAGATTTATTCGATTCTACGATATACAGGGTTACTCTCGGTCGATGGTACCTTAGACGTTTACGAAGAACGGGAAATAGGATCATTCTGAAAATTTGGTTTCTCAAATAGTTGCTCTTGGTCTATCGATCTAAAATATTTTCAGCAATACAGTGTTGCCGCTTCTATCGAAAAGTAGCAACAACTTTGTTATTTCAAACAGAACACCCTGTATTTTATTTCATTTTCAAATTTTTCCTGAAGAGCTGATTTCGTCGATCTATCATACTTGGGGTATAGCGAGAAAGATTACAGAGATACAGGGTGTGGAAAATCGAGATTTTTCAAATTTAGGAATTTTTTGTCCCGAAACTATCCATTCTTGCTCAAAACGGCTTAAATGTCCCTATCTCAACTTTCCATTTACTATCGATTGATATTTAATTGAAACAAATACGGGTGGTTCAAAATTTTGAGTTTTGCATCACCCTCTATTTGTTTCTATTAAATGTCAGTAGATAGCGAATTGAAAGTTAAGATAGGGACATGTGAGCCGTTTTGAGCAGAAATGATTAGTTTCGACACAAAAAATTCCTAAAGTTGAAAAATCTCGATTTTTCACACCCTATATCTCTGTAATCTTTCGCGCTATACCCCAAGTATGATGTATCACCGAAATTAGCTCTTCAGGAAGAATTTGAAAATAAAATAAAATACAGGGTGTTCCATTTGAAATGACAAAGTTATTGCTACTTTTCGATAGAAGCGGCAACACTGTATTGCTGAAAATAGTTTAGATCGATAGACCAAGAGCAACTATTTGAGAAACCAAATTTTCAGAATGATCCTATTTCCCGTTCTTCGTAAACGTCTAAGGTACCATCGACCGTGAGTAACCCTGTATTGTATATTCAAGATGATTATCTTGTTAGAGATGGAAATCTATATTTTCGAAATAATGAACTTAACCGATACGGTTACAATTTAACAGACGATTAGATATTTAATTCGTTTGTAATGACGTAACGAAATTTGATGCAAGCGGTATTCCATGCCAAATGAACATTCTTGACATGAGCAAAATAGTTTCTCAGTTCAATACAACATTTACGATAATCATACTCCATAAATGAACTTTAGATACAGGATGGTCGAATTTACTCTGCACCCTTAAGGAGGCTCTCTATCTTTTTTTTGCGAGTGTAACCTTGAGTTTTCTCATCATTGAAATGGAAAGGGGTGACCTTGAACACGCTATTGTGTGCGCACGCACCACTATGTATCAAGAGCGCGTTGGTTAGAGTGGGGGACTTGATGAGTCATACGCTTTATCTCCTATAAATTGGCGACTCGAAGGTATAGTTGTCACAAGAAGTAGCAGCATAGCGAGCAATCAATAGAAAGAAATATTGAATCGTAAAGTGTGTGATAACAAGTGACCGATACTTTTTATGTAAGTAAATTAATATATTTAATATTCTCTTGTACGTGTGAAATCTAGAGGTGGGTTCACCAAAAATTGATTTAATCGCGATCATTAGTCAAATCGCTGAAGGGTATTAATTTACCAAGCAAGCGCTGATATCCTATAAGTCGGTCTGATCCAATATAAATTGATTATATATCATTCGATTAGCAAAACTTTAAGCTACAAAATGAGCCCTCATTTGTTTTTCTAGCTGCATTAGTTTACTTGTTGCACAGCTTTTTTTCGGACATATCTAAAAATGCGTTTTTTGTACAATTTCCACTGTAGAAATTCTCTCGACCATGGGGCGATGTCGTAATTTCTCATTATATATGTCGATAATACTCACAAATGATATTTTTAATGTCTCATCAAGTAAGTCAAGATATTCCATGAAGTAGGTACATAATCTCTTACACTACCTTCTGGTCTGAAGAAAACCTCCAGGTTTATTATCCCAACCTGCACTATACCTTCTAGACCCGCCCGCCTGAGTGAAATTATAAGATCAACACTGCTGATGAAACAATCAAATCCATCTGGGACATCGTCCTGGACCACAACCATTACCATACCTACATTAGGTGAAGCTCTACCAGCTAACCCTAAATCAGATATCATGAAATTTTTTGTCAAAACCTGGTGAATACTCGATTATTTGCCGCTATGCCTTTAGTGATGACATTTGACAAAACTGTTGAAATACTGCTTGGTGTTTGGTTTCAAAGTAGATACAGAAGACATCTAGATTTTCTATAACTCCTCTGCAACCCCACAGGTAATATTTATATTCGGTAGTGTGAAAGCGTGAAAAAAAGAATCTGTTTGAAGGGGATCACTGATGAACCATACATATTATAGGATGTTATGAAGTACCCAAAAAATCATTCAACCAAAGAAATAATCAATCATTCCTGCTGACATCAATACCTTTTTGCTCCATAATGCTATACTGCTCTTATTTATCACTTCATCAGCTATCTCAACCCAGCCAACACATCTGCGACATGACATCTCTGAGATGTCGCATTTAGGTAACATTGCGATATCACGAACGTTGCATCGATGCGATGTGAAAAAGTAAGCATATTTGCGACATAACATCTTTGAGATGTCGCGATGAGATCACACACTGATATCACGAACGTTGCATCGCTGCGATGTACAAAAGCAAACACATCCGCAATATGATATCTCTGAGATCTCTCGATGAAATCAAACTGCGATATCGCAAACGTTGCATCGCTGCGATGTAAAAAAGCAAACACATCTGCAGCATGACATCTCTGAGAAGTCGCGATGAGATCAAACTGCGATTTATCACAAACGTCGCATCGCTGCGATGTACAAAAGCAAACAAACCTGCGATATAACACCTCTGATGTGTACTATATAATAGCACAAATTGTGCAATTGTTTATTGTATTGTATTTGTATTACACAAAAACCGAATTTTACGTTTTTTGGTACAATTTATTAAAATGTATCGTATCATTGAAGATTTAGACATTATTATATGAAATCTATATTGATAATTATTAACATCATAAACGTACCAAAACCTTAGTTACTCATTGTACATTTATAGTGACCATAATTTACGTCAGTTACGAAAGCATAAATACGTTAAATATAAGCATAATACACCGTTGTCAATGATACGATAAAGCTTCGAATGCAACTCGATTATTAGCGAGTCAACACCGTCTCGGACATTGCGGTTGACTCAGCTACCGCCTCGTTACCAAGCAATGTCCTCCACTAATATTACAAATCGCATAATAATCTCGTTACATTAATAGCCACTATTCGAATTTCCCGCGCGCAAATATACTTTCCGTGGTCTGTGGACACCTGCACTAGACAGTTGACAATGATGATTCATCATCACCAGTTATAACTTTCTCAACCACTCCAGAGTCCGGAGTTTCAATCCAATCAGTTGAACAACCATTGATGGAATCAGTTTTACCAGTTCACTTAAGTTGTGGTTTATGTGCTAGTTTTTCAAGTTCTTGTACAATCAAAAAGTTATAACAGCTCTGTGGGGGTACACGAAACGTGAGTATAGGTTTTGTTTAAGTAATGGTGAGAATAAGTTTTCACTTGAAAGCATGCCAAAGCCGTTCTTTTCATCATACTCAAAAGACGACATCTGATGGTTTTGGAACATTATAGATTATGGTAGTCCAAACTATTAATTTATTGTTTTTGAATCAGCAGATTATGATGTCACCCAAGGTGGATAGAGATGATCATTTACGGATTCATCGCTTCGGAAGACGTATGGGAGCTGATGCTGGAAACTTTCTCAGGATGTGTTTATGAGGAAGTTTCTGCAAATTGAATATTGATGCAAGAAATTCAACTGAAGCTAATATTTCCATACCATCAGCCTTCTCCGAAGAAAACAATATTCATTCAAAACAAAGAATGTCCAGAAATAATAATAACCTATATATTTTGCTAAAGAGAATTACTTTTTATTTATTGGAATGGAATAATAATTTTGTTTTTTTGTTGGTATTTGTTTATTGTTGGAAATAAATATTTATAATATATTGTATATATATTTGTTATTCACTGACATTTTTCCCTATATCACCTTCTCTCAGCATTACATTTGTACATCGCTGTGATGTCATATATTCACATCTCAGTGATATCATATATTTACATCCCTGCGATGTCATAAGTTCACACATCCCTGCTGTCAAAATCGAATCACATCCCAGTTTTATCCCAAAAACACATCGCAGTTTCATCGCAAAAACGCATCGCCATTCCATCATAAAAATATATCGCAGCGACATCGCATGGAGGAAACTTGAGTGTGACAAAATAATATCCCTGCCATATCGCAGCGACGTCTGTGCGACATAGAATGCGATATCGCAGGTCACATTGTTACATCGCTGCGATATCTCTGTGATGTAACTGTGTTTGCTGGGAATGTATTATGAAATTTCTTAGAAAGAATAAATTGAATTTAAACAGTGTGAATTTAAACAACCTGTTGCAACCAGGAGCCTTTGTGGAGCTTTCTAATAGAACTATGCGACAGTGGTTTCAGTCCACACGTTATTCACCCTATCAATATTTGAATAGCTATATACCGCGTACTTATAATATAGTTGGTCATAATTTCACTCCATTCTACATATTTCAGGAGGTAGTAACAACCGTTAAAATTCAATAAACTTTTGATGATCCATCAGGTAAAAGATAATAGCTCACGACTAGCGTGACGTAGATTTATAGCGAAACAGTTGAACTTTCGGAGTTTTCGTAACCTCAGCCTGCAGTTTTTATATTGATGGAGGCAAGGTGGATATAGGATGGTGAAACAGCTTCCTATTAACAAGCACTAGAATAAACTGTAGACCTTTGCCTACTTGATTCCATACCGTAGTAATATTTCCTGAAGTTATCAGAGATGGCGACATACCTTGTGTCGGTAAAACAGAAACTGTGCATCTGTCATACTTTTATCAGTTTCATCTGTTATAGATGAAAAATGATTGAGAAGAGTCAAAATATCGATAACTATTCCAAATTCACTGAAAATATTGTGTTTTGATGTCATTTCAACTCATGTCTGACAGATGCGAACCACAGAAATACATGAGCAACAGAAATCTTCTTCGATAATCGATCTCACCGCCATCTTCATTCAAGTCGTGGAAATATTAGTACCTTCTCAAACGGTCTACAAGTTTTTCGCAGAAACAATTGAAGAGCTGTTTCACCATCCTATATCCACCTTGGATGGAGGGCTATAATCATTTTGACATACACAAAATCTGCCAAAAAATTGTGGCATATCGATGTTACATTTTTTCTTATGGAATACCATGTATTTCATTGCATTTTTATATTTTTCATAAGAAATTGATTTCATCGATTGATCATATTTGGAGTCATATAATCCTGTTTCTGGAATAGGAATATTTGCCGCAAATAATATTTATCGAACAAATTTTTGGTTAAGATACCGATCTGGGTAACAAAATTAATATAAAATCATGTTATCTCATATCCTTTATTTATGCGCTACCAAAACTGACTTCGCAGGATATACTTGAATGTATTTTTCAGTTGGATTATGGAAACGGCATAGGAAATTGATGATGCCAGCCTTCAAACAAAGTAATCTGAATTTTTTCGTTGATATATTCAACAAGAAATCACATAAATTGTGCAAAGAATTGGAAAAATATGAGAAGAAGGGCATCAGTTTGTTCGAACCATTATCAAGATGCATGATGGAGTTGACATACGGTAATCATTTCATATTTTCGAGTAGTGCGTTGAACATATCTGTACAATTTTATTTCATTCATTTTGGTAACTGGGTATACAATAACCCTGATAGTTCGTAATTCAGAACGAGAGAATACTTTGATTTCCATGGTTCAAATTGTTCAGGAAAAATGATTTGATGCCAAAACCATAGATCTTATTGCTTACGCTATATCCGGCATCCTGTAGTAATTTTTGGTTTAGAGGGGTCTGCAAGAAAGTAGGTACTATGGTCACGTGGGACAACACATTTGTATGGTCAACAACTGAAACGACCAAGCAATGGCTTAGTATTTTCAACCCCCCAGACCTACACAAGAAATAACCTGGATCTAGCGTGAGCAATGATATCTATGGGCAAAACATACCTCTTTTTATGATAACCTTGATATCTGCTAATGTTTCCTGGTGAATTTTGACATGACAGTACTCCGATCGGCAGACCGCTGACATCGTCTTCTTCTCTCCATTAGCTGAAGTAATGTTCGGACATAACACTCCTACTTCCACGTGTGTAGTACCGCTAAAATGAGTTTGATAATGCCGATATATTTTTTTGTTCTTTCATATTTATAATTGATATTTGTAACATCATCAAAATGATGGATTCTCAATTTTGGAATTTTTCACTTCTATAGCTTGTAGATGAAAATATTTTGAGAAAAAATGGATAATGAAAATAATAAATTGTCTTTATTAGTCTGGCGAAAATCAGCTGATGCTGCTCTTATTTGGATTTGAGGTCGTTTGGAATTGGGTCCTAGTTAAACGAAACTATTCTGCAAAATATTATTTCGTGGTCGAAGGATTATAAAGAAGTTTTTTCTGTGGCAAGTGTTGTACGTGTGGTCTGGGAGTCTAAGTTCAATTGCCTTACGTCAAGGTGGCTTGTTCTTTTATAAAGTTCTTCTGATGATAAGGTGATTGGAAGGGTGTATATTATTTCAACCATGGTTTTTTATTTTCTCAAAGATGTTTATATATTTATTAGTGGTGAAACCCTTTTCTGAAATGACGTAGATGAATGTTTTGTCAAAGTTTGCACAAAGTGCAGATGGTTGCTGAATTAGTTTATCATCTCGGCAAAATCTCTCTCATCTTTTGTTTTCTTTTCGCTCCAATCAGCTGCTTTATATAATATAACTGTGTCATCAGCAAAACTCACCAGGTGTACTTCCGTATTGATTTTGAATAAGTCATTGAATTATATGTTGAAGACCAATGGACCAAGTACTGCTTCTTCAGGAACTCTGTACCTAACTGATGTTTTTTAGCTAAAACTATCACCAAATCTCACGTGTTGTTTTCCATTTGTCAAATAGCTTTTCATCTTGTTTAATTGGTAATCCTTTGAATCCAAAGCTCTTCAACACACCATGGAATCAAACTCGTGGCAGTTGTTTCCACTGGCAGATGTTCTGTTGGGATCTCCTGCATGTGAATATGTGAAACCTTACTCACTTCTAGCCATTTGGAATATGAGTCTACGGCAATGAAAAAAATTACCTTCGAGATGGCTCGGTTCAATCATCATGAAGTCTAATTCACGGTGCTTTGGCATACTCCCATATGCCCTTGCTGGTGAATGCCTTGTTTGCTGGCTAACTATGAATCAGCTGACCATTTCATCTACTTAATTGTTTAACCCTGGCCATCAAACATATGATCTGGTCAGTGCCCTCATTCTGTTTTCAAGAGTAAGAAATTCCTATGAACCGAAAGCTGTGAACGCTTTTGTCAATATGATGTTTCTAATGCAGTTAAAATCATTCATCAATTCAGGCCATCCTTTTAGTGTCTATCTCATTTTCTGCCAAATTTTTCAGTAGGAGTTTATTTTTTTTTCAGGTAGTGCTAGATTATTACCGGCTGAACCCTTCCTCTCATCTTCACATTGGCATCGCCTTATTAGCATCCCTTCAATGTGAGAGCGGTCTTAGAATTTTTTTTATTGTGTTCTGCTTTTTGCTTCTTTTGTTTCCAGTATATGTCGAATTGCTTTATAGGCTATTTTCCATGATTTCTTTGATGCTACTTAGCTTTCCATCATTCTAACTGTATTGAAAACCCATCTTGTTTCTCTGCTATATTCGTTTCTCATCTGCTCCCATCTGTTGCATGCAAAAAGAGTATGTTCTCCACAGTATGTACATTTATCTGAATCTGCCCTCCTGCGGTCGTAAAGATATTTACGAAAGCAGCCGTGTCCGAGATTGCTTGGGTTATGTAGTTGTCTACCTCCCCATGGAGTCAATTCAGCCATATTTGGATTTATGGAATCAATAGCTGGGTCCAGCGTCCATGATCCATGAGTTCCTGTCCTCCATTTTTCGTGCCATGAAAGAATGGCTGTTTCAACCTCTTTAACAATCTAATCTCTCTCTGATAAGAAGTTCTATATGTGGTATTCTAGCTATGACTCCTGCCTTTTCCGAAGATATTCACTATAGACAGAGTTTGTTATCTCAATGTACCTACCATGGAGCTCGGTCCAGTTTGTGCGGAATTTATTTCTCCAAGATGTTAGTGTACGACTTTGGAAAGCATTGGGTACTTCGCCACAGTCAGCTTTAAAGTGACTCATGACAATTCGTAGATTGTAGATTGTAGGAGGGGTCGTTAAGGCTGTGCAGCCTCTCAAGCACCTCGACCTATCGGATCTTCTTTCAAATGTTCTGCAGTTTCAGCGAAGTTTTCGCAGTAGCGGCAACTATCACTCTCTGTTTTACCCATCTTTTTGAGGTGGTACCTCAGAGGTCAGTGTCCAGTGAGGAGTCCCGTTAACAGTTTCAATTCTTTTTTCGGCAACCGTCCGGACAGTACGTACTTTCCAGACGATGTTTTTTGAGAAAGTGGCATTTTTCCGGCCTAGTCCGGGAAGTACGTACTTCCCGGACTAGGCCGGGAAGAATCACATCGTTGTTGTCATTGTAAATATGAAAATCTTGGTAGTATGGTTTTGATAAATGCAGTTGATCATTACCATAGCAGCAAAATAACGACTGACAGCTATCTGACATAAAATTAGCTAACATTTCAATTTCTGAAAGAAATGTGTTTCTTTGATTTGTCATTCTACACGGTTGCCGAAAAAATTGTGTACGCAACACGCCCGAAAACAGTTTTTTTGGACTCGCAGAATTTTGTCCACTCATCCAAAAAAACAGTATTTTCCGGACTTGTTACGTAAATTACTATTTTGTCCAACTCGAGAAGCTGATTAGCTTTCTTTGGCGAGAAGCTCACTAGCCTTTCCGCTTGTCTTTGTTCTTCACTTTATTCCAGTGAGAATTCATTTCATCCGCTTCCCAGCGATGACAATTCGTACGCCATAATTGTTTGAAAAGTGTTTTCAATCGCCAACTTAGTAACTAAGCAACCATCGTGAGTCTAGGACTTGTATGAATTAGGAAGACGGGGACATCACATGTTAACTGCTGTAGCTTTGTGAAAGCCTCTTGTTGTTTGTTTTTCCAAAACCAGGGGATAGCAATAGGCTAGAAATACTAAGTACCTGCTTTATTCTTGTATTTATTAAAATGCAGTCGATTCAAAAAACTTATACATATTTCTTATAAAAATCGAAGACAAGCTTGAAGAAAATGAAAGCTGTGCAAAAATGTAACGAAATTCTTGAAGGAAAATATGATCTAAGGTCAGTGAGAGAAATCAACAGATCAATGAAAAAGCGTTGTGCATGATTCTACACATGATAGAAATGATTTAGGTATTTATGATGAAAATAACTCGATAAAAACTTAACTTTGTTCTGAACATCACTTCAACCAGAAAAAAACAAATGGTAGATTACTCTTCATACTTAAAAGTCGGTGACCACTTTTTAGAAAATCATATTCACCAGGAATCACCCCAAACGTAGATCACTCAAACATAGATTTCCACTACCAAGCTGATGCTTCATGCCTATCTAGCTTTGTACAGAATCCTATCATTATTATGATTATTCTATTCTTAGGCTTAGCAGATAGTCTATCCAGCTTGGTGATGGATTTTAAATATCTATAGCTTCTTATTCTTGGCGAATTATTATAGAACACTTCGATATTTTTAATTGATATTCATTTATGAATATAAATTATCTGTTCTTATTTGAGTACCCAAAGCTTAGTAACAATATCTCCAGTAGTTCGAAACTTGGTTCGAGACTCAGCGAGGAAAACGTTGTACTTTCTATTCACAAGTTTATTTTCAGAAACTACTGTGGGGCTAGAGATAGACACACAGACAGTACCTTTCAAATACGGATTAGCAATCGATAAGTGAGTATAAACATTTGATATTATATAATGAAAGAAGAATAAGCAATGAAGTAATACTGAATACATTTCACAGTGAGCACAAACAATGATTTTGACTGAAATTATTTTGTTTGCAAATTTATCATATTATATTCAGGTATTTATTGAAGTAGGAAACGATGTTCGGAAATAGTTTCTGTACAGGATGTTCAAAAGGTATTGAACAGTAGTACAGGGTTAGGTTCTCAAATCGAAATATGAAGAAAAATTTTTAGAACCTTTGTCCCAAATTCTTCTGAATAAAACAGGAACAGCTGACATGAGAAAACTAGTTCTTGTATTTCGTACAAAAATGTTGATTCCATCATTCGTAGCAGAGCGCTTTCAGTTCTGAAATAAACATTTCTTGCATGAAATGCAAAAACTAATTTTTCTATATAGAATTATTTAATATATTCTGTATGCACATGATGAGGAATCCAGAGATTATCCAGCCCTGACTCAGTTCGAACCCTTCTGTGGAGGGTTCTAAGGCTGCTAAAGTTTAGCGTCTGACATCTGGCATCTGACATATAGCATCTGACATGTAGCATCTGACATCTAGCATCTGGCGTCTGACATCTGACAGTTTGATGGTTACGTTACCATTTCGAAATAGCCGCCGTCATCATAAGATTGACAAGTATTCAATAATTTCCGTTGATTTTTCAGGTGTTCATGAATTTCAGTAGTTCATCAATATTAAGTTAATGTACCTACAGCTTACACAAGTGGAATCCGAACCACCTCGTTAATGTCCACGTGAAGAAATCTATGAACTCGTTAACGTGAAGATGATGGGTAAATCATTATGAATAGTTGGCATTTTCTTGACGAATTATCAAAAAATATCCACTTCCAGTGGCATTTGCTGATTTTTTCCGAAACTCATACTCACCTATGAATGCAAATAATTTCTCTCCTCAGCAAGATCTAGGAAACAATTGCCTCAAAATCGATAATTTTTCAGAGAAACAAGTTGCCTTTGCCTTAAAAAAACTGAAACCAAAAAATACAATGGGACCTGATAAAATTCCTTCGTTTCTTTTACATGACTGTGCTACAGTTATCGCAAAACCTTCAACTTTCCTATTCAACCTATCACTATCTACCAATATTTTTCCATCATTACTGAAACAAGCTAAACTCGTGCCGATACACAAAAAAGGAGATAAACATGATATCTCAAATTATAGACCAATTACAATCATTAATAAATTTCTCGAGAGTATTTGAGATAGCGATCTATCAGCCGATATTCTATCATGTGAAAAACCAAATAACAGAATTTCAACATGGATTTATGCGACAAATTTGTTTTGTCTCACACAATATGTATGTAATGCTTTCAACTACGATACACAGGTAGATGTGATATACACCGATTTCTCCAAGGCTTTTGACAAACTCGATCACGTTCACCTCCTCAGTAAATTGCACAACTTTCAGCTATCACTTGATTTGCTCAATTTCTTAACCTCATATTTAGTCCACCGAACTCAGTTTGTTGATTGTAGTGGACATAAATCTAAAGAGTTCTCACCAACTTCTGGAGTCCCTCAGGGATCAGTTTTGGGACCATTATTCTTCAATATTTTCGTCAACGATATAACATCTAACATCAGTGCTGAATATCTAATATAATATGCAGATGATCTGAAGATATTCTCTAGAATCACAGACCATAATGATTGCCTTACCCTTCAAGAAGATCTGAAGAAAGTCAATGACTGGTGTTCATGTAATGGCCTCCTGTTGAACGTTGAGAAATGCAGTGTGGTATCATTTTTTTGGAAACATACAATATTACACATTTCGATTATAAAATTGATAACGCTGATTTGCCGCGAACCTCTAAAATACAGGACCTTGGCGTTACATTTGACCAGAAATTGTCTTCAACAGATCATATTTCGAAAATCACGAAGGAATCGTTCAAGGCACTAGGATTTGTCATTCGTAATTCCTCCTCCTTCAGAGACATCAACACATATAAACTGCTTTTTTTTCATACATTAGATCTAAGATAGAATATGCATCTGTAGTTTGGTCTCCACATCATAATAATCATAAAGAAACATTGGAACGAATACAGAGGAGATTTCTGATCCCATATAATGAACTCATTCAGAGGTTCGATATCAGATCGTTAGAAAATCGCAGAATGATAGCAAAACAGATATTTCTATGGAAAATACTTCACGGATATACTGATTGTGCAAGTATTCTCCATATGATTCACATTCCTAGGATTACAAGCAGGCAAAATATTTACTTTCATCTACCCATACCACGCTTAAATCTGATGAAATTCTCCCCTCTACATACTATGTGCACGATACATGACGAGCATGTATCGCATCAGCTAGATATATTCTCCTGCAATGTGGCATCCATAAAAAAGTTGATTCTTTCATAACATTCCTCAATATATCGCATTTTCATGTATTGTTTATCTTAGTTGTTATATTTTGAATATTTTATGTACCTATTGATCCTACATATCTGTTGAGTAGTGTAAATACAAAAAATTGTAATAACTCTTGTTTGTTCAAGAATGATCTAGAGAAGATGATGGAATATCCTGAGAGCTATGAAGGTTCTAGAATAATCTAAATACGATATATACAGGGCTAGCTAATGGCATACAAAGTTGCGTGATTGTCGTTCATAACCTCCAAAATGAATAGGTACTTTTCGAATCAGTCTGTAATAAGTGTTCGTGTTCGTTAAAATGAATAAGTTATCAGTTGAAACTCGGTTGACATTCACTTCTATCTTCGAATAACGTAACAATATTTTCTGGTGAAAGCTGGTCACGTCTCTTGAAAGACCATGATAATACGGAAAGGTTTAAAGTGCCCTTTTATGCTGAATAACCAGACCCATTCAACGTTCTTGCAAGTCGTAGTGCAAAGTATTCAATTCTCCTCGGAAATTCAAAGTCTGAGATCTGGATCAAACACTTAGGGTGTTTGATCCACTGATGTTGGTAATCTCTACCAAGTAACTTTCTACAGACAAATAAATCAGGGTATTGGGACTTTTGTCTCTTCTCACCATGCTAAATATAGTTTGATGTTACCAAGATATCGAAGGCTTTAGGCATCCAAATGAATCAAAATACTCAACGACAATATTAATCATTCTTTGAGCTACCCAATGAGGGCCTTGGTTCTGCGACACATATAAATTCAGAATTGCAGTTTCACGTTAACGAGGACCACTGCTTGGCAAATGAATAAATCGAAAATTTTACATGCTTTATCAACTTGGTATTATACAACAGTCAATTGAGTAGCTTCATTGGGAGTTTTTGTGTTTTATAAATATTAACCAAGACCACCTTTTGCGTTTTTCACGCAATTCCACTACCTTGCCAATAGCTTCCATGGCTTTATTATATCGATGATCTTCCTCCAATTTCTGTTTCGCATTGATAATTGTCTTCGCTTTCGCACCAATTCCCCGTGCGATGCTACTGAGAGCACCAAGGGGTGCAAAGATTGGTGAAAGTGGTTGAAGACCTCCAGATTCTGCATCAAAAGGAATGGAAACTAGTGGCACTGAATATACATAAACTCATCAAATTACTTGAGTATAACGTTTATAACAATTTCGACTCTGAATATTCAGTATTGAGTTTGTCTCGCGTCTCGAAACTCTGAACTGAATCTCTTAAAAAATCTTGTTGAATTCTGTTGCTTTGTCACTACTGAAATCATTTAAGTTTGATTTCTATAGTTATACAAAACTATCATAACATTTATTCAATGAATGTTTGAAATAGGGTATTCTACATATATGTTATATCTCAAGTTTCTAACTTGGGTTTAAAAAAAAATTATTTATTATGGTGGTAGCTACCACCAACTTTATTGACCACTGACAAAATAAAATATAAAAGACTATTCAATGGCTATTCAGTAACTGCCTAACTTGTTTACAATTCTAATATTTATACATGAAAATATGCTGACGGTTCATGGAATCTTCTGGAAGCTGCTGAGTCTTGTTTACCATCACATATGGCGACGTAGATTCTACTGCGTAGAAACTGCGACACAATGGGATGCTTCTTCTAAAGGTGACTCCTTGGTAAACATCCGCTGAAGATGACCTTCTAGGTTGACAATGGCTTCTTGTTCTATCTTGATATAACATATATTTATTCACAAAATTGTCGGATGTGCTCAAAATATTTATATTTGTATCGGTCTATAAACATGATGATGCCTTCCTCTTCATTTTTCAGAAAATAGATATAAATCATTAATATATTGCTCTGCACTTGTTGTTGGAGGTCTATAGGAAGCGAGAGTAGGAACCGAAAACATTTTCAGTTTGTATGAATTTTTTTATAAATTAACTTTTGATAATCTTTCAATAGCGATGATATTATTGATTTTTTTCCACGTAGGCGACTACTCCATCATCCTTATTATAACATGATTGATTTTAAAAGATATTGAACTCAGGTAAAGCGAATTCAATTATGTCCTCCTCTATATGGAAAGTTTCTGACAGAATAATGATATCCAAGTTATCTATTTCAATTGATTGGACTAGTAAAGTTTATCGTAATTTTCATTCAAACTTCTTATGTTGAAATGTAAGATGTTGAATAAAGTATTCTTACCAATTTTCATTTTTTCCAAGGTTTCTGTGACAATTTTGCAGGCGTGTGTCCTCTCCTCCTCATAATGCTCCAAATCATCCAGAAAGTCTGGCATATTTATGTTTATTAGACAAGATAGATAAAGAAATAAAAATAAAAAATAAAAATGAAAGCACTCAATTGCTCAGCCATAATATAAGGTGTGAGGATTAAGAGACAAATAGGCGAAATTCATCAATGTTTACCAACTATTTACTGTGATTTCTTAAATACGCCATCAAGGCAAGCTTGATTCTCCTTCCGTCTTTCGTGATCTATATTTGTCCATTGATAGATCATGAGTTTTTCTCACCAAACACTGTTTTCGCCTCTATGAGCAAGGTTCTTCTGTCCTCTGTCAGGTCCTCGGTGAGAAATATATATGTGTACTTGAAGTTTTTTGCACAATCCAGAAGTTCGCGTCTTATTGTGATGTTGAGGAGTTTGACTATCGTAGGTTTTATATTGTCTTTTGTTCTGCGTGGTATTTGCCAGGGAAGTAGTTTTTTTATTCGTCATTCAAACTGTGTTCGTTTATTGATTGGACAAAACGAAATGTGTCTTTATTTCAATTACGATACTTCGTATCTGACTCTTTCATTTCGAATTGAATGAGAAAGGTTGGATATTTTCAAGAATAATGATGAAATAATAACTACATCAGATTCAGAACACAACTCTATATTTCTATTCGATGATGTTACCTGTGATTCACAGAAAATCTGAGAAGACTTTTCAATGTGTACGCTGCTACCTTCGTCAAATCCACTCAGAAATACCTAAGCAGCTGATACGAGACAACTGTAACTTGATTATACTATTCGAACAAAAAAGGAAAACAAATAACGCAAAGTCATCTCCACAACATTATTAGAATAATCTGAAATAACGAGGTAGAAAACGAGCAGAAAACAACTACGTTTCTGGCAAATACTACGCAAAATATTGAATTATATCCACTTGTAGTCTATGCATCAATTCATATAAATGAATAAAAATACAAATATATTTCTTTCTTCGAACATGCGTTTATGCTCCCAACGAGACAAACACGCCTGACAACCTGTAGACCGGTTTCGGGCTTATTGGCCCTCATCAGTACAGGGTAGTCAACCGTGTAGATATCCTGAGATCTCTACACGAGGCGAGAGGTCTGAATCGATGGAAGCATCCTCCACGCATATTTGATAGCAGTGAGCCGATCCCCAAGCAGTGTATGAAGACGGCGACACCAAGCGGCGACACCAAGCGGCGAAGAAAGAAACACTCCTTAATAAATTTCCCATATAGAAGATATGAGAGTTGTTGGGTTGCTCGACTAGCCGATTGAATCATAGGGAATAGCCAAAAACTCTAAGTGGAGTGGTGGTGTACAAAAGGAAAATAAATAACGCAAAGTCATCTCCACAACATTATTAGAATAATCTAAAATAACAAGGTAGCAATATTTTGCGTGGTATTTGCCAGGAACGTAATTGTTTTCTGCTCGTTTTCTATTATTTAAATCAACAAATTTTCCAATGATGAATTGAGAGTGTCTTGATTTTTTTCCTACTTATGAACAAAAGCTGTCATTGGTAATTGAAAGAAAAATGTGTGGAAATAGATTCATATCTCGGAAAGTATGAATTCAAGTGCTTTTCAATATGAAATCATGAAATCAGAACCGTATCTAAGATAATGCTTGAAGACGAAACATTTGGGAAATCAAAAATGATATCATCAAATGTTTCGATTGCTGTGGTGATGTTTGATAACATTTGATGTAACTCCATTTTCAACATCGATACCATGACTATGCATAATATCATTACGAACATCTCAATAAGAAACTTCATCTACTTTCAGGCTTTTCGAATTGATTGCGATCAGGTCGGTGAATTTGTTTTATCACAACGATTTTATTTGGAGATCTCTATATGGTAGGACATGGGATGAATCAATGAGAGTTTGTATGGAATTCACTACACATGTGAGTATAGAATCATCATTGTTGTTCATGGAAATATTGAAAGAATACATACAGACTGATAACTATTTTTGTTGATTGATGATCATCAGGAAATATTCCTTATCAATCGCACTATCACACGAATGAAATTCCGGTAATAAGAATTGCTACGATCATCATTTTTATTTTATTACTCATAGACGGTCAAGATCATTCAATTGATATGATTTTTTAGGATTAGTATATCAATGGGAAATGAGAATTATCTTGATAGAATCGGTGTTCTATCAATTACATAATTGATGATTTTCTTAGAATGAATCATGCAACTTTTCAACCAAAAAAATTTTTGATTGAAAATATATTGCACTTTGATGATTTACAGAATGTTTGTTATTCTCTTGAATTTGAACCTCCGGATGATCATGAATGAATTACTAATTGCATACTGCTATAGTGTCACAAATGGGAATATACTGTAGAAATTTCCAAAATCATAGGTCGGTCATATCTTTGTTTATGCTTCAATCTAAATTCGATTAAATGTAAATTTTGAAAAAGTACATGAACATTAACACAGGCATGATGCCATTGAAATTTGATGACTTCAAGTCACCGAACTTTTTGCGGAACGCGACAGTTATGAAAATAACTACAATATAAAAATACTGGAAAATCATTCGAATCAATCACTTAATCAGACAAAGTCAAAGAGTCAGAGAGGCATAGTATGGAGTTTTGAATAGTGATGCTGATCTGATCTTCGTTCTCTGAGATGGTCCACGGGCCATTCTCAGTTTTCGTTTTCAACCGCTTCACGGAAGTGTGACTACAGTGTTGTACCTCCAGGCCCCCATATAGCATAGAATTAGATGATAGTATTCATAAGGCATGTTTTTATTTTCTTGTTTTTTGTTAACCAGAATATATATTTGTATTGAATGAATGTGGAATATGCTTTTGGTTGGAATAAGTGATTCATTTAGTTTATTCTCTACAGATATAACACAACTTTAGGCAACCCCCGCCTAATGTTCGTGACAATAGTACCTTGCTTATCTTCAGTTCCTTGAATTGAATTTATCATAATAGAAAATCAATGACATTATATTAAACATTTTGTCAATCAATATTTCCTCTGAATAATTAGAAACATTATATTTCTCAAGTAACTTCAGTAACAAGTTGAATGGGTATATCGACTGATTTTCAGATCATAAGAAGGAAACTTGATGAGGTCAATGCTTCTAAAGATGTGATTGGTAAGTATTAATTATCGAATAAAATGTGATCTAGAACATCAAAATCTTTCTTTATTATTGAAGGTACTTGTTTTTTCAGTTAATTCCGAGGAGATGTTCACAATCTTGGATTTGCTGATGGAAACAAAAAATGTCACAGAAGAAGAGCTCATTGACGAAATCAGCACAATCCTAGCTACAGTAAGTTTTCAATACAAACATTTCATAATGCTCAACAACAGAAAGCAAATATGCATTAAAACATCAACGATTTTTTTTTCTAAGTGATTGATCAAACATTGAAGAAGTACCTACCTGCATTTTTGAAGAAATAAAATGAGTAATAGAAAAATGCAGAACCTATTTTTGGTATTTATACATATATTTTATCTATTTCGCATCTATTCAAGAGTTGTCCAGTGATACCTATATTTTTTTACGTTTGTAATTTCTTGTTTTCAGTGGCTTCAATATTCATCTTTCTTGTTCTGGTTTTGATCAACTATCTGATTGATGATGATTCAATATACCATGTAATACTACGATTATTAATGAAACAGCATGATGAAGCTATTCAACTTTATTGACGGAAAGGAAGTCTTTGCTGACCAGTAAGGAACAAAACTACTAATATTGGGAATTGCAGCAATGTCAGTGAGTTACTCTTTTGTATTAATCCAAGATTTCGGAAATGTTTATTTCCATCATCACGGAGACTACAAAAGTTTAAATGGTAAAATATAACAGATTAAAATTCATATATGTAGTTACTTACAACAAACACGAGGTTGACGACAAAATGATTGTTGAACAAGTCAAAGTACAACACCAAACATGGACGTATTACATGATTGATGTTGATATTTTTTTCAAAGACAATAAAATATCAATATAATAATACCATAACTGATGGAACTCCCATTCGAACTTCTTACTCATCTTTACCATACATTAAAGAAATTACACCCAATCTTGAAAGAATAGTTAATACATTTTCCAACATTAAAATAGCGAGTTGAACTGTTCTTCCTATTAAATCCATTTATTCAAAGGTGAAGGATCATGTGCCTCTGATGTCTCGCTCGGGCGTGGTCTACAGTATCCCCTGTGCAGACTGTAACAAAAAATATATTGAACAATCCAAAAGATCGATCGAAAATCGTATTACCTTGCATAGGAGTTATTGTAGACTTCATCCGGAGAGCATCTATCAGGAAAAACATAGTATAAATAAAAAAACGGATGTTAAATATTTAAGCAAGATTCACTCTTACCTTATGACGATGGATGGTGAATCTCGGACACATTTTCGGCCCCAAAATTATTCACTACAGTAGTGGTCTTGGTTTTCAAATTCTACACAGGAGAAGAATGATCTTGTTTTCTTCTTAGTCACCTTTATCTTGCTGGGTTGATAAGTGACATCTTTACCATAAAGTTTAATGACATCTCTGAAGATGGAATCATCTTGGCAAGAATTGAGGGGATGAAAAGAAGAAGAGAACACATAACCTCACAATAAAGTGATTTCGCGCCTTTTATGCATAAAAAATACTTGCTGCAACATCAGTGTTCGTTCAAAGAACCTTTTTAAATTCATAATTTACAATAACATGTAATAGTTTCATGTTCTTTGTTTTTTACAATGTTTTTTACTATACTGTGAATAATCATAACAATCATTTTGTCGTCGACCTCGGATTAGTTGTAAGTAACCATGTGGAATTTGAACTGTTATATTTTACCATGATGAACATCTGTAGTCTCCCTGATGATGGAAATAAACGTTTCCGAAAACTTGGATTGATATAAAAGAGTATTTCACTGACATTGCTGCAAAGCCCCAATATTAGTAGTTTTGTTTACGTATATATACAGGGTGTCCCCTCTCAATTGGAAAAAACTTCTGGGGCATATTGAGGAACCATAGACAAGCAGTTTGAGATAAGAGACTGATGTCCGGAAGTGCATGGTTTTCAAAATACAGGGTGTCAAAGTTTTTTTCAAAAAACTTTTTTTTATCAATATTTCAAAGACACGTTAACCGATTTTCTTGAAATTTGCTAGTGATGTAAGCTTTAATAAGACGCTCAGTTAGCACTAATTAAATGTTAATTATGACTTCCAGTGGCGCCCCGGGGGACAGTGTCACGAATAAAAATGACAAAAAATGTACGCTGCTGACTTTTTTTAAAAATTTTATATATTTTTTAGAAAGCTCAGTTAAAAATACAACTTTTTTGTCACCTGATATTTTTTCGTATCTCTCTCCGTTTTCGAGAAAAAATTTTTATTAAAAACTTTATTGAAAGGTTCATTATCTGAAAATCTAAAACAAAACAATGTTGTCATGGTAACACATAAACATGTCAAACTTTAGTAAAAGTGTCAGTTTCTAAGTACTTAATTATCTTCAAACGTTACACTAATTGCAAAAATGAATCGGTTTGAATTAGCCGAGCTTGCAGATATGCATCTCTTGTATGGGGAAGCGCGGGGTAATTCTTTGTTAGCACAACGGTTGTACGGGCAGCGGTTCCCAAATCGTGAATTGCCAAACCATAAGATTTTTATCAAAATTCATCAAAATCTACGGGAGACCGGCTCATTCGTGGTAAGTATTGCAGAAATGGCAACTTTCTGTGTTTTTTTTCTTGCGCGTTTCTGTTTTACAGCCAATCTAAGAGGCTTTGTTATCTTTGCAGCCTATTCGAGAATTTGCAAGGCAGTTTCCGATCAGAGATGCCGTTGAGGATGAAGTCATGGCACGCATTCAGAATGAGCCCAACACTAGCACTCGTCTGATTGCGTCGCAACTTGATTGCAGCAAAAATACTGTCCATCGAGTATTGAAAATCCACGATTTCTATCCATTTAAACTGCAAAAGGTGCAGCATCTACTGCCTGACGACGCTCCTCGGCGGCTCGAGTTCTGCGAGTGGTTGCTTCGTCAAGCGGATGAAAACGCTGATTTTTAAGTATAATCTTCACGAGCGATGAAAAAGGATTTTCGCGCGAGGGGACATTCAATCCTCGTAATAACCACGAGTGGAGCAAACAAAATCCCCATGCTACGCACATCAGAGGATATCAGCAGAAGTTTGGTGTTAATGTTTGGGCAGGTATTCATGGCGACCATTTGATTGGGCCGTACGTTCTACCTGATCACCTCAACGGGAATAACTATCTAGTTTTTTTGCGAGATATTCTGCCCGAGCTGCTGGAAGATGTACCCCTCCAGTTGCGTAGAGAGGCCTGGTTCCAACACGATGGTTGTCCAGCGCATTTTGCGCGCACCGTGAGAGGTTACCTCGACCAAACCTACAACAACAGGTGGATTAGTAGAGGTGGTCCCGTCCCTTGGCCAGCAAGGTCGCCGGACTTGGCCCCCCTGGACTTTTTTCTTTGAGGCGAAATGGAACGGTTGATCTGTGCAACTCCTGTGCCGACCATGGAGGACCTAGTTGCTAGAGTTGTGGTGGCAGCGGAATTTATCGCGAACAATCCAGGCGTGTTTGCTCGGGTGCGCGAATCCTGGCTCGACAGGTGCAGATGCATCGAAATGCATGGTGGACACTTTGAGCATTTGCTCCACTAATTAATAATAAATTATTTGTAAAAAAGCCTCCTTGTTTTTCTTTCTAATAATAATGAACCTTTCAATAAAGTTTTTAATAAAATTTTTTTCTCGAAAACGGAGAGAGATACGAAAAAATATCAAGTGACAAAAAGTTGTATTTTTAACTGAGCTTTCTAAAAAATATATAAAATTTTAAAAAAAAGTCAGCAGCGTACATTTTTTGTCATTTTTATTCGTGACACTGTCCCCCGGGGCGCCACTGGAAGTCATAATTAACATTTAATTAGTGCTAACTGAGCGTCTTATTAAAGCTTACATCACTAGCAAATTTCAAGAAAATCGGTTAACGTGTCTTTGAAATATTAATAAAAAAAAGTGACACCCTGTATTTTGAAAACCATGCACTTCCGGACATCAGTCTCTTATCTCAAACTGCTTGTCTATGGTTCCTCAATATGCCCCAGAAGTTTTTTCCAATTGAGAGGGGACACCCTGTATATATATTATATCATCGCGAACAAACTCAGCAATTTTCAAATTTTCAACCTGTCTTGTCAGTCACTCATTATGTTTCTTGTTACGTTGGTTACAGGCCATGCATTTTTCTTGGGCTGATTTTAGTTTCGAGAACATGGTGTTTCAATTTGGTTCTCTCACGCACAATCTTTGACTACTGAAAGTAAGAAAGATCTGGATGTATTTAAAATGAATGATCCTTCCGAAAACAGGGTGATTTTCATTTAACTCTCCTCCCAGCCGGGATTCAGAAGGTGCTTCAGATTTGGGTCACCTTTGAGGAAACCCTCGATCTCGAATGTTCATCTTGAGTAAATTCTGATATTTATATCTCCTCATCTAACGTTTCAGCTTCAAATTGAGCCTGGGATTTTGAAAATCGTTTGAAGTGGCAAAAAGTTATGACTGTAAAACCAAAAAGTTTATTTTTTGAGATCACTTTGTAAATAAAAGAGATAACAAGACAATTCTGGAGATGGCTCAAGGTAATGAGATCATCTTCTCGCCTCTGCTGTTGAAGTTAAAACTGTCCTTCTTCATTTTGGATCCTTTTGAAAATTCTGAAATTTTACACAGTTTCGAGTAACATCCTTTAGCAATTATATGAAGAAAACCTCAAGTATTCAAAAAGTACAAGTTTATAGCTGAAGGACTGAACTAGCGAACAGTGCAAACAGAATTCAAATTGTTGAAAGTAGAAACAAGTTATTCAAATTTTAACAGGTGCAATTTTTCGGGGTGCGACGTAATAAGTGTTGTAGTTTATCTATTTATTTTTGCATCTCCGTTATCAATGATATGATAAAGCTTTGAATGCAACTCGATTATTAGCGATTCAACACCGTCTCGGAAATTGTGGTTCACTCGGCTGCCGCCTCGTAACCAAGCCTCGACTAGCATAAATCGCATGATAATATTGTTACATACATAATATTGTTACATTAATAGCTATAGTTGAATAATTTTCACCTGGAATATTTTTATATTGATATAATAATATTTACCAGACATTACCTCATCATTATCTTCAGAATGGCGACTGGTGGAGTAGACGTGTCTAACGATCTTTCACAAGGAATGTCCCAATGTACCTAAAATGCAATAACTTAATGGTAAATGTGTTCAGTACTGATGGATCCAAAAGATGGATGAAAGGGCTGGAGTGGGAGTTACAGGGCCAAATTTCAGGCTCTCAAAATCCCTTGGTAACACCTCAACCATATTAGCAGAAGCAGAAGTACATGCTATAGTCCAGGTTTGCCTCGAAAGGGACACTCGAAGGGCAAAAATATATATTCTATCAGATAGCCAAGCAGCACTAAAAGCTCACTTGTGAGTCTAAGCTGACTTGGGACTGTAAACAATCCCTAAGACAACTGGCAGTGAACAACCAGGTCACTTTGATGTGGGTGCCAGGTCATGAGGGAGTTGAAGCAGACTGTCTTGCCAAAGAAGGGGCAAATACACAATTTCTCGGCCCAGAACCCTTCTGTGGACTTTCCAAAGCCCACTTGAGAGAGGAGTTCCGACGCTGGGAAGCGGATGAAATGAAATCTCATTGGAATAAAGTGCCAGGACAAAGACAAGCGAAAAGGCTAGTGAGCGTCTCGCCAAGGAAAGCTAAACAGCTTCTCGAGTTGGACAAAAAATACTTGAAACTGGCAACGGGACTCCTCACTGGACACTGCCCTCTGAGGTACCACCTCAAAAAGATGGATAAAACAGAGAGTGATAGTTGTCGCTACTGCGAGAACTTCGCTGAAACTGCAAAACATTTGCTTTGCGAATGCACAGCACTCTTCTGCAAGAGGCTCAAGTTCCTGGAAGGGCCCTCCGACATCAGGAACCTAGCTCCCAGGAAACTATGATTAACTTCGCAAGAAGCCTCGGAATCCCGGGCCTCGAATAGATTAAGTGTTATGCACAAAAGATCCAATAGGTCGAGGGGCTTGAGAGGCTGCACAGCCTTAACAACAATCTACAATCTACAAATGTGTTCAGTGTAATAGGTGTCTTCACTTCAAAGAATCTTAAATGAGCGAATTGAGTGACATAATGAAATCCTTGACAAAATAAATCAAAACGTTGGAAAACAATATTCAGTAGTAATACCACAAGTGATTGAATATGCTTCATATATTCATCATTTGATTTTAAATGTTTACTTTGCACTTTTTCCACTATTTCACCACACTTACAGGAGGCAGTTACATATCTCGTATTCTGTTTTTCAGGGCTCCCATACAACAGCAAAAACTCTGGAGTGTGTAATGCTAACTTTGGGAATGGACCAAGATATACAGGTAGTTACATACCTACTAATAACATTGATATCTCTTCTTGAATTTTGGTTCTCTTTTTATAATTATTCAGGATAACAGCCTCTCAAGTGATTTTTTGTTATCAAATGATTTTCAGGAGAAGGTTTTAGAAGAGGTTATGCAAATCGTGGGACCAGATCGTCAGGTGGAGCCAAATGATATTCCGAAAATGAAATACACAGAAATGGTTCTGAAAGAAACGTTAAGAATTTTCCCAACTGCACCTTTCACTTTGAGAATCGCCGATACAGACTTACGTTTAGGTAATAGGATCTATGAAAATGTTGATTGAGAAGTCATTGATATATTTCGTTTCACTGCGAATGTTAGGCAATCCAATGAAGAAAACAGGTTTCACAAATATTATTCTCATAATAGTTTAGGAACATTTCATGGTTTCATGTTCTGTCGTTCTCAGAAAAACTGTAAATATTACGAGAGATGAAGCATTGACACATACTCTTCTCAGATTTCTTCACATCTGATCGAAATTAAAAAAAATTTATCAGGATATTGTTTATTTATCATATTTTTTTGAAAATTCCAGATGAGAAATATATCATCCCTGAAGGATCAACAATACTCATTACATCAATGTTGATACATCGAAATCCAACTTACTGGCCAGATCCATTCAAATTTGATCCTGATCGTTTCTTGCCAGAGAATATGGTGAACAGAAATCCTTGCACATATATTCCGTTCATGAGTGGACCCAGGAATTGTATTGGTGAGTGAATTGATTATTTGATTGATTGATGCTATCATACTATGATACCAAGTTGTTTCAATCTTTATTTTTTGTTTCGAATTGAGTATATAATATACCCACTACATCCAGAACCATATACATCCATGGATATAGTATTATTATTATATTATTTTTGCAGGAGGCCAATTTGCCAAGATGGCTATAATGACGGTTTTGGTTCAT
This sequence comes from Chrysomela aeneicollis, assembly GCA_029955515.1. NCBI lineage: Eukaryota > Metazoa > Arthropoda > Insecta > Coleoptera > Chrysomelidae > Chrysomela > Chrysomela aeneicollis. The sequence continues at coordinate 149,295 of JARUHQ010000036.1, forward strand.
TTGATAAGGAAATACAAATTCTTCACGGAATACAAAACCTTGAAAGAGGTGTTAGTAACTCCAATGATTATTCTCAAACTGAAGGATGGCTCAAAGGTATGGATAGAAAGGAGAAGATGAGGAGCTCACATAACTTTATTCTGAATTATTTGAATGTTATATCATGTAACATAGTAGTGTAAACATCAGGTGTTTTGAAAAATTAGACCTTGAATCAATAAACGAATGAGCATTATTGTCTAAAATGTGAACTTTTCGTTACGTTGTGACGAAGAGTTAATGATTATCATAATGATATAAAACTGTTGTCAACGAGACTACTGAATGAGTTCCGGTTTTGAAAATATACAGGCTGTTACAGATTTGATCACATGCATAGGAATCTTGAAAACCGTCCCAAATACAACAAATTTCGAAATTTCATGGGAAGGTAGCTACTCTTTATCACCAACGGAATAATAATTGATCTATTCTCTCAGAAATAAAAATGTCTATTAATAATTAATAGACACCAAATCGTTGGGAAAAATAACGATCTTTCCGTCAGAGGAGTTTCCATAACATTGGTATTCACCAGGAAAGTAGTAGTTTTCTGCTCGTAGTCATTCAAAACTTTGTTTGATATTTTAATTGGATAGACTATTTTCTCTTTCAGTGATCGAATTTTCTATATTTTCCCTCAAGAAATGGTGTCGATCGTCTATACCTCTGGTTCTTTGTCCCTAAGCTCTTATTTGTGCTAGTTCGATGGTTCCTTTATTATCACATTGTAACGACTACCTTGTATATCGTTCAATGCTTGGATAAAATCAAGTAAGGCGAACGGTCTGAACAGCCTCATTGGCGTAAAGCTAAGACGAGAAATTGCTTAGGGTTTAAAAAAGAAAAAGGAAGTTGGACAGTGAGAGAGTGCCGGTAGACTCTGAACGGGACAGTCGTGTACAGATGACCTTATTGTGGATTCATGCAGCACCAAGAAACAATTATCAAGTAATAATTATCAATTATTGAAAATGTGGCATTCATGCACCCAAATTCAACAATTATGAAGGAAAAAGTAATCATGCGAATTATTTTCAGTTTCAATAGCATTTTTCTCCCTGGAATCGAATTATAACATATTTTTCTGTGATTCACGATGTTTATGGAAATAAAAAAGGCTATTAAGGGCCTGTTTTCTTTCATTTCAACGAATAGTAATAAAGGTAGATGATCTGCCAATCCCATAAATAGGTATGTGCAGAAAAGGAAAAGGGGTGTTTGATAATCTAATAAAATACCTAGATGGCCTTGCAAGTCCAAGGTGCGTATTTTTTTCATACAAGGATGTCCCCTCAACGAAAAATATATAATGAGAGGTTAATTTCCATCATTGGACTGACCAATCCGCGGTCACCTGCGCACTAGCTGCGCACTAGAAGAAAATCTGGTTCAATTAATTCGAAAAGTTGAAAGTTGGTCAACTTCTACTTGTTACTTGTTAATTGTTGAATGTTACTTGTCTGCATGGATGCAATCATCGCAAATCAAGAAGTTCAACTTATACTTGCTGATTGTTGATTGATAATTTTAAATCGATAATCGTTACTTGGTGCTGCATGAATCCACAATTAAAGTTGTATTGTTTCCAATTTCACTGGATATTATTATTGGCTGCTTGAGTTATAGTTTTGCTATTTATTTTCCAGTGCTTTTGGGATAGTGACCTGAAAATAACAAAGTTGGATCTCATTTGGGTTTGAACACTAGTAAATAGTAAATTGTGAATTCTGTAGCTTTTCAAATCTCCTTGGTATTGAAATACTTACTATGTAATTCTCGTAGTTCAGCCTCGTAATTTATTCGGAAATTGTATTGAGCAATATCATTCTTTGGTTAGTGCTTCTTTTATAACAAGTGTCATTGTTGTCAAGTCCAACAGCTGATCATCGACATCGTTGATCTGACAGGTTGAATCTGAAGCTCGGAACACAGAGAACGTGTTTAAATAACTACGGTACGCTATTGATAAAAGTCTAGATCATGACGTTAAACTCAGGTCATCTTCTCGTAGGAGAATTACTATTCTCGTTGAGTAGTTTAGCAAGACTGGATTCGGGATGCAACTTGTTTGGAATAATAGTCTCAACTCTCAAGTTGGTATACTTTTGGTAATTCAGGAATGACGTTTTGTTCCATCCATGCTGTAGTAGTACTGGCGTCCATCAAAGCGCACCCTATAGCGCGCCACTGAACTCTTCGCCTGCCGCCATGCGCCACTGCCTGCGTCAGTCGTTCTGAGGCGGTCGTACGAAGCAGACGTCAGCTGACTCGCTACGAGCATCCACACCCACATACATACAGACTTCCTAGTGACCATACAGTCTATCGAGATAATTACATTTATATGTTGTTGTTACATTCAGTCGTTTATGTAATTAAAGTGTTTTGTCATACCAACTCACTTGTGTCACCCACACCGCCTATCATACTACATTTGGCGACGAGGATAATCGATTGTGAAGTGAAACTCAAAACGAGTTTTATTATTGGAAGCCGTTTTGGATTATACTGCAGACATGGCGACACCACCTCTACCCCCGCCATCACAGGCACAACGTCGTGATCATCATGAAAATGAACTATACAAGAATTTTCGTTTCGATAAGTTCGATCCTGATACGGAACAATGGAACTACTATATGCAACGGTTAGAGTTAGAACTGGAAATGCATGGACTAATGACTGCCGGAAATGCTGAAGTACGGCGCAATTTATTATTATCAAAAGTAGGTCCACATGTTTTCAAAATCCTAGCCGATCATTTTAAACCTGCAAAGCTGACAACAAAGACCTATGACGAGCTCATAAGCGTGCTTGATCGTTTTTATGGCAAAAAAGTGTATATTTTTGCTGAACGAATTAAATTCGCTAGTTGTTTTCGGAAAGAAAATGAGACTGTAACAGAATTTGTGAATCATTTACGTGCATTAGCAGGGGATTGTAGTTTCGGAGGTGGTCTGAATGAAAGAATGCGCGACCAATTGATATTTGGCATAAACAATCGTGAGTGGCAAGAGAAAATTATCGAAAAACATTCTACATGTGATACAACCTTAGAGGAAGTGGAAGCAACCGCTATTGTTCTAGAACAAGCGTCGATACAAACCAAACAGTTGACTTGTCTACAACCAAATAATCAACAAACAGACAATCATGTGAATCGTATATTTAAACCAAATAGAACAACAAAGAGTGAAAACAAATCAGTTTCTTCCAATAAACAGAAATCAAAAGTTCGTGAGTTACACCCGGACACAGACTGTCTTTACTGTGGGGATTCTAAACATCGCCAAAAGAACTGTCCTGCTTTTGGAAAGACTTGTAGTAGTTGCGGCGAAGAAAACCATTTCTCGCGTGTGTGCATAATATCGGGACATTCTATAATAAGACAATCTTCTAAATCTACCAAATACGGGGGAGCTTCAAAACATTCTACGCGCTGTGTGCAGGATCAAGTTCAAAGTGACAGCTATGATTCCACAGATGATGAAAGTACTTCAGATTTTGAAGATGGAATTCGTGGCTCAACGGCAATGAATATCCGAAAACTCGGGTCATCCAGTAAAGTTATGATATCTGTTCGCTTGAATGGAAATTTGATGGAAATGCTTTATGATCCAGGCTCGGTACATGCTGTGATCGGAAAATCAACTTGGAAAGAGATCGGCAAATCAGAATTAGCCAAAACAGCTGATTTGATAGCGTATGGTGACAAACCGATCAAGACACTTGGGAAAACCATGGTAGAAGTGAAAGCTTTCAAAACAAAACTACTTCTACCATTGTATGTGACAGAAGATGATGACATTCCGCTTTTTGGTTTGGATTGGTGTCTAGCTTTCAAGTTACCTTTACCCCCAGGTGCAAAAGTTTGTCTTTTGAGAAATAATGAAGATACTGACCCCTATAGGAACATGGGGAGAAAAGATACTATCATCAAAAAAATTGGGGGGGAGGATATAAAACAGAATACTATTGACGAAGTATTGCGGGACTTTCCGAGTATTTTTGAGAACTGCTTGGGTACTATTAAAGGACACCAAGCGAAGATCCATATTAGTGATGACGTCATGCCTAAGACATTCCGCCCAAGAAGTGTACCTTTGGCATTACAAGACCACGTTTCCGCAGAGCTGGATAGGTTGGTACAGGAAGGGGTCCTAGAACCAGTAGATACAACCAATACACCAATTTCGTGGTCCTCACCCATCGTTGTTGCTATGAAATCAAACGGAAAGCTGAGAATTTGTGCTGACTTTAAGGTCACCATAAATAAATATGTCCAAATTGATGATTATCCCCTACCACGTTTTGAGGACATCACAGCAAAGCTTTCTGGGGGAAAGTATTTCTCAAAAATCGACCTAAAAGACGCCTATCTACAAATGAAAGTTCACCCAGATTCTAGGAAATATCTGGTAATTGCAACTCACAAGGGCTACTTCACCTATAAACGTTTACCATTTGGTATCAGTTTTGCTCCAGCATTATTCCAACGTACCATGGACCAGATTCTCTATGGAATAGAAGGTGTTGTTTGTTACCTTGACGACATCCTTATCACGGCGCCGAATTTTCTATTGCATTGCAAACGACTGAGAGAGGTTTTACGCCGTCTACAGTGCTCTGGAATTAAAACTCAAAAATCAAAATGTGATTGGCTCAGAAGTAGCGTCACCTACCTAGGTCATAAAATTGATGCGGCAGGGTTACATCCAACTGAAGACCGAATTGAGGCCATAAAACAAATGCCTGTTCCGAAGAACACTACACAACTCCGATCTTTTCTGGGCACTATCACATATTACGGACGATTCATCGAGAACCTTCATGTGAAGTGTGTCCCTTTACACCGACATCTGAAGAAAAATGCGAAATGGGACTGGTCGAGGGAAGATAGCGACATACTAAATACATTGAAGCTGGCATTAACCTCTAATGACACATTGATCCATTATGATCCTGAAAAGCCTTTAGTCGTTTCCAGCGACGCTAGTAATGTTGGTACAGGAGCCGTTCTGTCACATAGACTTCCTAACAATACCTTGAAGCCTATTGCCTTCGCGTCTCGTTCATTCAGTGATGTAGAAAAACGTTACTCGACTATCGATAAGGAAGCACTTGGGCTTGTGTATGCTGTTACCAAATTCCACCAGTATCTGTACGGCAAAAGATTCACACTAATTACCGACCATAAGCCCCTAGAGCGTATATTTGGGGAAGATCGCCAGACTCCAAAAATTGCAAGTAACAGACTCCTACGTTGGGCTATGACCCTTAACAGTTACAACTTTGATGTAATGTACCACCCAGGAAAAGAAAACTGTCCTGCTGATTCATTGTCTAGACTTCCACTGCAGAAAAATACGGAACTACCAGGATTACCAAACCATTCCAAATTACTTCATGTAAGGGTACATAAACTTTCAATAAAGAAAAATGTATTAAAAACAGAAACATACAGAGACAAAACCCTTGCAAAAGTAATTCAGTACACTCAGACATACTGGCCTGAAAAGAAAAACCTGAGGGTAGACCTTCAACCTTTTTATGACAAACGAACCGAGCTATCATTTGAAGAAGATATCCTATTGTGGAAAGGACGCATTTGTATTCCTGAAATCTTGAAACGTGAAGTGCTAGCAATGCTACATGATGGTCATCCAGGTACAACAGCTATGCAGTCTTTAGCTAAACTACACGTATATTGGCCGAACATCAATGCTGACATAACCCTTGAGGTGAGCAGATGCAATTCATGTCAACAATCAAGACAGAATGACCATAATGCACCGTTATATCCATGGAGTACATCACCTGACCCCTGGTCCCGCCTACATTTGGACTTTGCGGGGCCTTTCGAAGGGAAAATGTGGCTTATATTGATCGACTCTTACACTGATTGGTTAGAAATAGTGCCAATGAATAATATAACATCTGTTAGTACGGTAGAAGCCCTTCGGACCATATTCGCCCGTTTTGGGTTACCAAGGTTCCTCGTTACCGACAATGGTCCTCAACTCACATCCAAAGAGTTCAAGGAATTTTGTGAAGAAAACGGTATAAAACACATTAAAACAACACCATATCATCCGAAATCCAATGGGCTTGCTGAACGTGCAGTACGGACATTCAAGGAAAGAATGCGTGCCAGTGACCAAGTTCTAAGTCAGTCTCTCAGACTTCAGAATTTTTTGTTCTCCTATAGAAACACCATTAGGAGATCAACGAATAGGACACCCAGTCAACTAATGTTCGGACGTCACCTAAGATCACGTTTCGATTTACTAAAGCCCGATGTGAAAAAAAACATGGAAATGGAGCAGATGATACAAAAACTAAACCACGATCGCCCATCTGTCTCTGAACAGTACTTCACAGAAGGAGATAGAGTGTGGGTGAATGAACCCATAGGAAAAGGCTCAATCCCTGGTGAAATAGAAAAACAAACCGGACCTTTGTCATACGTCGTGAATATTGATGGCATCTCGCGACGCAAACATTGTGATCAGATGCGAAAACGGGCACAGGACATTCCTTCAGGGATACATAATGACAGAACTTCAACTAAGGAAGTACAAATTTCAGAATCCGAAATCCCTACAGCATCACTTGTGGAAGTGACAGAAAATAATCACCGATCTCAAACTGATGGTTCAGCAGATTATGATACTGATGCAGATACTGGGTCTCGACAAGAAATACATGACACAGAAATAATAAGTTGCTCTGCACCAAGGAGGAATCCGCCTCGAAATAGGAAGCCTCCTGCCCGTTTCACGGATTGAACTTTCTTCGAGGGGGAGGAATGTAGTAGTACTGGCGTCCATCAAAGCGCACCCTATAGCGCGCCACTGAACTCTTCGCCTGCCGCCATGCGCCACTGCCTGCGTCAGTCGTTCTGAGGCGGTCGTACGAAGCAGACGTCAGCTGACTCGCTACGTGCATCCACACCCACATACATACAGACTTCCTAGTGACCATACAGTCTATCGAGATAATTACATTTATATGTTGTTGTTACATTCAGTCGTTTATGTAATTAAAGTGTTTTGTCATACCAACTCACTTGTGTCACCCACACCGCCTATCATACTACACATGCATTGATTGGTCAAGTCATGGAAAGTACTGTATTATATGGTTCTATGTCAACCTGTTGAAAAAGGAAAATGACATGAAGAGAGACACACTTGGATTTGGCGCGAGGCACTATTTTTTTTAGAAAAAAAGGTAGCCATTTTGTAAAGAACATTTCACAAGTCTGGATGTTGAAGTGAGAAGTAACAGAACATATTTCGATCCACAGATAGTGGGATTATTGTAGTTTACTTACACTAATATTTTGGTCCATTTTTGGTATATGATATTGGACAAAATACCCTGTAGGGGATTAAGATCACTTCACAGCCGGCCACTATACTAGCCCGCACACAATCATAGGTATGTCTCAATTATTTTCCCTTATGAAATGCAATCTGCTGAACTTATTGGAATTCCTGGTTTCGAAGGTATATTATTTTTAGGGCTACACTTCTTCAATTCTTTTTTGTACTTTTGTCTCACTTTCGTCATCTTGTACTGCCTGCACTACTAAGTACTGAGGCTGTCTTGTCTGAGTACCAGTCTGTGAGTGCGGCGATTATCCTGGTTACTGCTGTTCTGCACCTGCTTCCTGTATTGCACTGTATGAAGAGGTCACTTTGAAAGGATTGCATCACTGGTAGAACTTGGAACACTTGGACTTTCACCACTAGACACTGCATTAAGACATGGTCACAGGACAGATGTAGAGGCCTATGAAAACTGTTGAATGAATAAATCTGTATGAGCTGATGGTAAGGCTGATCCATACCTATATTAAGAACTATTGAAAACCACAACTAAGGGTCCTTGAATAACATTATATTCTGATTCAAAACAACATATGTTTTTGTGATTTAAAATATGAACAACTAGGAAATCTCAGCACATTAGGTTGACTTGTAAACTTCAGTGATCACTCTGGTACCATCTTTATGATTTTTATAATAACCTAATGCAGAGTTGAAAACTTTACTATCTATATAAGTATCGGTAGATAGATACTTGTTGACTAATTCATCAACGATTATTATTAAATATCATTAGCCAATCAGTTGACCATTTATCCACCCTGTCAACCTTACCCATCCCAGTTTCCCACTGAGCCAGACAGTGTTAGAATGCCTTCTGCGTGCACTTGAGCACTTAAAACACTTAATTTTTGCTATATAAATCTTTCTCAACCAGAGCATCAATTGGTTTGAGGGTAAACATCAAAAACCATATTTGCTTTCAGCAAATAAATGTTTAATCAATCTAACCTGTAGCAAGGTTTATTGATTTTGGGTACAAGAATTACATTAGCGTCCTTCCATGCGGCCTCTATGCCCTATTGTGGCTCACTCCTATATTTATATTTCTTCCAATAGACCCGTCTGCTCACGAAACTGGGTAGTGCATTGAAAAAATATTTTATCAGGTTTGCTGGTAGCAACAAAAAAAAAACCTGATTCTGGACGCTGCATGACAGGAATACAGGATGTGTTCTGCCGTGTCATCTTCTTCCATTATCTGCTAGTTAGATCTAATGCATGTGGTGCCTGATTTTGCAGTGACCAGTAAACTACTATCATTCTGAGTTCTGAAATCTTGTTCGTATCTTGTCGCTTTTTATTGGAATGTCTTAGGCCTGGTATTGGACTGTTCCAATATTCAAGCCTTTTATTTTATACCAATGCTGATATAACATTCTTGGCAGAGTGCTGAATGCTTAGCCGATGAACGGTTATGGCCCAGTAAACGCTGTTTCGCTTCCCCATTTTGCTAATTCGTCCGATTTTTCGTTACCTTCTAGGCCAGTATGACCTGGTAAGTGCTACGCTATTGCGATGTCCTAGTCTGTTCAAGGTTTATTGGCAGTTCCAAACAGCCGATTAACGCAGCTATTTGATTCAAGCGCTTTCAGTGCCGCCTGATTATCAGAGCATATTTTGGATTATTGTTGCCAGATTACCCCTACTGTATTTCACTTTCCATATATTCCACCTCCAACATTTTGAAGCCATCAGTAAACAAACATATATTCGTCCTGCGTAGGTCAGATTCATTCCGAACCTATTCCTCCCGCTCAGGGAGGGTCACCTTGAAATACTTCTGGTAGTTGATTGTATTTGGCATTATGTCTGACGGCATTCCCATAATGCTATGATTGTGTATGCTCTCCAGCATCTGAGTGCTCTTGATGACACATGTCTGCGGCCGACTGGCGGTCGCTTGATATAATAGTAGTAGCCTCTCACTCCAGTATGATGTCAAAAGGAAGTAATCCTGGGGTAGTGCTTCTATTGCTGCTGTAGTTGTGGTGTGGCTGGAATATAGTTCCATACTACCCAGTAAACACAAATTCGTCTCAGAGATGTGATTGAGCATCTCATTCATGTTTCAGATCACACCCGCGACTCGAATTGAGACTCTCACTGACATCACAATGACTGCAATTCCGGACCCTTTTGGTCATTTTTTGATTCACAATGTGATGCCAAATTAAACTTGAAATCTATATTATGCGACTTTTCATTTAACATCAAAATAGAAATCACATTGACGTATTTGGAATAATCACAATGTGAAGTTACCAAACGAGGAATTAATTATAAATGTGAAGTACTTTTTGATTCTTCAACTGCCCCACATTCTTCGGTCAGAAAGTCCTTATGAGAATAATATTATGCTTCATGAATACTTTATTTCCGAAGTTGTTGTTCATTCACATTTGAATTGTTGAAATAAGGCATTGAGCATGCTGCAAGAACTCACGTTTCTTTCACATAGACTGACTGATAAGTTTCACAAGAGTACTCCTTTTCACTTGATAGTATTTCATACAAATACTTATTATGAAGTATCAAGTCGTCAGATTATTGTCGTAAATGGCGCCATCCCTTAGTCGGCGATTGAACTAAAATTATATATTTGATTCATGCTTGAACATGATTGGTCGCGCTTTCACGAAGTTTGGAAGACGTTGAGACTAATCGAGTTTGAATTTCGGATTTAAGAATTCTGTTCAACATTCTAATCAAAAAATTACAGATAGGGATATGTGAGCCAGTTCATTTCTCTGGATAGAATCTTATGAATACAAGCTGCGTTTGGTGTACTAGACACGTTTTTGCAGAAACGTTTTTACGATTCTCATTCCGCATTCAGTATTTCTTTATTGTAATTGATTAGAGCAGACCTATAGTTCTTCCATTCACCTGATATTTTGGCTCGGATGAATAACCGCCGAACTTCTTTCCTGGATTTATCCAGATTTATATTCAACCAGGAACCATTTCCGTTGTCTTTCTTTACATTCAGTATGCTGTGTAACGAAGTTACTGTTATTTTATAATTGCAAATGAGACATACGGTAATTGATTAGGTTATGAAGTTTTTACGGAACGCATTGTATATGAGAGTTCTGGTCGAGTCATTGCTGCGATACACAGAGCATGTCCGCGCACATCGTTTTTTGTGCATGCGCACCCCACTTATCGAGAAGAGTAGTGGAACCGACAGTCGAGCCAAAGAATAGAGGTTAACCAAGAAGCGTCAGTGACGACCGCGGGAAATTTTGTGGGATTGACCTTGGAATTTTACTACGATCTCTTGTTATTGCTGTCTGTCAACCATTTGTCAACCGATTTATTATATAGCGATTTATTGCCTTTGGAGTTATATTGCATTTACAAGAGACTACCCAATATATTTTGTGATGTTTAATCAACTTCTAGTGACTTACCTTCGTGTTATTATTTCCATACAATTTATTATCTAACCCTAACCTCAATATTTACCTTTGGTGGAATGAAAAATGATTGCAATAGACCAGTAAGATTTTTCAGGGATCCTGATATAATCGATAAAATGCAATGATGAAAAAGTACCAAATGAAAAAAGTGCTGTTCTAACTGAACTAAGAAGTGATGAGTATCATTATCATGTCTGCTTTTCTGATATACCTATCTTTCCTATCACTTTTTCAGTAAATATACACACAATAATAATAACAATAACATGGGTTTATATGATCTCTTCTGATATCCTAGATATCTGTCTTGATTGGCTCAAAATTAATATACGCTACAAAAGTTAGTCTGTACACCAATGAAAAAACTGGACGAGCCGACGACGACCTTTGGTCGAGCCAAGTCGTAGCAGTGGCAGCCCAGCCAGAAAGCAGTGAGTCACGCACCAGACACGAGAGGTGAGGACGACCAGAAAAGATACATGGAGGTATTGTGCCCTGTGCAACCATATGATACGCTGATAGCGTAGGCTCTGAGTATCATATAGTGATCGCGATCTGATACCCTGAGAACGTAGGCTCTGAGCACTGGTAGAGTATTGGGTCGATCCAGGTACTGAGGGTGTAGGCTTGATTGTCTGACACCGCGATTAATTGCTTTGCTTTGCGCAATTTGATAACCGTATGTCTCAGAGGGGTTTAAAGTGCTCGTAGCGACTCGGTACTCCGAGAATAGGAATAGATTGTGAATAGTGTGTATATTATACAGTAATTACTAGATAATAAGTATAGTCACTTGAGCAACTAGAAACCAGGATAACATCAACAGTCAATTTCCTGTCACTTTGACGGGTTACTTTATAGACCCCTGAATTTAACTTTCTCCACTGATAGTTGCCCGGTGCAAGTGAACCTACCACTATAAGATAGGTGACGCCAGAAATTGTAAATAGAAATACCCGAGCCAGACTGCCGGCACTTTACGTTCTTGTTGCAAATAGCCCTACAGCTGAGATAAGTACAGATTGTGGGTGTTCCGCAGCAATATCTATCTGATCACGATTAATTATCTTGGTCAAACCGTTACGGATGTCCAGAGATGTTTTAAACCCCTCTCTGTCCATACTTCGTATGTCTCCGTATTGAACCACTGGTCTAGGACCTATTTCAATGTCGAATTGAATATGTTGATGGTCTGAACAAGATGGTTCAGAAGATACCTTCAATTGGTTATCTTTTTGCTGAGGATTCCTGAGCTGATGTACCTCTCTCCTATTGACAGTGACATAGGTTGGTTCGGAGCCTATATTGTTGACTGATATCTGAAGAAACAAAATAACTTTTGTCTTGTCTGACTAGGATGTATGCCCTAGCTTTTGTCCCAGAGTCAGCAGCATTTACCTTACCAGATGTGTTACCCAAGCCGGTTACCCGGCTTATGTATGGAGTCCATGGTTCCTAGATGAGGGCAGCCTTGGCATGCTGCAAGTTCATTTGCAGGAGTCTGATTTTGAAGTTCTCCATCAGATCTCCTGCTTGTCTATTTAGACGGACCTGGGGCCTTGGATGAGGTCCCTCCACCATCTTTTCCAGTGGCCGATTTTCCCTTTCCTCTTATTTTTTGAGTGGTGGTCTACTTGGGACGGATTGACCATTACCCGAGAACACCCCTCTCGCTTGGTGCATCTCTAACTGCAGGTTTCTTCGGTAAGTTAGGAGGAAGTTTGTTCTTCATTTCCTCCTTCTGAGGTGACTGTGATGGGTTTTTTCCATCACGGCTTTTCGAATGACATCGCACCTGTCCGAAGCCGAAGTAGGGTTTGAGTCTAGCTCCTTCAAGGTTGATATGGAGGATTCGATTACTGCGAATCTCCATGTCTGATCACGGTCTGAAGTTTCTCGGTGTAGTATCACCTACTCCCGAGTGTTTAGCCTCAGCTTTTCTAGCATTGTCTCGAACGGAAGTATTTTTTTGACTTCTTCGTCCGGGATGTATGCCACAGATAAAAAGCTTCGGAATCTCTTGACCTTGGACGAACTCAATTTTCGCCCCAACCAGGTGACACTGGTGTTGTCCACAGAGGTAATATGAAGCCATCCAGGCCGAAATGTACAGCTCTAGAATCTCACATCAGATAATTGACCCACAGCTTTCAGAATTGATCGCTATAGAGCCTGCAACTGCTCGTTCGTGGAAGCCACCACGTCAGGGTGTATTAGGCCAATTCTGCTTTCCCGGCAGGAGCACTGTACGAAAGTTTGGGACCTTGGCTTTTTTGGCCTGCTGATCCGGCGTATTGTCGTCTGATATATGGCGTTTGCCTAATATAACACTTTTGGATTGGGTTTTGATTCAATGCGGTATCTTATGACAATCTGTCCTTTAGCAATCGGCCCAACATCTTCCTTTTTGACCCTGGAAGTCGTATACGTTTCAGTTTGAGGTCAACCATGGCTTTGATTGCCTCATCCCGATCACCTTCCTCAGTAGGAACAGGAGAATTCAACAGTTATTCATTTTGATCTGAGGGTGGATCTGGTAGCAGTATGGTTTCCGTCTCACCTTGTACTCTCCATATTTTCCTCAGTTTCCTGAAGATCGAGAGTTTCACCCCTCTCGTTTTGCTTTGAACTTTTTTCTTTTTGATTACTTACATGTTCTCACGAGTAGCTCGTTCGTCCGCCACGGCCTAGTCCCGCAATAGTAACGAAAGTTATAATGAAGGGAAACACAAATGAATGATAAATATATTTATATTGTCTGTATAGCGCTCTGTCCCGATGCACTTCCTGTAACAGTTTAGGTTCATTCTCGGGTTCATCAAATCAATTATTTTCATAATAATCAAAACATTTTATTATTGCTAAAACTATTTCAACAACCTCATTGAAGATGATGATTCATCGATTTGTACAATGTAAGCAATTTTATGGTGGAATAATACCGAAGTGATCTGGACTATGAAAATGATTTGAATGATTATTAATAAAGAAAACTCGGTCTGAGATGGTCCTCAAGTTGTTTGAATGTTCCCGGCCCTCATGACAGTCCCTGGACACATTTCCTTGGATCTAAAACGGTCGTGGAAAACGAACAGCACAATACTGAAAGGGGTTGTCCACGGCCCCAACACATCCAGCAGAAGCCTAGGTTGGAAAATTATCACAGCTCAGAGAATCACATGGGTTATCAAAAACTCGAAACCATTCAAGTCGCCAGGAAATGACGCAACACGGACTTTTAGATTAATTATCGATAAGGCTATTCAGCAGGGAGATGCCCAATGAACAAACCAAAAGTCTAACGACCTCATCTGTCTCACATCTTCTCTCCTATTAGCAATTGAGATAATGACCGCTCCAATTAGAAGAAGTTTGCTTATCCAGCTGGTAAATCCACGATTAATATCTAGTTGAAAGTATCGATAAGACATATGTGGCGAAAGAAATGGATTCTTATGCCTTCATCGACAAAAAGGAGACAAGAAAAGAGAAAAGGAATATAAACGTCTCATTGATGATCAGATGGAAATCAGAATCATTGTGGGACTCTCGAGTGAAAGGCAGTCAGGATGATGTAGAAGAAAGTTTTCCTCAAGTGGAAGTTGACAGTTGCTATGATTATTGGTTGTAGATAACCTGAAAATGAATACTCTGGTTTCACGACTCAAGGTTATGCCAATGACCTGGTCATCACCATCACGAAGTGATTTCCAATCGCAACCAAGTAGCTCTAAACACAATCAGAAGCTGAAAAATCAGAAGGTGGTGCGCAAATGAGGGACTTAATTTTAATCAAAATACCAACTTGAAGACCCAGATCAACCAAATAATTTCAAAAGCTATAGCGGTAAGCAGGATGTGATGCTAATACGAATCTGAAAGAAGCCTATGCTATTGTGGGTGCCTGAAAGAAGTGGAGACATTATTTAATAGGCCACCATTTTCGGATTATAACTGACCAGCGGTCTGTATCGTTCATGTTCGACATGAACCATAAGAACAAAATCAAAAATGAAAAAATTCAACGATGGCGCTTGGAACTTTCATGTTATACTTATGACATTCTATACAGACCAGGAAAACAAAATTTGGTAGCTGATGCCTTTTCAAGAGTATGTAGCTCTATTCATTCTGAAAAGCTATTCTCACTTCACTGTGATTTATGTCATCCTGGAGTGGCTCGGATGATTCACTGGGT
The DNA here is from genome assembly GCA_029955515.1 of Chrysomela aeneicollis. Classification (NCBI taxonomy): domain Eukaryota; kingdom Metazoa; phylum Arthropoda; class Insecta; order Coleoptera; family Chrysomelidae; genus Chrysomela; species Chrysomela aeneicollis. The sequence goes on from JARUHQ010000036.1 coordinate 164,354, forward strand.
GCGAACTCATAATTTACCATTTATTGTTGAAGAAGTGCGTAAAATTATTGCATCTTGCGCTACATGCAATGCGGTGAAACCCAAATTTTATAGAAACGATAATTTCCACCCATCCTTTCGAGCGAATCAGTGTGGATTTCAAAGGACCTCTTCCAACCAAATCTCGCAAAAAGAACCTTCTCACTATAATAGATGACTATTCGAGATTTCCGTTTGCGTATCCTTGTCCAAATATGACTTCGTCAACTGTTATAAACTGTCTTATTGACTTGTTTTCTTTATTTGGTATTTCATCCTACGTTCATACAGACCGAGGCACATCTTTCATATCGAAGAATTCCTGCACACACGCGGTGTATATAGCAACATCCATGTCCACTCCTTACAATCCCCAAGAGAATGGACAAATAGAACGGGCAAATGGAACTGTTTGGAGGACAGTTTCTCTCGCCATCAAGCAAAGGAATTTGTTACCTTCTGATTGGGAAGTGATGCTCCCAGATGCGCTCCATTCCATAAGATCTCTCCTATGTACCTCAACGAATATAAAACGCCCCATGAACGGATGTTCAAGCACAATCGAAGATCTGCCAACGGCTGCTCACTGCCTTCCTGGCTAGTTCCTTCTACTAAAGTCCTCATGAAAAAGCATGTTCGGTCTAGTAAATACCATTGGTAGAAGAAGTAGAGATCGATATCAATCCCCAATATGCTCGAGTCAGACTAGAAGATGGAAGGGAGACAACTGTGTCATTGATACACTTGGCCCCTAATGGTGAAAGTGTCACACAACCGAAGTTTCGACCAATTTCATATAATGAAGAAAACTCAGATCAAGAGCAATCAAGAGATATTTCAGATAGTGGAGAATATGTAAATGAATGTGCTGAAACTATTCCAAAGCTTTCTGCTGACCAGATATAGTATTTTTCCTGAAGAGTCTATCTCTCCCGACTCATCTCCAGAATCTTCATCTACTCAGTACAATAACCGCAATCCTTCGACTAGGGAACGTCGTCTGACAGAGTGGTTCAAGGAGTACGATATGAATTATCATTAAAGGGAGGAAGAATGTGATGCTAATACGAATCTGATATTAGTTTTCATTATGACATTTACTTTTATGAAGTTTTCATTGTGTTTGTTTCTTTGACATAATGTCTAGAGTTTTTTGATGAATAAAGCCTTAATCGCTTAGAAAAGGTATTTCTCACTACACAGGACAAGCCACAGAATCTTTGGTGGAACATGTTGGCCATGGTCACCAATGCTTCATTGATATGGTGGCCAAATATGTCACAAATTTCACATCGAGTCGTTCTGCAGAAAGTGCAGCGGCTAGCACTGTTATCGTTTTTGCAGTGGAAGTGTGTTGAAGAATGAATTGCACATCACGAATCACGAGTATGAGATGAACAATATATTATAATATAAAATTTTGCTTATAATATGGCCTTATTATTAATCATGTCATAATCAATTCGATTTCAAACAATAACTATCGATCATAAATTCAGGATACACGCACTGGATGACTGATTCTTCTATTATTGAAATAATTGTACACTATTTCAGTCCAGACTTCCAGGTATTCAAAAGGTCGCCAACTCTATTCAGAACGTCGTCCTTCTGAAATGAAGAAAAATAAATTCAATATGAAAATTATGATTTACAGAATGATACAATCCTTTTAGTAGTCTCTCAGAAATTTTTTGAGTCTTCTATAAAATATATTGACTTGATAGGTAAAGAGGGTATAACTTAAAGTCTGACTCCACCAAAAATGAATAATTAATATAGTCTACAGACTCACATATGGCAAAAGGACATGTTTCAAGGGATTAATCCCTCATCATAAGCTTTCTATAAAAAGTACATCTAAAGAGAGAATACAGAGTTAAAAACCTTGACATAACAAAAAAGGATATACCTAGGACTCACCATTGGAGAAAAAGAAAATATTTATATATAAAAAATAAAATTATTCAGATAAACAAAGGGGTCGCACCAAGTTCGAACTCTTGAATTTTCAGAAACCTCATCCTCCAGAAAAATACAAATCAAATTATTAAATGTCAGGGAATAATTGTAAGACTGTGAGTGCTATCCTCTTTAACTATTATACTCATCTCCACTGTGAGTAATGGATCACCTACGTTTCAAAATTTTTGACTATCATGAAATAATAACATTGAATAAGTCATCAACATCTCGTTCCAATTTTTGTTTTGTAGGAAGTTGGGACATATATAATAATCTTACCTTAGTGAAGCAGTATCGAACATATTTTTCTCCAAGACATTTATTATTGCTGCTGAAGAATACTGAACAAGGAATTCCTTGCAGGCCCACATTCTTCGTCATCCATTTCGTGAATCGAAAGTCTCCATATGTATCATTTTCAGAACTCAAGTCAACTCTTGAAGCTGTAATGAAGCAATATCATTGAAAAATCAGTTTATACTCACAAGAATAAAAGGAATCAGGGATTCGACAATCACAATAGTGACCTTAATTGATATTAATAATAATAAAGTTCATCAAACGTTATCTGTCCCCTTGGTGATGTAGAGATTTTCGTTGATTACTTGATTGCGAAAGTATGAAGGTAAACGTGAGCTTTATTTTGATTCTCGTCAGAATCGTTCTAGAACCGTCCTAGAACGGTTCTGCTCATGCGCATTTGCTTCAAGGGGTCAATTTGAAGAGAATGCGCATGAGCAGTATAGTTCCAGAACGGTTCTGAGAAGAACCAAAACAAACTTGTGGAGTGTCAATCCAGCTTGATCAGCAACACACTTTCAATTGTTGAGTTATGATACCTGACTGAATATCTATACGAATACATTATCCATCGAACCATGCAAGAGTGCAGTAAACTAATTTCAATATATGTATTATTAATAGATCTTTTCATTCCACACAACAAAAAAACCCGTCATAAGTGAGTAGCGACACCGAGGTGGGGGGTGCAAAATCGGACTAGCAGCGGAAGCGCATCTGGGAGAGGAACCAAGTTCCAGAGGTGAGAAGAAGCAGAGACATTTGGCACATCAATTGTGCCGTATTCAACGCCAGTCGGTCTTCCCATAAAGGCCAGTAGAATAAACCTTCCCAGTTTACAGAGCAGAACGACGCGTACGAAAGATGAAAGCAAATATCAATTCAGCAAGACAGCACACTTTCCATATCAAGTGTGTGAAGGACTATTTGGAGACCAATAAGTCCTACAAGTGTGACGAATTGCCACCGCATTACGTCGCACTCATCACAAACTCAACCTGGCAGTTCCAACTGTCATCAAACAGCACTGCCTGAAGGGGATACGGATGTTAGTGGATGCCAAGCAGTCACTGAAGAGGCGAGCAAGAGGGTTGGAGGAAAATAAACTCGTTCGTGAAACGCCCTCTCGCTTATTCCAACCTCTTCCAAGAGTTGTTGAGAAATCGTCGACTGTTGATCAGGTGGAAACCTTCTGGAAGGGTATTTATGAGGTTGAGCATTCATTCAACAGAGATACTCTAGCCCTGACGCAGTTTGGAGCGTTTTTTGGTAGGTTCTGAGAGCCTCAGCCTAAATTGCTGCGTCAACCGATTGGAGGGGGTTATAGGAGCCCTGATGGGTTCGAAAAACTTTGCTGCTTCAGGTCCTGATTGGATCAATAACCTTTGGTGAAAGAAGAAATCAGGCTAAATTGAGAGAAGCAAATTCCGTAGTGTTTTATGTAGAGGCGAACCGTGCATCTCCCAAAAAAAATCCGTACAATCCAGAGAAATACATGCAAATAGATCCATCACGCAGGATTCCGAGCAGAACAAGCGAAATTTGGAATTCGGAATGGACAAATATGCAATGGTATATCTCAAGAGAGGACGATGCGAGGACTTCGGTAAGGACGCGCAGCTAGTAGACGAAACCAACCTACATCACTTGGATGCGGAAGATACGTACACCTAACTGGGCGAGGAGGTAAGCCACCTTCAGAAAATACAAACGGTGAAAGGTATCCGCATCGACTCCGATAGATCTGGTCTTCGGAACTGTCATAAAATAATGAAGTCGCTGCTACTAATATGCTTGCTGTTCCTATTCCACTCTACCCCTTCGGAGTGATGAAGTGGATACGATCATTTATGATATTGGATTCACATCCAGAATCTATCAACATCTCAATTATATACAATCTTCCACATCGTCATCGTCGATATGAAATACGTACGCCACATCGACGTATATTTGAATATTTCTCTGGTGGCGGTCCCCTTTGGTTCTCATTTATTTTCTTAGGACGACAATAGCTTTGGTAATGGCCTCTGAAGTTACATTTTCCACAGACTGCCTTTATCTATCTCAGATCCGCATCTCGTACATTTTGCTGATAGGAATCTTTTTTCTGACGAAGTAGGTTAGCTGTAGTAGCTGAACTGCAAGTTGATGGCTTCTCTATGAACTCGGATATCTGCCAATCAACGGTTACTGACGAAATTGATCCAGCGATGATTTTTACCAAGGCAAGAATTTTCTTTTTAAAGTCTAGGGCGCAATATTTTTCATTCATTTGGTCGATAAGTTCTTTCAAATTCATGAACTGGCACTTCTCGGCCTGATGTCTCAGTATGACTTAGAATTTTTGAAATTTCTCTTTCATAAATCCGATACTTTTTTTCGGAGAAGAATATTCATCAAGTTTTTAGATAGCAATAGTATACACGTCATCTTCTCCTACATTAGTTCCTGTTCATATTGCAACTTCTCTAATGCATAATGCATATTTTTTGAGTCATTTATTGGTTTTTTAATTTATTAACATAATCATAAAGTGTGTTAGTAACAAGTGACACATTAACAGCTATAAATAAAAGAAGGCGTTGGGGTGTGAGGCCTCAATGAAAAATCCTTCTTTTAAACTCATTTTAACAATGGATAATACACAAATACACAATGGTGAATAAAAAATAATTAAGTTGTGACAGTTGGGAGTAAATATGATGCCGACATTAAAATCTCGATTTGCGCAAGCGCAAAATCTATTTCGACTATGTTATGCACGATGATTTATCCCTATGAGTTGGATAAACCATTTAATTCGCAACTACAGAGTTCAACTTCTATGAATTGTACATTGAAGTTATGTTTATGAAAATAATTATGCTTATGCATCCGTTAAATCTGCCTTCAAAGTTCTTGTTCAAATATTTATATTTTGAGCATCAGTATGGTTTGTTAAGATTTTTCACAACTGCATAGTTTTTTTTTGATTGCTGATGTACTTTCATGATATTGAAATATTTCGTTACTGAAGATTCAACAGAACCGTCAGAGATCGCATTATAAAACACACAGTGGCATAATAAATAAAGTGGGGTTTGTTCTGCTTCCTGACCCAACCCGCATATGATTTGATTCGTAAGATTCAACAGTGACCCGTCATCAGTCCCACCATTATTCTGACAGCCTTACGATTTTGGCTCAGCAGGTCTACTGTGAATTTGGGCGAATGTCCTTTGATAAACTCTTTTGCCTGTCGTATTCTTGAGTAATTGTTGAACCATTCATGCGTTTTTGCTTGCATCAATAATTTGTCCATGGATGTCTTTTTATTTACTTCCACGATGCCGCAGAAAGGCTCTGGGCTTACTGAAGCTCTTGATGCACCTTCCTGGGCTATTGCATCTGCCTCTCCGTCACCCCTGTGCAGTGTTTTAGCAGTCTGATGCTGCACACACGGATTCAGGCATACTTTGAGAGTCCAAAATAGTTGGGATAACGGGAATTATTCAATCATATAGTTGCTTGTTTACACTGAAAAAACAACTATGGATCACAGATAGAAATTCAAGCTACAATAATGTAGTTTTAGATATTCAGGAGTGTAATAAACTGATACATCTCCTCTGATGTATTGAATTCATGGACTCGTGATATTTCTGCGAATAATGTGTAAAAATATCGTGTAATTCTACTGTGGATAAATCCCAATGTATTGATACAGAAATAAATGGAATGTTGTACAATGAAATGAACCAATACATCAAGAACGTATAGTTACAGAAGTTAATGTTATGATACAGTTTGGCATGTAAAATTACATTTAGCATGTAATCATTATCCAATCGGAGGACAATTATGTGTCACGTGGTGTATCTGACGGTCTCATTGCAGCCGCGGCGTCCATTGGCGAATGGCGTCATCACATCTTGCACACACGGATTGAATGAGTGCATCTTTTCAGTATTTCAAATTGAAGTGATTTTGTGACGTGAATTTGCAGGCAAGAGGTAAGTGATGTTTACTTGTAGAATTTGTAGAAGTGCGTAGAGGAATATAAGGAAATGATGTAATTTACCTCAATTATATCATACAGAAATAATTTAGGTGATGGTAACTTTGTTTAGAAATTAATTGTAATCGTTCATTCCGATTATATAATACTTTCAAAAGTCACCCGTTGAGAATACATACCACTAATGAACACGAAGTGAACAACTCTTTCAATTTCATATGCAACAAACAAGATTGTTCATTCAATTGCAGTACTAAAAAAATGGTTGTGAACATATTTATATAGTCATATAAATACTGGTACATATTTGCAATGTCCTTTCAAACCATGTAAAATAAAAACAGTATTTAATAAGGTAAACTCATTGAGTAATCATATTTTCAGATCACATATAATTCAAATTGTAATTGTGTGAAAAATATTGATGACAACAATTCTGGTACTTCTAACTCAAATACTTTTTTTGAATAATTGGCAGGGATCAAAATTGAAAATCTTATTGTCAATCTCGAGGAAAAAGCTAAGGAAATAGTTGAGGCTATTAGAAATCTTTCTTATATAATCAACCAATACAATTATTTAGGATGTTTATCAAAATCAAAGTCATCTCTAAGCTAATTACGTCTGAAATACATTTTTCATCAATAGATAATTTAAATTACATGGGAGTTTTTATACCGAAAATAAGATGAAATTAAAAATGGCGAAAGCTTAATCGATCGACTTTCCATTTCCCTCAATTCAATGTGTAACTTTTGTTGCAGAAAATTTTCTAATCAATTTATATTTTCAGATTCTAAGCAGTACGTCATTGTTTTAGAAGGAAATATATTATGTACGTAAGTACGTACTAATCATCTATTTGGGATAATTATTGGGTACTTCACATCAAGAATTGATATTTCAGTTTTATTTTTTGTTGTATATAGGTTACAAATATAGTTCATGTTATGTTCATGTATATGTTGTTTTGACTCATCAGTATTTTCAATAAATGATATCTATAAAATGAATAGAAGTTATTTCATCCCATTTTTATCCACATAATATAAAAATAACTGTGATATTCACAGTGTGAAAGTACTTATATAATGTGTAAGATTACCAAGATATTTTTCAATATAAATGTAATATTACATACATTTATTACGTAATCCACGTAATAACCGGAAGTTATATCACATCAAAACTGTAATATTGCAGATACATTCAACATGTAATATTTCGTGCTAAATGTATTGAAACATGTAGCGTGTAAAAATATTCGATTTCTTATGGCATCACATAACCAACGCTAATCACTGTGATTTTACCTATAAAATTTTTTCAGTGTATACCTCAGGTCTGATTATTTAAATTTTTCAATATTTGCTAGGTACCATAACCTCTATATCTATTAAAAAAGGAGAGATCGTCTATTTTTCTGGGATGTTCTAGAGGAGTCAATGAGTTTGACAGTGTCTCTTTTCTGAATCCCAATCATGTGAACAATACTCCATGACAGGTCGAATTTGTGCTTTGTAGTTCATGAGCAGCTGTCGAGGCGTGAAGTAGCTCTTAGCACGAAACAAAAAACCAAGTTTCTCTATATAGGAAAGCAGTATGAAGCGTACTGTCATCCCGTGAAGCTGTGAACAAGATAGGAGCTCACACCTAATAGGTCGTTCATGTGTAGCAGAAACGAGGTTGGTGCCAAAGCATTTTATTTTTGTAATGAATCGCTTTGAAGTTTTTATGAACATCAGAAAATCCCAGGTAGTTTGATCAGACAACTTCAGAGGTACGAATCCAGCCCCAGAACTAGTAAGAAGGTTAAATCAGCTCATAAAATATTGCCAGCATTGAATATCTTCAATGCACATTTGAATTATAGTACACATGATTATACTGAAAGATAATCTTCCGTGCTATTATACCACAAACATACCTAGAGGCGTCCAGTCAGCTAATATAAAATATCCTCCGTTCGGAACGATTGGGACCATTCCAACATTTTCTAGATGGTTTCTTAAACAATCTCTTTTCACTTCTAATTCTTGGGCTAGAGATTTGAAATAAGATTCTTCGGAATCTAATCTATCCATCTCTGTTTCGAATGCTCTGGCGATAGCCTCCTGAAATAAATAATGAATTATAAAATATCCTATGCATAATAACCTAAACTGAAAATATACAAGCAGTCATATAGGAGGAAGAAGTCTTTTTTTTATTTTATAATCACTATCCTATGGTAAGGCAACTATTACCAACTCCCAGAAGTTCACTAGGTGAACTTGTACGAGTAAGGATAGCGGGGACCTTACCTATTATAGTGGGATCCGAAAACACTTTTAGGGGACTTGGAAAAATTTACGCAGTCGACGGGATTCGAACCCGGTCAACAGGTGAACAGCAGTTAGAATAGTAACGCTAGTTATGTGGGGTAGTATTAAAATTCATATTAGGGTTACTTTGTCAGTACACTCTGAAGACCTCTGGATTCAACTTTCTCCACTGACAGTTGCCCGGTGCATAAGATAAGTGGCGCCCGAGAACGTGAATGAAATACTCGAGCTGGAGTGAGACTTCACATTCCTTTAAGCTGATAGCCTCACAAATTCGCAGGTAGGGTCAATTCTCGAATATTCATCCATACGGTGAGCACGAATCAAAAGTGTTTGTGAAGATAAAAATCATTTTTTCATAATAATCCACTTACTTGTATTGGAGTAATTCCCGTATACGTGGTATTTTGATGAACTATTTGCAAGTTAATCATTAGATTCTCTGGACAATATGCCCAGCCTGTTTTCCAGCCTGTCAAACTGAATGTTTTACCAGATGAACCGATCGTTATCGTTCTGTCCCACATTCCGGGTAATGAGGCTGAAAATTATTGAGAATTATTTTTAATATTTTTCCACTATGTCGATCAGGCAGCATCGATAACTAGGGTTATTAACTGCCCCCACTGTCTTTCGGAAAATGTCTTTCATGTTGTCACTATCGGAAGAAAAACTGATCCATTTTCTGAAAGATCAGGAATTGATGTGTACTTATTTCACTTTGAGTGTAAATGAATCAGCTTCCGCTAAAGTTGTTATCCGGGAGAAAAAAACTAGTCCATTTTTTGATATACACCCCTTTGTAAATTCAACGACGATCTGCTTTCCAGGATGGAACGATGCGCAGCTGGAAGACTGAAATATCCTACATCACCTAGATGCCGAGAGACCCACAAATACCTGGGTGTGAAAGAGAGCCATTTCGAGGAAACACAAAGGATAAGCGATGCTCTTCACAAGTATCGGCAGTAAATTCGACAGATTTGAAAATCAGAACTATCCGGTGAAAACAAAGTCACTGCAACCAATATGCTTGCTGTTTCGATCCTCCTCTACTCATTTGGAGTGATGAAGCTGAGCTAGCTGTCATGAAGATGAAGGAGTATGAGAATTTCTCTTCAAGGAAGCACGTCAAGCAGCCGATGAACTCTTGCTGATTTTCGATTCCGGGCGGACAGAAACTGACTCAGTCACTGAGCTTGACCACGCTTGGAGGAAAGCGCACATCAAAGCTCCATGAGTTATCTAAACTCTGTAGCTCCCCATGGATGAACTCCTACATTATCTCTTCTTTAACAACATCGAAGACAGGACTTTATTCAAAGAACTAAAAGGGGTTCAGCATGTCATGCCTTGAATGGAGTTTTTGATATGTTGCATTAACAAAGTCGAGTCATGGGTATAATGGTCCCTGATGGAAGATGCAGGACCAGCCGTTGGGCGCCGGAAACGTTGAATTATCTGTTAGCATGCACGATGTATGCAATTTATAGCCTACATTTCCATAGACATGACTTGGCATCACAAGTGCTCTATTACCATATGAGGCGCTCATACGATATAGACAAAATTCCAGTGCTGCTCTGGGAACTAATGAGTCCATTGTGTGAATCGGAGATGTCGAATCTATTGAAACTCTTCATTTTCTACATTCAGGCAAATACAAGCGAATGAGCCTCACTAAGTCCTCATCGATCATCAAACCAAAAAAGTGTTTGTTATCGACTTTTTGGAACCAAACCGAACTGAGCAACGCAAAACATTGAATTATATCTGCTCGTAGTCCATGCAATGATCCACACTGTGGATGCAGATTTCAAATGTTTCTTTCTTCCTAAGAAGTGACAAAGTTCACATAGAGACATGCACGCTGAACAACCTACAGATTGGTTTTAGGCTTATTGTCCTTCATCAGTGCAGGGTGGTCAACCGAGTACAGACCCTAAGATCTTTACTCGAAGCGGTGCCAGTCCCAATGCAATCTCTTTTACGCATATTTCACTGCACTGGCGGCGGAAGAAAGAAACACTTCAGAAATAAAGCTTTTATGTCACAAAACATGGAAGTGGCGACAGCTCGACTAAGCTGATGAATATTTGCAATTTGCATTCACACTGTTTGATATTTTCAATTGGATTCGTCCAATCCATGGCTTTTTAATTTCACAAAATTTGTGAAACTCATCAATGCCTTTGAAAACATTAGCTCGTCCAGAGAACTGACTTTCTCGTTCCTCAAGTCAGGCGGGCTTAAATCGGAGACAGAGGGGTTCATCTTGGCGTGTCAGGATGGTGTCTTCCTACAACAGCCTGGTCTATCGAAGTCGCGTTATGGGTATAGAGGTCCCTGACACAAGTTGCAGGGCCTGTCATCAGATGCTTGAGACATTTATTCCCCTTGATACAAGTTGTATATTATCATATCGTACTCCAGCCGAAACAAATAATGTCTTGACAAAGGAGGAGAAACGGATTAAATATCGAACTTTGCTCTTCGAACTCTCGTTAGGCTCGTTATCCTCATTGTCTGATCCTTAGGTTGTATGAGACATACGCTTCCCCTGTGAGATAAAAACAATACCAGCTTGTCGTGAAAAGGCAAGAGTAATTGCTGGAGCAATGCCGAAAGCCGTCATTCTTCTCAAGGCACATGGGCACCCCACAGGTATTGGGGAGTGGTCATTGGCTGCGACCCGGCTCGACTCAGTGAGCTTGCAGGGTTGTGTACAAAATAATTTTGAAAATCGATAATAATAATAACACTTTCTTTCCGAACTCCACAGACTATATCCAGACATTCTGATGAGTTGGACAGTCCTCCCAGAACTGATTTTGATTCAACAAAAATAATAATGATAATACTAATACAGTAGAAGCAAATGTTGATAAACAATACAAGCAATAGTATGAGGACCCGTGCTCGAAGATATTCTCAGACTGATTTATTATTTCGTTACTCACCCATTCTTATATGTTTCATTGGTTTGTAAACCAACCATTCATAGACTTCATCAGATATACAAACTACATTCCATTTCTTACATAGTTCTGCAATATGCGTCATTTCTTCTTTCGTGAAAACTTTACCTAAGGGATTATTCGGACTATTCAGAATGATGAGTTTGGTTTTTTCATTGAAACTGTTTTCCAAATCTTTCTTGTCCAGTTTCCAATCAGCTGAAGTGGGAGTTCTTTCAGATACCCCTTCCTGTGGAAATATATATTAGAAATAATATCTTTTGATTCTGAACATATTCATTTTATGAACTGAACTTCGAGTAATTCATTCGATGGTCGATGAGACATTTTTGATGAACACAAAATTTACCAGTTTTCAGCCTGAACAAACGCCTTGTTAAATATTATTCGTTATATATATCGTAGTGATGTTCTGTCAAATAATCAATAATTTTCGTTTTGGAAAAGGGTATTTTCCAGATTATGAAGTTGCCAGAGATTCTGAATTTTGAAAAGGGTAAAGAATCCACATCAGGAAATTGTTGGCAGATTTCGATACAAACCTGTCATTGGTAAAGTAATGGAAGTATTTGTGAAGGTTGCTAGTAAAAACTATTTACGGTTACAAAATACGCCACATTTCTCACCATTTTTAAAGGCAGATACCTCGGTATTCCACCTGCATATTTCACTATCGGATCCAAGCAATCGAAGAATGGTTCTATCAGAATGACTTCATCTCCAATGTCAACATGTCCCATTATAGCACAGAACAATGCTTCGTAGGCACCAGTTGTTATGATCACTTCTTTTTCCGAGTTGATGCTTTGTCCAATGAGGTTCGAATATAATTTTGCAAGAGCTTGCACCAATCTAGGATGTCCCTATGAAATAACAAATATATCATCAGCGGAATGAGAATAATCCATGAAAAATGGAAAAGCCATAAATTGGACAACAATTTTAGAAAGAGAAATTAGTCTATCCAATTAGAATATCAAACATAGTTTGAAATGAATGTCTGGTAGACTACGAGCAGAAAACAACTACTTTCCTGGTAAATACCACGCAGAACATTGAATTATATCTGCTCGTAATCCATGCATAATTCAATGTTCTGCGTGGTATTTACCAGGAAAGTAGTTGTTTTCTGCTCGTAGTCTACCAGACATTCATTTCAAACTATGTTTGATATTCTAATTGGATAGACTAATTTCTCTTTCTAAAATTGTTGTCCAATTTATGGCTTTTCCATTTTTCATTTATTAGCTTAGTCGAGCTATAAGCCACTTCCAAGTTCTGTGATTTGGGAGATTTAGTTCTGGAGTGTTTCTTTCTTCTGCCGCATGGTGTCGCCACTTCCAATTGTCTGTTGGAACGCGGCTCAGTGCGGTCAAATAAACGCGACGAAGGTGCATTGGGACAGGCAACGCTTCGAGTGGAGATCTTACGGTCTCTACTCGGATAACTACCCTGCACTGATGAGGGCCAATAAGCCCGAAACCGGTCTGTAGGTTGTTAGGCGTGCCTGTCCCGATGTGAATTTGTCACGTCTTAGGAAGAAAGAAACATTTGCGATCTGCATTCACAGTGTGAATCGTTGCATGGATTACGAGCAGATATAATTCAATGTTCTGCGTGGTATTTACCAGGAAAGTAGTTGTTTTCTGCTCGTAGTCTACCAGACATTCATTTCAAACTATGTTTGATATTCTAATTGGATAGACTAATTTCTCTTTCGAGAATAATGCAATCATACTAGTTATTGCGATTTTGCTGACATCAACTTCTGCAGGAATCTTGTCCATAAATAGTGATTCCAATAAATCATAGCACATGATTGAAAATGATAAAATATACTTCAAAAATGATCAGAATCAATTGGTGAATTCCAGACTTGTGTATTTTTGTCTTGCTGAAATTATAATAACTAATATCTTTGTATGACCCATTGATCAAATATTAGTAATAACATTTGAAATATACAAAACGGTGAAGAACATAATATATATATATAATTATGATCCTATTTCTATGAAATGTGTTTTCCACAGAGATATTGACACCGACAACTATTCTTCTGGTGGCAATGGGGGTGATTTCGATTATTATTTTTGAATTCTCAATCTCAAGCCATTGGTCATACTGGATTGTTTTATTGGGAACGATCGAGCGTATTGGCATATTGATGGTTAATATCAAGAATATGTGTGGGTTTATTTATTAACTGCTCAAGACCATAGGTTATGGTGAAGGTTTCAGGCTTTCGTCCTGATTCATCCGCCTCATTAAAAAACTTCGCCAAGTGGAGTTGTGAATATGGAAATCTCCCATGATTATTAATTCAGCCGCTGAATGATTTTGCTGTAGAATAACAAGTTTCAAAGAAATGAATTCAAAGATGTTTCATAAAAATTTGTTCTTTGTGTGATGAGTAGTGACAGCATGAAAACATTGTCTGTTTGGGGTTATCAAGCTTGAACCACATTACATCAATATCTTCTGGTTCTAGAATATTTTTTCTATGGCATGAGATATTATTTTCGAAATATATACAAGCAAATCCCTCTGAAGTTCGTAGCCAAGGCATAGCATTTCAATAGTATAGGTATGATGAGTTGACCTGCGTGTCAGTCAGAGCCAGAATGTCTTGTTCATCAGTTTGTAGGTGGTTATAATCATTGTTTATGCTTTTACAGAGATCTAGGATGTTACAGAGGTTCAGTTTCTTGTAATTCGCCCGGAAATGAAATTAGAGGGTTATTTCATTTCCGGAGTGTGTTACCACAAGAGTCTTAATCATCATTGAATTTATGTAAAATCTGGTATGACTAAGATCAAGTACTATCTGGTTATCTTCTTAGTTGCCACTTACAATAGGCGAAAAAAAAACTAGTAGAAAACTATTAATTTATATTGCTTGCTGTAGGATCAGTTAGGAATGAAAAATGAACAATAAACTATCAATGTTAACGCATTCGATAGTATTCAGTTTCTGGGTTATCACTTACATATCCTCTGGTATACTGATGGATCATATAATCATCCATACCAGCTACGTCACTCAATATTTGTGTAATGTATTTTGGTGGAGGAAAGTCCGGGAAACCTTGGCCCAAGTTGATTGGCTTGTATTTTGCTGCCAAAGCAGCATATTGATTCCTGTAAAATAAAAAATCTCAACATCAAAATCTTGAGTAGTTTTCGATAATAATTTCAAACAATTCATGAACATATTTTTTGCTTATTTTGACAATACAGATCGGAGGATGTTTGAGTAAAATCGTGGATATAATTTGGGAGCTTATGCATGCTTTTTCATGTTTTCCATTTCCACTGCAAAGTTGAAAACCAAATACCCAATAGTCGAAATTTGAGCGGGTTGGGAAGAGAGAGAACTTATGTGTTCGGTGTATGCTTTGTTACTAACAATAGTTTCGCAATTTCAGGAACAGCACTGTTAATGTGAACGCAAAGTGGATCGTAATACAAGTCAGGTATCTTATTTTTCTTGAATGTTAATTCATTCATCAGTCTATGATGCTCGTGCTGAAAAATAATTCGAACCAGTAGAAGGACATTGGGAGAGGATTGAGAGGAAGTAGGTATTCGAACATTCGGGGTTTGAAGGTATCAGGAAAACCTTTCAATAAGGGGGTTGGGATGCATAATTTCTCTTGTTTTCTTGTTCAGGAACAACAGCGAGAGTCCCATGAACCAACTTCTATGTTGCTTAAGATTCTACACCAGTTCAGGTCATCTCAGTTTTTTTGCTGATTTTATGCATATGGATAGAGTTGTAGCCAACATTTCTATGAAGTTGGCACAACTCTATCACCATTAAGCATGTTAAAATGCCTGCTTCAGAAGTTTAGAATCATTGGAGTATGTGAATGTAATGTTTAGAAGATCATTAGTTTCATTTCATGACATTATTTTAGAAAGGGATGATGGTGAAGTGTTCAGAAACAAAAAAAACTTATTTTCCATTCAATGTTTAGGTAGTTGGAAATGCAGACATGGAGTTTATAGATATTTTCGTCCGGTGACCAGGATCTGCTTATGATGCCACAATTTTTGCTATTAGCAGATTGATGGCACGGTTTGAAGCGAATGAATTCGCTTTTAGCATAATAATTGGTAAATATTGGTTTATTCTTAGTGATTGCTTTTATGTCATTTAATAGAAAATTTGCTTACATGGTATTGTTTGAGAAAATATTTTATGAAAATCTACTTACTCCAGAAGAACAAAGGTATAATGAGTTTTTGATCAGAACCCACAACCTTATCGAACGCATCATTGAAGTTTGGAAACGAAGAATTCCAGTTGTAGCATATGACATACGTTTGAAACAGTTATGGCTGTTAACTATACATATACAGTATTGGTAGGAAAATGAATGGGCGTGAGCCACCTGCTCTTGAAAAATTGGATATCAATCAGCTAAATTATTTAATTAATGCAGGAAATATAAATGTACATTATGAGAATAATAATGCTAGGAATGTGAACATGACACGATATGAACTTTCAAATAATTTCAATAACCTAGCAAGAATATATCTTATTGATATAGAGCTGACCGGCTGTACAAGTAAGAAATGACGTCAACGACTGTAACTCGGAAACCGTAATACAGATCTATGAAAATATATAATTTTATGTGACATTTGAAAAAAAAAATTTACGACATTGGGAACATTTCTAGACATTGTTGTTATGGGCGAATGAAAATTGAGCAGTGTGTTTGCTACGGGAAGTTGAAATGTGGAACATGCACGTGACGAAACTCGGGGAACATTATTTGTGATAAGATGTGAATGATTTTATAAATGAAGCTCAAGTCACTCGTTTCACGATATTTTTTGAGGGATATCAAATTGAACTCAGATAAGAGGAGATCATAGTTATAGAATCTTGCGGGATAAATACCATGCCTTTTGAAGTATGCAAACTCCAAGAATTTCCTCTGTATATTCTCAATAGCATTGATATATTTGTCATGAGAACGATTCCAAAACAACACTACAATACTCAAGTTTGCTCCTGACTAACGAAAGATATAAGCTTTTCAGAGAATCGAATGACTTGAGGTGACCTAAGTTCTTCGATTCAGCAACTCACACTAGAGAATTTCCATAAAGCCTATGATTATTATATGTAAGTGGAACAATTTTACGAGTGAATATCATAACTTTACATTTATTTATATTCAGATGGAGTTTGTTCTGATTGCACCAATTACTCAGAGAATTCAAGTCTTCTTGCAATACAATGTAATCCATTTCATCTTTAATTTCTCTGTAAATTTTTATATCATCAGCAAATAAAAGTTTATGACATTGAATATGGTCAGTGATATCGTTTAGGAAAATAAGAAATAGTAATGGTCCAAGGTTTGATCCTTGAGGGACACCTGAGGAAGCTGTAAAACAGGAAGACTTTATCCCATCACATTCAACATACAGACTACGATTAACCAGGTATGATTTGAGAATCAATTGTATATTCATTGAAATGCCAAAGCGTGATAACTTCTTTAGTAGTTGATGATGCGAAACACGATCAAGAGCTTTACTGAAATCGCGAAAATTGCGAAAAAATACAAAGGTTGGATGCAGTGTTCCTACCCTTGACAAAACCATGTTGAAAGTTCGATATAGACGAACTAATATGATTATATATTAAGTCTGAAAGAATAATCTCCAGTATTTTTGAGAAAAGCGATATAATGACAATCGGTCTATAGTTGGTTGTTTTACCAGATTTGAAAACGGGACATATTCTGGATAATTTCCAAGACTCAGGAAAGTTCTGTTTCTTCAGCACAAGATTGAAAATGATATGTAAGGGTTCAGACAGAAGGTTAATGTGATTTTTCACAATTTGAACTGGAATACCATCCTTAATCCCTTTGATCAATTTTCTGACATTTTTAATACGTTATAAGGAAAAAGATATTTAGTTTTTTTGTACATCTTCAGATAATGCTTTTTAGATTTTATATCATAAATGAGATTTCTACTATACTACTGCACTTACATGATTTGAATTTAACCAGTGGTGTACATTCAGAAATATTTTTTTGTAAACTGTCATTGAATATACACATAGTATCCACATCATCATAATGGAGAAGTATTTGAGACCAGTTTATCACACTAAGCGAGTTAGAAAATCTCAAATCATCAATTCTTCTCAGATCATACCTTTTGACAGGTGATACAAAATTTTTTATATTACTAGTAATATTTGACAATTGCACTACGAAGCTAGGGTGATGTAGATCTGTAAGCACTATAACGGATCAGTATCCTGATTCACGACACAAATAGACTCACTTGAAGATATAACCAAATTATGTTTATTACACTATTTAATAACCGTTCTGCATAATTTTATCTCCGGAGATTATAGGATCATTTCCTTGTCAAAAGTGTTTATACCTTGAAAATTTACCTAAGCTATTGTTTAACGAGACGTTTAAGTAGAGAATTCAAACACGTCCCACCTTCTTGACAATTAACCAGAGGCGTACTTTAAAATCTTTATTAATTAAATGCGAAACTATAATTTTCGTATTTCTTCAATTTATCAATCAAAATCAGCCGAAACCCAAACAAAATTGGTATGACTGAATAGGTATTTTCAATACCTTTCAAACGAGCTGTCACTTGCCATAGGGTCCCATTTAAAATTATTGGTCACAGTGGCCTTGTGACGTCATTTATGACTATTGCGTCACCTGTTATGACCAGTTGAGAAGCCTACATCCGTTTATTTCCACCCTCCAAATTTCATTATTATAAGTATACCCGTTCAAAAGATACGAGGGGGGGAGGGGACTTTTGACTAGCACTGTATAAACATTGAAGGAATAATTGATGCGAATATTCTACATATCATTTATTGAAATATTCTGAGGATATCTGGGATACAATAACCGAATCTTATAATGCCAAATATTCATAAAACATGCATTCAAATATCCTCGGAGAATATTCTATGAACATTCTATGAATGACATATTGTGCTGTCTGGGTATTTAAACACTGATTTGATAATGAATATAAAATCCATGTGCAGTTATATTTTGTGAACAGAATATAAAATCAACATGATAATTATTTTTAACGACAGAATTCGAGAAGATGAAACCAATTTACTGCACCCACCGGTATAATCATGCGAACTCATATAGAGAATCCAAAAGACTGAAGATCCCGTTACACTTACCAAACACTCTCTCCTGTTCCTGCATATCTTTGAGGAAGCTTGAACTTTTGGTCAACATTTACACTACTCGAATATTGATTATTACTCAGTGAAATATTTCTATAAGGGTGAACGAATTCTTTCAGAACAGTTGGGGATAAATTCGTACGAATTCTTGTGAAAATCATTTCGCTTCAAAAGTATGTCTTCAAATCAATCGAGTCACGAATTACTAAGACTATTCATAACAGATTCAATTGTTTTTTATTCCAAAGTAAATATGCGAATCTGATAAAAGTATATACTAATCTTCATGATGATTATAATATATATGCAAATAATTTGAGAAAAATCTTCGAGGCTTTAGAATAGGAATATTGAATTCAAAGTGACTGTTATTTTTTTTGAGAATGCTTGGAAATAAACCGATGCAACAAAAAATAAAAAATAATTGGAGTGATAAATGATTGAAGTAACAAGTAATACATAATGAACATCCATTTCGAAGTATTTCTATCTTCTTCCTCCGTCTCTTCAACATTATCATTATCGTTCGGATTATTGATATACAGGGTGCGTATTTGCTCTATATATCGATAACATAATGTGAGGATTATTTTGAAAATTTGATCACCCCAGGTCAGTTCAGCTATATCGATCTAAAATAGTTTCAGCAATGCGGGATTGCTGCTTTTATCGAAGAATACCAACAACTTCGTTATATCATACTCGAGGTCTAGCGAGCATGATAACAGATATATAGGGTGGGAAAAAACTATATTTTTCGAATTTTGGCATTCAACTGAAACAAATACAGGGTGGTGCAAAACTCAAAATTCGGAACCACCCTGTATTTGTTTCAATTCAATATCAATCGGTATAGTTAATGAACATGGACATGCAAGCCGTTTTGAGCAATAATGAATAGTTTCGGCACAAAAAAATCCCAACGATTTTTCACACCCTACAAATGTGTAATACTTTCCGTGTCTGGATCACCATTGTTAAACTTTGTACTTCAAAAAATCGGCCATGTTCGGACAACCCGTGTACATATCGTGCTAAGAGCATCAGAAATGATTCAGTTCCGTAGACTGAATCGTCGGGACCTGCGCAAAATTGAGCAAGGTCGTGAACTATCCAGTTTGGACATAATATATGATTTTGCATCCCATGTGAGATCCTACGCCATATTGAGTTAACTTTTTGTATGTCTGCTTCAACTATATGAAACGCAGAATACTGAAATCTGGTTTGAAATGTACAAGTGTTGTGGTCGATCATTATATGTGCTTGAGAAGCGGGTCTGGTGCTGAGTTTGCTGTTGCAAAACCAAGGAGCTCCTCAGAAGATATCAGTCTACCACAGATCACCGCTATATTCATGGAGTCTCGACCTACAGGTATTTAAAATCATATTTGATGCTCCCGCGTTCATGTTGATACAGTCCAAACGCTTTCCATTTCGTTAATAATTATATTATTTGAATATTTGGGAACGCCACATACGTGGCTTTGTCATTTCCAGATATAAGGTCTGTGTATGTGCAAGTTTCTCTCATGTTCGGGCATATAATCAGATGGTGGTGGTCTTGGGTTGTGCCGCATTCACATCAAGTGTCATTCTCTTCGTTGCCCCATTTTTTTCAAGTTGCTATTACAGCGTGAGACGCCCGTTATCAATCTGTTGAGCGCTCTTCATGTTGTAAAAGATTAATGGTGTCCAGGGGCCAGCTCTTCCGTTGAATCAAGCTCGCGCCATAAATTTATTCGTCGTGCTTCAGACGTAGCTTGTAGGGGTGTTGTCATCTATATGAAACATACCGACTATTGGGTAGATTTCCTCAGTTGGCGTTGGTCCCAAGCAATCGAATACTATGCGCACAGTCTCATTCAGTGCCAACATCAACGTGTTTGGTGTGAGCAGAGTTAAACCATACTGTTGCTGCGTATTCGGCGATAGAGAAACATAGTGCAAGAGCCGAAGTGCGTAGGGTATGAGGCTGTGCACCCCATTTCGTGTTTGTGAGTTTTCGGATGACATTGTTTCTTGCGCATACTTTTCCTTTGATCTGTGGTGGTCGAGAGCAGCCGACAACTACACAAACAACTACCGCCACCTCGGGACAACCGCAGGAAGCAAGTCCTCATCCCGAGGCGCGAAACGACCAGAACTCGTCTCCACCCGTACCACAGAACCTGTGACAGAACCACCAGCTGTGACAGCAGCGCCGTGACAGCAGCGCCCTGACATCCGAGCTGTCACTGTCAGTCGACCGACGGCATATAGGGTGGAGCGAGCATCGATTATCTCTCTTACTTTCTTCTCACATTTCTCTTCCACCCCTAGATCTGTCACAAGCTCACACACACCACCTTTTCATTCTAGTCGCTGATCACCGTGGTCCGAATTGCGCTTAAAGTGCTCTGAGCGCGCTTATTGACGGTCCGAATGGCGCTTAGAACATCGCAATTATGGCACTGTGGTTTATTATGACGTCATGGATGACATCACTTCTCACGCTCAGAGTGCTCACAGTTTCGAAGTGAAGCAGTCTGAGCGCTGTCACATTTGTGGCATTTATCAGATGAGAAGAGTGAACAATATTCGATTGTTTCAGGATATTCTACAATAAAGGTACAAAGTTGATCCCATTGAAAGACATTTTCATACCTACCTGAAGTGTGATTTGAATTCCTCTGTAGAGTATAGAGGAACAACTCTCTCAATTCGAGGTCTCAAAACCCAAAGTTAGTAGATCACTAACCTTATTGCTCAAAACCAACGATCTTCTTTGAGTGATATTACCGAAAGTACATTATAGTAGAGGGCTGCATCAACTTCCTTATCCTCGCTACTAGATGAATAGTCGATAAACAACATTTCAGTATCGCTATCCTCATCATCATCAATAATGAAATTATTGCTCGCACCAACGCTTGTTCTTCCATGATAATGTCAGTTGATGTCAGATTCAGGTTGTCAGTTGAATTCAAATTCATAATAAGCGCGTTCGAAGGTAGTCCTAATCAAAGCTGTACCAACTGTACAAACTGATTCAGACCAGCATTGACAATTCGGAGCGCGCTCAGAATAATTAGCGCAATTCGGACCACGGTGGATATCGCCTGTTGTGCATCTTCTCCTGCTTGAATGGTTTTTTCAGATGAAGGGTTGTCATTGTACAGGCTTTGATATCTGTCAAGAAGGGATTCGCTGAAGGTATTCTCGCTGTCGATAGATTGACGAAATCAGCTATTCAAGAAGAATCTTAAGATGAATTACAAAGTTGTTTCTACTTTAAGTATATTATAGATTTATCAAACAAGTAGGCACTGTTGGGACACTCTGCATGCAATTCTTCTTCCAGTGTACTTTATTGTGGGTACGATAGCCACTCAAAACTCTGGCTGAGACTGTGTTCTAGACAGCTAGCGTCGAACGATAGTTGATAAACCATTTAACCTATTGGAAAATTTTCTCAGTAGGAGTGTTTATGTTTCATTTTCGCAAAAATCCAAAATCATTTCCTAATATATATGATCTCTCAAAAATTAGCAAATATTAGTAGTGAACTCTGTTGTCAGAAGTCCAATTTTATGAATTGAATACAATGGTGTTATAATGTTGACACAACATCAACATTGATATGATCCAAACTATGTGAGAAGTTAAGATTGAGCGAAAGTTACTGGAATTTCAGAAATTGGATATGAGAATTATATTCAGGTTAGAAGATGACTATTGTTGTGACGATAACCCCTTTTTAATAAAATAAATAAGGTTCGCACGTCTGGTAATATTCGTCTTGTTATCAACTCCGAACATTCACGAAAGTTGTCCTATGCCTATACTGACCACTTGTCAGCCTGTTGGTTTGAATCAACGACGAGACCTCAGCAACAACCCTCGTAGCCGTCCTTCTGCGCCGTTGGACTACTGACCACTTGTCAGTCTACCCCTCACATGCAACGACAGACTGACATTAGGACAACCTTTCAAGTCGAATGATTTCCACTGATGTTGATGTAGAGCTGCCACCACCTAGCGATTTTCCGCGCTAGGACGGAACAATAATAGCAAAAGGCCACTGGTCCCGGAAGCTAGGTTCGTAGCCCTGCCGCTGTGAAGCGAAAAGGATTTGGAATTCAGGGAAACATTTCTTGGGTATATAAATTGACTTCGACTCGAATAAATAGATTTAAAAAATATGTATGTATTGCGACTTAAAAAAAATAACAAAATAGAAAAAAAAAGCAAAATAAAAGATAATTACTCAAATATAAAATCGTGATCAAATAGACTTTCAACTGTTACTATCGAAATCAAACTAGGAGTTGAGTTTTTACTACGAGAGATTTATCATTAAAATCGCGTTCTGTTCCCTCATTCCAAATATCAAGCAATAGTTTGGTTTGACCTCACCCATGACGGCTACCCTTCCTGTCTCTAGTTGGTGTCTTGAAAAAACACTCACTACCTCGATAATTTCGGCCCAAAATTACGTTAAAATTTTATGTCATTGATAATAAGTATTGATTCCAAATTTAAACGAAAGTAAAGAAAGAAAAAAATAAGAAAAATATAAATAAATATCGAATAGATTTTCAAATATTTCCTAAATTTTGCTACGCGACTTTCCCGTTCAGAGTCTTCCGGCACTCTCTCGCTTTTCAACTTCCTTTTGTTTTCTCAACCCTAAGCCGTTCAGACTTCAACGCTGATTTTGCAATTTCTCGTCTTATCGCCAATGAGACCATTCAGACTGTCGTTACACTGTCAATTGTCTAGTATGTTGCAATAATATAAGTAACATATTTCGCTCAAGTGATCACTTGATGTTTCACTTGAGAAAGATATATTCCTTTTTATTGACGTTAGAAAATGATGAGAGGCTCATAATATCAATAATGTTGAAATTATTTCAACATTAAAACATATTTGTATTTTATTACACACGCTGCCATCTGTTCTTATCATAATATTCAAGGCACAACTTGTGGAATGTAATATTGAGATTGAAATAGTTTCAGTCGAATACTTGAACTAGCCACTGTGTGTTTCATCACTCTGCTCTAATTTTGCAACAGACCCCTCGAAAAAATTACGCTGATAAAAAGTATAGGTACATAGTTGATAAAAAGTGATTTTCAAGTGCAATAAGGCGGCAACAAAACTGGTTTCCAGATTGATCGCAGGATTATCTGAAAAGTTCGCTCCGATGATCAGGGCGATTGAGCACTCTGGCATGAAAATCTCAACAGACGCCATTAAAACCAAACTTCCGGATATGAAGTCGAGTATCGATAAAGCAGGTAGTGCTTTTGTCAGTGAAGCTTATCGAAAAAAGCCAAGAGGAAGAAGAAGAATTGGAGAACGAAATATATGTTAGATGAGCTCTCTTCCATTTTGATCTTTGAGCTGAAAACTCGAGCGTTTTTGATTATTCCGAATTCGAATTCTCCTGTAGGGAAGATTTGGAAGCTATAGTTTGGGAGAGTGCTTTGTGATATCGAGAGTGAATTGAGGTAGGCCCGATTATTATAATTAAGGCTGGCTCAGATCGAAACAGATTGATTGTTATAAATTAAGTGGTTCCTTGTATCAGCACATAGGTGAATTTTTGAGGATAATATTGCATTGGGCAAATCAAATATGAACACTAAGAATATCAGCGGATCCAGTAGGTACCTGACTTCAGTCCATCAAATAGGTACATCTGTTAGTTGATGAGTACAAATATTTGGTTTCAATAAAATTCCATTCAGACATTGAAATGGTATGTTTGAGAGACAAATATCACTTACTGCATCAATTTTCAATCAATTCTCGACGAGTACCAAACAAAAGGGGCGTATATCTACGTTGAATATCTATTAAGACGCAGATACGACATTTTTACTTAGGAAGTAAGAAAATAGTAATGTCGTATCTGACTTTTTTAGTATGAAAAATGAATTTTTGTTGAAAAAAAATATTTCCAATAGATTTTTGATGTCATTTTATGACATAAGTCATCAATTTCACATTAGAAGGTACTAAGAATGACTGAGGAAGTTTGAAACTATATTTGGACAACCTTAATATTTATAGGCTGACTTTCAATCAGCTTCAGCTCAATGTCCTGAAATACCTTTGGTTTTTTTATCATAGGACTTATATGTTCCACTCTATTTGTGGAGGACCCAATCATTTGGAATTACTTGATTCATGTCACTGTTCATCAACCTAGAAATGGGAAAACAACATTTTTAACTCACAGAAATGATTTGTCAATAAGAATTCACATTTTAATGACAATAAAGATTTTATTTTCCACCTTTATAGGTGTAGTGTGACCGACACTTAAGGCTGTCAACCCTAGTGTTCATGAGTTCATGCCTGTGACATGACAACCTGTCAAGTGCCATATGATGGACGCTCTTCTCGCGCCAAAAGGCACAGACAAAGAGAACAAAGAAACAGTAGTTAGTTGAGATTAGCACACGATTAGCAGCTGTAATAGTTGTATGGTATCAAAGAGTTGTATGCCAGTGATGTAGAGTTCAACAAAAGTATAAATAATTGAGACTCTAGATTATATAACGTCCAGCATAATCATGTGTATATAATTGTGAATAAACCTGTGAATAAAAGTACTGCATTTATGTACGAAACTGATCTGAAACCACCACGATTCAATGTAAGTGATGCACAAAGCTGCCAATGCATGGGGAAAATTCTTGCAAGCTTTCGATATCTATATAAGCGCAGCAGGACTGGAGACCGATGACAAGAGGAAATGCAATCTACAACTACATTGCATGGGGTCAGATGGCATTGACCTCTACAATACTTTTGAACTAAAATTAGCAGAAATTGATAAGTTTCAAGCCCTGGTCGAGAAATTCAATGGATATTTTCTGCCAAAAGTAAATGTTACTTATGAGAGACACAAGTTCTTTACTAGAAATCAAAGGCCAGGAGAATATGCTTTGAGGCTTATGTCACAGAACTGAAATCATTGGCTTCTACTTGTGAATTCGAGAAATTGAAGGAGTCTCTGATCAAAGACAGGATAGTCTGTGGTATTGAAAGTAACCAACTAAGAGAAAAGTTACTCAGTGAACCTAAGTTGAGTCTAAATAAGTGCATTGAGATCTGCAGATCTTCATTGTCTATGAAAAGCCAGTTGAAAAGCTTAACTGGAGAAGTTCAAGTGAACAAAATAAATAGATTTGTGGACACAAAACCAACACAAAGTAAGGGGAAAAAGTCGACACAAAGGCAAGGTTCCAACCAGAAACAGGAGGCAAAAATAATAAAAAATTGCTACCGCTGTGGAAGGGATCACAAAATGAATGAGTGTCCTGCTTATGGAGTTGACTGTCATAAATGCAAGAAGAAAAATCATTTCAGCAGTAAGTGCAGGTACAGAGAGATCAAACAAGTCCAAGAGGAAACTCAACAAAATGAAGATAAGGATGAAGAAGAGGCTCTCTTCATTGGAGCAGTAAATAAGCAGATGCCACGGGAAGAAGATTGGTGCGAAATACTAAATTTTGTGAAAATCCCAAAGTGTTCCTGAAATTCAAATTGGACACTGGAGCACAGGCCAGTATAATTCCACAACACTTGTTTAATAAAATTCCTAATGCTAATTCACAAAAATCACAGTTGAAACTTTTGAACTATAATGGTACTAAAATAAATAACCTTGGCATGTGCAATCTAGTCTGTCAAGTGCGAAGTAGGCCAGGAAAATATAAATTGATCTTCCAAGTTGTTGACACTGAGTCTGATAGCTCTCCAGCTGTGCTAGGGCTTGAAGCCTGTCAGCAATTGAAATTATAATAAGTAGACTAAATGAAATAAAAACTGAGGTATGTTTAGATAAATTCCAAGATGTATTTGAGGGCATTGGATATCTCAAAAATGTTGAGCATAAAATAATAATTAAGAGTGATGCAGTCCCAGTCATGTTCAATGCTAGGAAAATTCCACATTATGTGAAAAATGAGGTTAAATTAGAATTAAATAAATTAGAAAAGCTAGAAATAATTGAAAAAATAAATGAACCAACTGACTGGGTGCATCCAATGGTCATTGTTAGGAAACCTAGTGGTAAAATAAGAATTTGCCTAGATCCTAGGAAATTAAATGAAGTAATTAAGAGAGAATACTTTCGAATGCCTACGGTGGAAGAAATTTTAGCTGAACTCTCAGGAGCTACAGTATTTAGTATTTTAGATGCCAATATGGGTTTCTACCAATTACCATTGGATGCTGAAAGCAGTCGACTATGTACCTTTGCTACCCCATTTGGGCGGTACTTATTTAAGAGGCTACCATTTGGAATATCGTCAGCGCCTGAAATTTTCTATAAGAATTTCTTACAAATTTTTGAAGGTATCCCTGGAAATGTGTGTTAGATAGATGACCTTTCAGTTTATGGTAAAAATAAAGTAGAACATGATCATCACTTGAGGCTGGTTTTAGAAAGAGCCAAAGAGGCCAATGTAAAATTCAATAAAAACAAGTGTAAATTCAATGTAAATAAAGTAAAATTTGTTGGCCACATTATCACTAGTTCAGGTGTTCAAGTAGACGAGGATAAAATTAAAAGCATCATGGAAGTCCCGAATCCAAAATCTAAAAAAGATGTAGAGAAAATTTTAGGTCTGGTCACTTATGCCTCAAAATTTGTACAGGGCCTCTCCGAAAAAACTACAAAGTTGAGAGAATTGTTAAATAAAAAGGTCGAATTTCTGTGGGATGGAAACCACACAATTGCTTTCAACAAAATTAAAGAAGCGTTAACTTCTACCCCAGTATTAAAATACTTCGACCCATAAAACTAATAGTTGTGTCAGTAGACGCATCGCAAAATGGCTTGGGTGCATGTTTATTGCAGGACGGCTTGCCAGTTATTCACAGTTCAAGAGCCCTAACAGATACAGAGAAGAATTGGGCACAAATAGAAAAAGAGATGGCAGCTGTTGTTTTTGGTTGTATCAGGTTCCACCAATATATATTCGGTAAACAAATAACAGTGGAAACCGACCATAAGCCATTAGTTGCAATTTATAAAAAAAACCTTTGATGCTATGCCCACTCAGACTTCAAAGGATGTTATTAAAACTCCAGGTTTATGATATCAATTTAGTATACAAAAAAGGCTCAGAGTTGATAATTGCTGACTATCTGTCCCGTAATTTTCTGAATGAATATGAATTAGATGATACTCATGTGAATGATATAGAAGCGCATGTGAATATTATACAAAAAATACTACCTGTTAGTGATGAGAAATTTAAGTTGATTCAAAAAGAAACTCAGAAGGACATAGTTCTCTGTCAACTTTTAAAATTAATAAAATCAGGATGGCCAGAAAATAAACAGAATCTCAATTTGGAATTACAAAATTTCTGGAACTACAGAGATGAATTAGTCAGTGTGAATGATGTAATTTTCAAAGGTAAAAAAGTGGACATACCAGTTTCACTTAGGAAGGAAATGCTTGAATTGATACATTATAATCATCTTGGCATAGTTAAATGCCAACTTAGGGCGCGACAATGTTTATTTTGGCCCAATATAGATTTAGACATTGAAAAATTTGTCAACAACTGTGAAACATGTTTGAATTTCAGACACTCAAACCCCAAAGAACCATTGATTACATCTGATATTCCTAATGATGTGTGGGAATGTGTAGGGGTGGATTTATTCCAATTTCAAGGTAAAAATTTCATCATAGTCATTGACTATTTTTCAAAATTTATTGAAACTATGCACCTAGTGAAACTTGACAGTATACAAACGATAACGGCACTTAAATCTATCTTTGCGAGACATGGTATTCCAAAATTGATTAGGTCTGACAATGGCACAAACTTCAGTTCAGAACTTTTCAAAAAATTTGTGAATTCATGAAAAATAGAACATATTACCTCAAGTCCAACTCATGCTCAATCGAATGGCATGGTGGAGCGTTGCATTCAAACATTCAAGAGTTTGATAAAAAAGGCAGAGCATGATGGTAAAGATTTATATCTTAGTTTATTAGAATATAGGACAACACCAATCGATTCTAATATCCCCTCTCCGGCCAAAATGTTATTCAATAGAGAGCTCAACACACTACTTCCTAAATTTCACATCTTAAATAGTGATAATGCCTTGGCTCATATTAAGAAAACTTTAACTGAGAGACAAATAGGACAAAAACATAATTTTGACAAACATTCAGTAGAGAGGAAAGTACAATTAGAAAGGGGAGATAAGGTAAGAGTACAAAAACAAGACAAATCATCTTGGCAACCAGGTAAAGTGGTCGATATTCCAAATAAGCCCAGAACTTTCAGGGTTAAATTAGACAATTAGTCGTTGAGAGAAATAGAAAATACCTTATCAGGGACTCCAATAAAGAAAAAAAAAACATATTGTGAACCTTTCACATTGTAACACAAACATGAACCCTAGACCAAAAAGAGCTGTGAATAATCCGCTAAGATTTAAGGATTATGATTGTTCAGGGTATATATAATAATTGTAAATAAATGTTGTACATAGTAGCTTAGTTAGTTTGTAAGTAAGTAAGTGATGAATAATATTTCTTTGTTCGAAAAGAAGGGAGGTGTAGTGTGACCGACACTTAAGGCTGTCAACCCTAGTGTTCATGAGTTCATGCCTGTGAAAGGACAACCTGTCAAGTGCCATATGATGGACGCTCTTCTCGCGCCAAAAGGCACAGACAAAGAGAACAAAGAAACAGTAGTTAGTTGAGATTAGCAGCTGTAATAGTTGTATGGTATCAAAGAGTTGTATGCCAGTGATGTAGAGTCCAACAAATGTATAAATAATTGAGACTCGAGATTATATAACGTCCAGCCTAATCATGTGTATATAATTGTGAATAAACCTGTAAATAAAAGTACTGCATTTATGTACGAAACCACACCAAGGTACTGAGTGAAAACATTACAATAGGTATATTACTCACACTCTGCCCTAACTCTTCGAATGACGACTTGAGAGCATTATTTTTAAGCCTATCATTAAATTATCGTTCTTGATAGTCCTGCAATAGAATCAAGGTGTCCATTACAAACAATAACAGTTAGTACAGATATAAACTTCTGATTATATATGTTTGATTCAACATGAAAGGAAACCCAAACCCACCTTCAATTTTTCCATTTACTTGAGAAATTCCTCTTCTATGAAGTGCTCACTACAAATGTAGGTACATGTTTGGGGTAATCGGTTTTCATATTTTCAATACCATCTCCCATTTTTCACAATCCTGGAATTTGAAGTAGAAATTTGTACAAAGAAATGATGTCTGCTCTGTATGAGGAACACTGAGATTAGTGAAGAAATCTTTCTCGATTTCGTTCTTACGATCCTGTGAACTTGCTGCATGTTTTGATAATACTAGTAACTAGCTTCAAAAGCACGGAGTAAGTCAGAAAACTATTCGAAATAATTCAAATTCATTGAAAATAATATGAAAGCCTATGCTATACAATGCCTGTGACACTGCTAAATTTGTTTGTTGTTCACCTCTATTTGAGTTTCCAAAATCCGACACCAGAGACCACCCACTTCGTGATTGTCTCCAATACCACCGCATATCTCACTTTTGGGCGTGAATTAAGAACACCCGACGATGTCCGATGACATGCGAGCTATTACTGAGGAAGGAAACTTCATAGGTACCACAGATTACCTCTTACCTGATCAATCTAGCAGACACCCTACTGACGTGAGAAAATTCCTATCAAGACAGGCACGCTTGACAACCTACAGACCTGGGACAGATACCGCTTCGAGTGGAGATCTCAGTATCTCTACTTGGCTGACTATACTGTACTGATGAGGGCCAATAAGCTAGAAACCGTTCTGTAGGTTGTCAAGCGTGCCTGTCTCGATGTGAATTTTTTACATCTCAGGGAGAGAGAAACATTTGCGATCTGCATTCACATAGTGTGATGGTGAATTCATGCACGACGTAACTTAGGTCTTAACTTAAGACTCAACTTAAGATTGACATAAAAATTCTTGTAAGTGTTCATGCACAACTTATCAAAATTATCAGTGTCAATTCATTGATGGAAAAAAAATGTGTGGTGTGTTTGTTTACTTTGACTGTTTAATTCCTGATTCCTGTCCAACATAATGATTAATTAAGATATCTTTGTATAAAATGAAATCAAAACAGAGTTTGAGGGTATAACAATGTCTGATCATGCGCAGTCCCTGATTTGCACGAAGAATCGCATATAAAGTTGAAAGTTGGCCAACTTAAGACATTCTTAAGTCATACGTTAAGTCTAAAGTTTCGTGCATGAGAACGTGTTCATTCGAAAAACAAATTTCAACTTCTTAAGGTTAGGGTTAAGTTAAGTTAAGACTAAGTTACGTCGTGCATGAATTCACCATGAATCGTTACATGGACTACGAGCAGATATAATTCAATATTCTGCGTGGTATTTTCCAGGAAAGCAGATGTTTTCTGCTATAGTGGTTGAAGAATGTATTTAAATATAAAATTCTGAGAATGATGGTATTTGAAATGGTATTTTTATTCATTTCATCAGAAAGAATTGAGCATAACCAGTAGACAATGACGCAATCATAAATTATATTGGATGCAATTATCCCAGCTGGAGAATCATCACGTGATAATGAAATGAAAACATTGGGTCACGTTGTCTATAGGTGCTGCCCGGTACACCAGATTGGTATGTATATATTGTTACGATCTTCGTGGTTCGACAACCGAGTTTTAACTGTTAAGTAATTTATTTGAACAAACACTACCCAGATAACACACATTCGCCTAAGGATGTCCTCTGATAGTCGCCAAAAGACTATAGAGGCTGTTTTTTCTACATCCTGAGAACGTCACTAGACTCAGAATCTTCGACATAATTGTCGCACATCAGTCCTCCGAGCGGCAGCCTGAGGATGTAGATATGTGTGGGCCTATATAAGGACGTCCTCTACTACAGTATAAGTTCGGAGTTCGGACTGTTAACATCGTGAATACTCGATAAAGTAATAATCTCTATCAATAGTGGTATATATAACCCAGAAAATCGTGAAAAGTTGCATATAGAACAAGTGAAAAACTATCTTTCAGTTGGTATAAGTTTTGTAAAAAAATCTTCAGTGGTTTACTCAAAAACAGAATATATTAGAGTTTATTTGTCTATCAAATAAATCAGTGAGAGTTTTTTGCGATGGGCGATAAGGATACCTGTGTTGTCTGTGCTCGTCCCGATACGCGCAACAGCGTGAAGATTTCCTGCTATACCTGCAACAAGCGATTCCATACCAAATGTTTACAAATACAGGGGGAGGCCGAAAAGTTACTAACAATTACCGGAATCTCATGGAACTGCTCTTCATGCTTGAAAAATGTTGAAATGTCCAAGCTTCCGGGAGCCAATGAAAATAGCTCATTGGACCTCATCTTGAGAAAACTGGACTCCATCGGAGAGGAAATTAACATACTGAAGTTGTCGAATTCAGAGGTTGTTAAATCTGTCGAGTTCTATGGTAACAAGATAGACGATTTTGGAGTCAAAATGGCGGAGTTCGAGGCGGCTATGCGAGAAATGAAGAATAACACAAAGGAAATAATTGTAATAAAGAAAAATGTCGATGAAATGCAGTCAGAATTAGATGATCTCCAGCAATACTCACGCCTATATAATGTAGAAATATCGGGTGTTCCAGAAGAACGCAATGAAAATGTAATGGACGTTGTTATGAACATTATAAAAGTGTTGAATTGTAATATTTCCAGTGACGCCGTTGACTGGTGTCACAGAGTGGCCCGCATGAATAATAAGAACGATACGCCAAGAAATATAATCGTTAAATTCGCTCTCAAACGACAGAAGGATTCTGTACTAGCATCTATTCGCCAAAGAAAAAGCCTGAAGTCCACTGAAATACACATCACCTCCAATCAACCACAAAACATTTACCTGAACGACCATCTCACCAAATCAAGGAAAGAGCTTTATAAAAAAGTTCGCGATCATTGCAAGACACAATAAAACTTAGGATGTTGGACACGTGACTGCAAGATTTTTGTCAAAAACTTCACAAATGGAAAAATTAGCCTAATTGACAACGAAACCAAAATAAATAAAATAAGAGACTCTCAATAATCCCATCATCTCTGCACGCATCACTCAAGAACCTCACGATCATCAATGTTAAGTTTGTATTACCAGAATACGACAGGACTTAGAACCAAAACCAATGAATTTTTCTTGAACGTATTGCAAGAGAACTATGATATCATCTGTATCACGGAGACATGGTTGAACAGCTCCATATATACTAGTGAACTTTTTTCATCACAATACACTGTTTATCGAAACGACCGAAATTTGAACACCAGCGGGAAAAAAGATGGCGGAGGTGTTCTGATCGGCGTGAAAAACAACTTGTGCTCATTGGAAAAAAGCTGGAGTGCTGTTGGATTGTGCGAAGACTTGTGGGTGGTTGTTGATATCAATGATAAAAAATTGTTTATTTGCTGTATTTATGTACCTCCTCATGCTAATCAAAATAATCTCAAAGCACACTTGGATAGGGTAAGTGAAATAGCATTATCTCACCCAATGACTTTTTCATTTTAATTGGAGATTACAATGTGCCAGATGTGGACTGGGTTCCAGATAATGTGGATCGTGGCTTTCTCCCTAACCCTGGGAGTGCCAAAGGTATCGATATCTCTGACACTTACAGTTTGCTCAATTTCAAACAGTTCAATGGCATATTGAATAAAAATAATAAAATCTTGGATTTATGCTTCTCTAATATCGAGAATATTTCAATCAGCAACTCCGCCACTGCACTTGTACCTGAGAATTTTCACCACCCTGCCTTAGATGTTTACTTCACTCTGGACACTATTAACTTAAGAAAAAAATCATCATACAAACTGCTACAATTTCACAAAGCCAACTACACCTTGATAAACGAAAAACTAACAAATATTAACTGGGTTTATAAATTTAAAGATTATGACATTGACCAGTGTGTGGATATTTTTTATGCCGAATTAGACAAACTTATTTCAGAGAACATACGAACCAAATTAATTAACAGAAAACGTCCTACTTGGTTTTCTCGAACATGCATTTTATTATTAAACCAAAAGGCAAAAGCGCAGAAAAAGTGGAGAAAATTTCATAATCAAGCAGATTACATTAGTTTCTCAAACCTACGCAAACAGGTTAAAAGGCAAATAGATATTGATTACAAAAAGTACCTGAACAAAACCGAGGAAAATCTTCGATCCAATATGAAGCACTTTTGGTCATATGTGAACAATAAGAAAAAGAATAATTCGTCAAAAATTCCAACTCAAATGTCCTACCAAAATTCAAGTATACAGGGTGACCAAATCATATGTGACGCCTTCTCAGACTTCTTTTCATCTGTTTATATAGGAAGTGACTTACCCACCATGATTGAGAGAATCCCAGTTGTAAACGATAGCTATTGTATACAAAGCATTTCCAGGAAGCAAATTTCTGATCACATTAATAAACTAGATGTTTCCAAATCAGGTGGCCCAGACGGAATTCCATCTATATTTATAAAATCATGTTCTCCTTCGCTGGTTGAACCGTTCTTTATAATATTCAATAAATCTTTGAAACAGTCAATTTTTCCTAAACGATGGAAATCAGCCTGTGTCGTGCCAATCTTTAAAAATGGTAAAAAAAATTTGGTGGAAAACTATCGAGGTATTTCTTTGCTTTGCATTTGTGGCAAATTATTTGAATCAATTATTACAGACGAGTTATTTTTTCTTGTCAAGAACAAACTGAGCATATTTCAACATGGTTTTTTCCGGGGACGCTCGACAACCACTAATCTTTTACCATTCGTTCAGAACATTCTGGAGGAAATGGAGGCTGGAAGGCAAATAGACGCCGTGTACACCGACTTCTCCAAGGCCTTCGACAAGGTTCACCACGATACTTTGTTGATAAAGTTGGAGAATTTCGGTGTGCATGGCTGTCTGCTCCGCTGGATCGAATCCTATTTACTGAATAGAAGCCAAATTGTGCAGATTAATAGCGTGACATCAGTTGAAAAAAAAGTAACATCAGGAGTACCTCAGGGATCTCACCTGGGACCATTGCTAGTGGGTGCTTCGTTAACACAAATTTTTTCCTGTTTGCTGATGACCTGAAACTATTCAAATCGGTTGAAAACTCGCATCAACAAACTCTCCTTCAGGCAGACCTAGATCGCTTATACAATTTTTGTGAAACAAATTGGCTGCAGTTGAATGTGCAAAAATGTTCTGCAATAACTTTTTCTAGGAAAACAAATACTCTTAAATCTAACTACACTTTGAACGGAGAATTATTACCCATTGTAAACCAGGTAAAAGACCTGGGAGTAATCCTTGACTCAAAATTAATGTTTGATGCTCATATAAACGGTGTGATCATGAAAGCTTTGAGAAATCTGGGTTTCATTATGAGGATAACGAGAGAATTCACCAGTAAAAAATCGTGTATTGCCTTATATAATTCCCTAGTAAGAAGCCATCTAGAATATGCCTCCATCATCTGGAACCCATTCTATGCTGTCTATATTGATCGCATCGAGAGAGTACAAAAAAAGTTCATAAATTATATCAACTACAAATTTCATCGTAACCGTTCCTATGAATCATACGAGAGCAATCTTGCTTTCTACAAAATGGATGGTCTCTCAAATCGCAGAAAAATGGCCTATGTAGTATTTCTCTATAAAGTTTTCAACAATTTGAATGATGGTCTTATTCATATAAGCAGCTACATATTATTCAGTATATACAATTTTGTTCCTAGAAGACCCCTACAGTTTTTCATAGAAAAAAGAAAAACGAACTATTGTTTGAATTCTCCAATAGATAGACTATTAAAAACATACAATGACGATTTTCTGGAAGTAGATATATTTCACTTATCCTTACCATGTGTGCGGAAAAATTGTTTAACTAAGCTAAGACATAAGTCTCTTGTTAATACTGTTAGTTTTTTTTTTACTATTAGTTTATTACTATTGATATCTCAATGATTGTATTTTATTTTTTCTAATTGCGATGTTAGCATTAGCTTGTAGTTTAGTGTAACCCTTTTATTGGAAATTAGTTGTAATTTCTGTTGGGTTTCCGAAATAAATAAATAAATAAAATAAAATAAATAAAATACAGTCGCCAAAAGACTGTAGATGTAGGATCAGAATTTTCGACATAATTGTCCCACATTAGTCTTTTCAGCGGCATCCTACATGGATGTATTCTGATGATATTTTCATCTTTAAATATAAAGGTACACATGTGAGCAATGGACTGGATTATGTTCTACCCATAAGAAATAATTGAAAAAGGTAATTTTTTTGTGAATTTCATCTCTTCCAAGTCACGAGATATATATATATTTCGAAATTGAGTCACAAATTTCCAAAATTGGACGAAGCGTTCTTTATTATGGAATTCATTTTTAATTATTCGATATTGGTTGGTTCTTCCAAAATGTTTAAAATCCTTGAAAATCATTCAAAAAATCCTCGAAAATCATTGTTCTTCAAACGAAGGCCATAAAAATACTAAACTAGACTCACATTGAAAGTTATAATCATTAATGAGTTCCCGGAATAGCGACATTGCAGGAGGTATGTTAAATCAGAGAAGTCAAGCGACGACAGCCGTGGCTAGTAGGTACTTGGATTGGTGACCACATCATGATAGCGTTGATTTTTTTCATTTTTTTATTTTTTTTAATCTGCATTAGTTCTCAGATATGCTCAAGTCATTCTGAGAATAATAAAAACTTAAAAAATGCAGAACTGGAGTGGATGAAAAAAGTAAGACCTCGTGGGGATCTTCAGAGACGTTATTTGAACGTGGAACATAGTAACAGGAGGACGTCCTAGGGACGCTCTTTGAAAGCCCCTCGACGTATTGAGGACGTTAATATGACCGCCTCAGAAGACCCTCAAAAGGTTTTTGTGTTGTCTGGGTATCACTTATTACAGACTAATTTATAACAACTATTTATTTTGGAGGTTATGAACGATGTTCGCATATTGAGACTTCGTATTCAACTGACTTCTGCTATTATCTGGCTCCGTATATATATATCGTGTTTGAGTTGTTCTCGAACTTTCTGGAACTGTCATTCTCCTGTCATCTTTCTCCATCTGATAGCTCCCAGAATATTCCATCCTTTTCAGTCCTAGATCTTTCGCGAACAATCGAGAACTATCTGGAATGTCCAATACAGGAGGATATTTTGATTTGGCGATACTTCTTGTTGACCTTGCCGAATTTTATTACATTGCTCCTTCCTTAAAAGGCCTTCCTCCTGGAATGCATTACTCTCGTTATGGTGATGATAGGAGCAATTTGTTCCATTTCGGCAATGTGAAGTTTGATAGAAGTAACAAGGCACCATCTTATTCTTTCTTGGATTCGTCCGGGTATTCCAGCAACATACAAGAATTTCAACTCCGGTAAATCTGAATACAACCTCCAGCATGTTACGGACAATCCTCCAGTTCAGGCCATCCCAACCACAAGCCAGCCTTGGAACAGCTACTTTCTGTATTTTTTCTTCCAGTACGACAGCGCTTCGCAGGTCGATCAATGCATCCCAGAGGTTCTTGTAGGATGGTTTATGGAGATGCATTTCCTTGGTTGTCAGATAAAAGAGCAATATTTCTCCTTCAGGACTGGCATCTTCAACTTTCAGGGCTCGACCGATGGAAGGGCTTTGTTGTTGAAGTTCTTCTAGCTTGCCTAATCTTTTCCGGAACTCATTGGCTATCTCTCGGAACATCTGAAGATCCTAGGCTATGCAGTGGGCTAGTGCATAGGTACTCTACAGGGGTGGTAAAAAGATCACGATGCTCTTATCTAGTAACTTTAAATCGTATGTGTTTCATGTTACAGGGTGGTTGATAGTATGTTGCTAATTCCTATAGGATATTCTCATAATAACAGTGTATGATTGACCTAGGTTATACCAAAAGTTGCTGAATGTGAAATTCTAAACTAGTAGGTATGTCAAATGTTGAGTCTATATTCAGCTTTAATTTCTTAAAACAAAACAATTATATGGTGGAGAAATTGATTTTTGTCAAATCAGACTCAATTCTGAATAAACAGATTTCAACTGCAATACCTATCCAGGGACATTGCATGAAAAAGTAATATATTTGTCCAACCCCAAATAGTGAAAATAAACTAATTACTGAAACTGAACTAGTAGCAAAAAATGGCACACCAAGTATATCTATTAATATACCATCATCAATAAGACAAATTTAACATGTTTTGTTTATATATTTGGCACACAAGATTCAAATTATTTAAGCATGAATATCCCTGTATTTCAATCATCCAGCCTTTCTTCACCCATGTTTATAGATAAAAAAATGGTAGCTTAATACATTGTCTAATTTATTGTTTTTGAAGTGAAGCCAATCAAATAAGTACAAAGCTATTTTCCAACAACTTTTTCAGTTAATCCAATATATTTACCACTTATGAATTTTCTAGTACCTTTCCTAAGATCTATTACACAAAAGTTACCGCTACCAGTTTGAAATCAATTTTTTTATAGATTCTCTGATACATTGTCTACTATCTTTAAAAGAACAAAATAAAGAAATGCTAAGTATTTTGAAACAAATACAAGGAAGAGTATTTGCAACTCAGGACAATATTAACCAATTTTTTAAGCTCCCAGCTCTAAAGGAATTGATATAACAGATAATGTCGCAAGTTACTACAGTTTTTATGGGAAAAGAGCAGATAAAAACCAATTTTGCAACCTGAAAATGAGAAGAGTGATAGTAGGTAAGTAGCACACACTGCATGAAAAATATGTTCAAATTATTAACAAAAAATTGCACATTATTCAAAGTCAATGTCTACGATTGAACTAAGCCTGTCTGATCTTTTTTACCTATTATACAAGGTTTGGTGAATAAACTTTCAACAGCTTGTACTTCTATCAAAAAATGACTATTCTAAAATGATTTTCCAATAAAAACTTTGAAATGTTCATTTCTATTTTCAAAATTTATATTAAAAAATGTTAGGGCAACCTTTTGCTCACCCCTCCACCAGTTTCTTCAACTACTCAGTAAAAAATCTCATCCTCAGAACAAAGCATGTTTGGACATATGGTACCTACCTAATATTAATTTAAATAATCTTTCTGCTGCTCCAAAAAATCTCAGTCGAAAATTAATGTTGATCATCTTTGTAGATGCTGTTAAAGAAATGTGCCCGCTAGATACCGATTTTGAAGTTGAGGGCTGCATTAAAGTTTGGCTTAAACATGCTTTTCAGCGCCTCAGAACTAAAATTGCCAAGGAGAATAACAACAACAATATTATTTAGAAAGATAATGTAAAATTGTTATGTTCTGTTCTTTTTTGTTTCTATCTGTTCGTATTTTTGAGTCTGGAAGATCTATAATGTTCAGATGAGGTTTTAAAATTTGTTTTTGTTTACATAGAAATAGATTTGTTTCAGAATAGAAAAAATGTTCAAAAAGAAAAAGTTGAAGGAAATTGTAGGTACACATCAGTTTTTTAGAAGAGTTTCTGAAGCTAGTGCTACATTTAAAATTATGGATCTCGATATTATAGGGATATATTTAATGAACACACATACGTGATGAGATCGCAAGGCAGGACTAATAGGAGTACCTTGTATGTAACAAATGAATTTATAGTGCACAACCTGTTGTAGAGTTGTACACTCCGGTTAGCTAGCGGGGGGGTAGGGTTCGTTTGCTCGGATCGTGGTGATGAAACAACAACTTGAATGAGTCACTATCAATGAAGAGATAAATCAATACGATTGTGAATTTCAATACTATATAGGTATTCTTTCCAATTAGGTACTAAATCAATATCCGGTAATACAAGACCAGGCTGAGATTTCCCCCTATAGTATATATACTATCGGTTCACACTATTCCAATTTATAGCAGGTATATGATGAACTTGTAGAATTTTTTTTATTATGTGACTATACTACTATTAGGAAGCACCATTCAAGCGAAGACTCTATGTGAAGCCATGGTTGGATCTTACTTGAAATGCCGATGGTGGTTTTCTGGAGATCGTTCTCCCAGTGAGACAGCCCTTATACCAAAGAGTATAGGCTTATACCCTTGAGTCTCCTCCTCGGACATGCAGGTTGACTAAGCTCAAACTACCAGCTTGATATTATAGCTTATTATTGATGGGTTGCATGAAAGGCACTATTCTACAGGATGGCAAGCATTGTGCGAAAGCTTGGTATATAGCATATACCATAACACAAAAAAGAAAAAAAAAGCCTAAAAGCAATAAATCAGCAATTACGGTACTTATTGACACTTTCGACATGCAAAAAAAATGAATCAAACAGATGGTATCCCTACCTGGGTTGGAAGGCGGCTTGTAAAGTGGTTTCTTGACGAAATTCTATAGATATGGTGATCGGAAATCAAATCCTTATAAAAAGTATTATCTCCCAAATACTCGGGAATCAAAATATTCCGATTACACAATTCTTGGCAAAAAAAAATCCTGATATTCCAGAACAGTTCTACATGAACACACAGTTGGATTACCAAGAAACAAATAATTATTCCAATCCTGACAGGTAGGTATACGCCATCTGCCAAACTTCTACCCTGCCAGACATGTCGAAATGTCAAACCTATAACAGATTACTTTTCGCATTTTAAAAATAGAAATTTCGCCTGATACAGGATATCTACCACTAGGAATAGGGGCACATTTTATCAAGATGAATAATTTTGACGGGATGAAAGAACGATTATCATCGACTCTCATAAAATCTCATCTACACCGGAAATTACAAACGAACAACCATCGAGAAATTAGTAGCCAAAGTAGCTACGAAACCACGGATCAACTTACTACTGAAATATTGCCAATACGACAGAGACAACAGCTGATCGAGATATAGGTTCAGGTATCTTCGAATACTGATGATTGTTTACTATCATACATTCCAAACAAATCTCAAGGAAAGACTCACAGAAATACAGAATCGTCACACTGGTAGGAACGATATCACATTATCTTTTTGCATACTTCGATATCAATAAATTTTTCTCGTAGATAAAACACGTTGCTCTGAAACCGAACACTATAGAAAGGTATATAGGTATAACTGATATAAAATCATACGGAAATAATTGATAGCCTGGGTTAATTATTAAATACAGTAAGTTCGGAGGTGGTATTACCTACCAGAAATTTCAGTGTTTCACAACAATTCGTTCTTCAAATTTAGTGGATCCTCTGATTTGCTGATATTTTGATATTTTGTTTGTTTTTGAATGCTTGTGCTGGTGTGGATCTTCGACCGGATATTTCGATATTGAATCGGAGCCCAATATACAGTGATAGCCCCTGACAGAGAATTAATCCCTTCCAAATGGAATAATACTGTAATATTACCTGTCCATTAATACTGAAATTTTTACATGTAACACTAGAAGGGACCTATCATTAGCTCAAATGGTAACAGATCTGATAATATATAGTTTCAGAAAACAGAGCCAGTAGTAGCAATGATCATAAATCTCAAAGTTATTAGGAAAATTTAGGCTTTGTTGGTAATGAATGGAATGAAACACAGACGTTACAAATATCGGACAATACTACCATTGCACAAGGTAATACAATTTTCACTGCTCCTAATTCAGTATCAACTAGTGAACCATTAGAGTTAACTCTGCAAGACAAATTAACTATGTGAACATTAGAGGAGAGAGTTTCGCACTATGCAGTCACCAAGTTGTTGCATATATTACATAAGTATCACCCTTCAATTCCTCTTGATTGTAGAACACTTTTAAAAACCCCACGTCAAATACCAGTTAAAGTTTTACCAGATGGTGAATATAACCACTTTATTGGTTTGAAAAATACCATATATTAAATTTTGGAAACCAACAGTGTTAATATTCCGAATCCAATTAAAATAAGTTTCAATATGGATGGTTTGCCATTATTTCATAGCTCTAATAAACAATTTTGGCCTATTTTAGGTATCATAAAAGGCGTTGAATGTGATCCTTTCGTTATCGGTATCTATTGCGGCACGCATAAACCAAGTCCTTTGGATTCTTTCCTGGAAGATTTTATATCTGACCTTCAAGAACTTTTAAATGTAGGAATAACACATAATATTGTTCACTATGCGAAAGCATATTTAAATTGCATCAAATCTTACACTGGATATTCGTCTTGTGAAAAGTGCGTGGAATATGGTAGTTAAATGGGATGGGAGGGTGGTTCTAATAAACACCAATTCTGCTGAAAGCACCGACGAGTCGTTTTCTGCGATGGTAGATGAAAATCATCACATGGGCATTTCTCCTTTGTCACAGTTGAACATTGGGCTTGTCTCTTTTATTTCCCATTGACTACATGCATGCTGTCTGCCTAGGAGTAACAAAGAAACTTCTTTACACTTGGGTTGGTGGTAACCTTAAAGTCCGGTTACCTGCCAGAATAACTAAAGTATTGTCGCAAAACATGTTGTCATTAAAGAATCATGTTCCAAAAGAAAGGCAACAGAACATCGCACCTTTAGGTAGGGATTTTAATTCTTTGTTCTCCAAAATTTATTGAAACAATAGGTCCCCATGTAGCCAAAAAATTGAGTTCAAAAATTACTTGTTAACTTCATACAGTTACTCTTCTGAAAACAGCTACTTTTGAAGAAACAATGGCGTTGTTGTCCAAATTCAAAATATTGTTAATGATTGTGATAACACTTTTTTTATTGTGAAACATTTTGAAACCTATACGCCTCTATATAACTATCCTTGCAGTTCTCAGGAATTTAATATTTCTGTTTTATAACAGCTTTCAGGAAATATATCGATAATATCAGTGTCTGATATTGTCACGAGTAGCACATTCAGTATATTAGAGTATATTCCAAATTGATATTTCATAGTTTTATAAATAATTATTTCATCAAGAATGACTGACATTGAACTAAACGTGCTAACTGAGGAACCCATGCAAAAACGTGATCACACGAACTTGTTTTTCTAATAAATAGTAAATGTGAGGGTTCTGAAGTTAGTCTGGTCTGGGGCTACTCGTGACACCACATCATCGTAATGTAAGTTAGTTTTAGGATCATCTTCATCTTGTATATTCATATTCATAACCCTATGTTACTTACTCTTGTTATTCCTATAGTTGAATAAAGGTTGTTATGTTTCGAATACTTTCAACTACCACAAAACTATTAGTGCCTGTATTATTAAAATACCTCTCGCTACCCTCTGTAGTAACCCCCCGATCACGACATGAGGGAGGCTTTTACCCCAAAGCTTCCCCCTAGTTGTGACAATATTGCAG
This sequence comes from Chrysomela aeneicollis, assembly GCA_029955515.1. Taxonomy (NCBI): domain Eukaryota; kingdom Metazoa; phylum Arthropoda; class Insecta; order Coleoptera; family Chrysomelidae; genus Chrysomela; species Chrysomela aeneicollis. The sequence goes on from JARUHQ010000036.1 coordinate 207,569, forward strand.
CAAAATGCATGGTTTTTCCAATGTTGGAATCTTCCTTCATCCTTTGCATCATTTCCATTACTACATAGCTATTTCAATCCATAAAACTAAACTTTGAAGCATAGGTTTTATTAGTCACTATTATATCATGAATTCTCTGTGATAGCCAACCATGTAAAAGCAAGTGGAGATGGTATGTAACTTCTTTTTAGTGAAAGTCGAGAGATGGAAATATTATCTAGTTCAAGTCCTTCAAACTTTTTTTATATATGAAGAAGTTACAGGGTTGTCTCCAGTTCATTTTTCAGCCGATTTACTGTTATATATTACCAAAGCTAGTTTTGTGAAATTTAAGTGCTTAGAGTAAAGAATGACATTTTTATTTTAGAGTTGGCCGGTGAAAATCAATCTACCTTATTTTTTCCAGTGTTCTTTTTAACTATAGCAACCGCCTTTCTACTGAGATATAGGGAACTGATTTGTGAATAAAGCATTAGGTATATATTCTGAAGTATTGGCTTACTTTATCGATTACATTATGAATAATTTTTCAATTTTGATTTCCTGCTTGAATTATTCATTCAAATAATGTGCCTCACAATCGTGACTAATAAAAAACAATCCCCCTAATTGAATTTATCACCAATGAATGTTTCTTGAAAAATAAAATATTTGTTTCAATTTACAATGATTGTTTCTTTAACACTGATTCACTGTAAATAATATACTTACGTATGACATATTATGACGTCCCCGAATGTCAAGTAAATGTCTTAGTATGACGTCACTACTTGACGTCGTGAGAACGTCACTAAATGACGTCAAAATCATGTGACTTTCACGTCGTGAGGACGTCGAAGAGACGTGACAAAATGACGTGATTTACGTCTAAATTATGACGTCTTTTGGTTACCTGGGAAATTGGCTCAGTAAATATTGAACGGTGAATTTTTGGAAATATGATGATTGACAATCGACGAAAAGACACAATGATGGAAATAATTGTGGCCAAATTAGTAAACAACTCCATTAAAACAAATTTCTCAATCGTGTCAGATATTATGAGTCATGTACAATTTTACAATGGTGATCCTGTCAAGGCTGAATTATGGTTGGATTCATCGAATAGTCAGTTAGAAACTCACATAGTAGTTCTGAGAAAGGAAGAATATATATATAAGAATATTCGAGGATAGAGAAGATGTAATAGGTAATAGTTTTCCAGAACTGCCACAAAGAAAAGTTAACCTATGGTCAAGAGAATCAAGTGTTATACCTTCAAATTTTATGGGATTTAGAAAAGAAATGTTTATAGACATGAAGTTCATCAAAATAAATGTATTCCTAGATGCTTAGTATATTTGGATGAGTATGGTAAAACAAATATTCCCATGCTGAACACTTTCCTTGAGAGCATGAAAATCAAGATGAATGGATCTTCATATAGCAGAAGCAGAACAGAAAAATGAGATGGATTTCATTAAACAACAAAAATAAATCAAAGTTGATGATATACAATACAATAAAATAAACAAGAGACTGTGTGCACGTCTAGCTAATATAGAAAAAGAAACATTTTTATTATTCTTTATCTTTCTCAATCTTGGATCAAAATTCGTCTAGAAATTTCAATTATTCAATTCAATTGTCAAGCTGCGGTAATAGGCTGTCAAAAATTTGCAAAATCTCACTTTTCACCTGTCATTATATCAAAAACAGTTGAAAACGTGTGTAGAATATTAGTGAAATATTTAACCTAAAAGTCTAATAGGTATGCATCAATATAAAGGATGATTTATTTTAAATAAAAAATCGTTGCCAAGTTTAGCAGTATCCAAAATATTCCCAAAAATGTCAAATTCAAATCAAATAACTTTTGTATTAATTTTTTTCTATCTTCAATAGTAGGAGGTATATGGAATGGACCACTGCGACCTCACAATTCACACCAATAATTAATTTAAAAAATGTATTTTTGATTTCGAGTGAACAACAACTAAAAACGTACCATATGAAAAATAAATGATTGAAATAAAATGTCATAACATTTTCCGTCAGATTTTTCTTAATATTCAGTAGATTTAAGTTCCTTATTTTTCTTTAGAGACCAAGACTAAGACTCTTGAAAGAGTGTCTTGGCCTTGTTATCGAGAGTTAAGTCTTGGTTTTGAGAAGATTCAAGACAAGACTAGTCTCTTGGTCCCTACTTATTGATTTCTTTCGACATTTCTTCGGTACGAGTCGTACCTCTTTTTAAAAGTATGTGATATCTCGTAGGCGAAGATAGGGACTTGAAACATACTTGAACAGTTTTTGTTATCCGACCCTTGGGTTCACGTAAATTATGCAACAAGACCAAGCTATTATGATTACTGTGATTACGGATTACCGTAATTACGGTAAGATAACTGCAATGCATTCTTGTTCCACTGTACTATAATTATCACGCTATTGACGTGTAAATGATGTAGTTTTTTAAAATTTCCCCAAATTGTAATTGAGTGAACATATTTTCAGGATCATATTCAAAGAGCATAAAATCAATTCAACAATTTGGTGGAAACCGCTATTCAATATCTTCATTCGTTTTTTGCAAATAACTAATTTTATTTGAATGTACTGTGTTGCATAAATTTTCAGTGAGTCTTGCATACAGGAGTGGTAATTACATTATATTTACCTGTGATAGTGATTAAAATACTTATTCAAATGTTTAGCCTTTTGTTGTATTTATGCGTTCATCTAATATTATTATACAACAGCGCCTCGCCCTCAAGATCACATTTTTACTATGTAGTACCGCCTTTAGGTGCTATCTGGGGTGCGTTCCACTAGGCACACACGACGCTCATAACGCTCGTCGAGTCGTTCCACATAATGATCACGGTCGTTATGGGCGTGCTGAAAACGTCATAGGTCATTGTTCTCGATCGCGTCGAGCTCACGGCGACCCACGTTTTGAGATGGGTTGAAGAGGACATTATTATTGTTTTTGTTAACCACTAATCTTTGGGTTTTGTTAATTTTGTTTATAAAAATAAAACTTCAATTCAAGTTCAATGATGGCGACTAATGAAACAATAACATTATACGATTCGGAAAGAGAATCATTACTCGTAGAAGTAAATGTTTCTACAGAGGATGGTCGGAGAGCAGAAAAACGTAAATAATAAAATTAAAAATTTAAAATACACCATAACCTTTTGAAATAATTCTAATTTCCAGATATATTGTTTGCTACAGAGCTTTTGAATACTGCTCTAAAACAGCAGTCAGAAGACGTACCTCAAGACGCAGAATTTGAGGAAGAGCAGGGTTGTGAAGATAGTGAAGGTTAAGCCTGGGTACCTAATTATAGATTTGATAGGTATACAAAAGTTTTCCCTTGTTTCTTTCTTTCAGCTCCCCTTTATAGGTGGAGTCCACCTTGTGTTTTATTATTGTTAGAAACATTTAGAAAGATGGAAAACAATTTTAACAGTGGCAAATTGTCACACAAGAAACTCTGGAGCCAAATTTCTACAGAATTGATTGTCAAAGGTTACAATAATGTCACTGGACCCCAAGGTGCTTCTAAATTAAGAAGCTTGAAAAAACATATAAGGCAACAAAGGACCATAAGTCCGGCAATGACAGACGGAACTGGCAGTTTTTTGAAGTGAGTAAAAGTAAAACATAATATACCTAGGTATGATATTCTTATATCCATGATGATGAAAATCTCAATATAATACATTGCAGATTATGGATGACATTTTCTCTGGGAAAGCATGGAGTAAGCCTGTAGCCATTGCATCTTCTACATATCTTTCTATTCAAAACAAGAATTCGAACAGTGTTGAGGAGGGGTCTGATAGTGGATGCTCAACAAGTATGTTTCAGTTGTTGAATTCAACATGTTTTCATATTTGTGATAATAGTGATTGATAATACAAATCAATTGTAGTAGTGGGACCATCCAAATCCAGACAATCTATTGCATATCATTACTTGGAAAAAGATTGAAACAGAAGGAGGAGCAAGGCAAAACGACATAAAGAAAAAATGGAAATGGATAAAAAGTGGTTAGAAGTGATACAAAACATGCAAAGCAAATGTTTGTCATTGTCAATGTTCCTATATACTTTTCATGACTGATTCACCAAAGTAGTTAATAATATTTAATTGAATTTATTTAAGTTTCAAAGTTATTACTTTATTACTGCTTATTTATGTTTAAAGTTTGAGGGTATGGTATGATACATATCAGTTGTTTTTTTGTGAGTTCAGCTTATTTAATAAATACATGTAATAACTACATGTATTGTTTTATTGACTCCTTTAAAATCTAATGACTTATGTTCATAGTGATTATCATTACTTATAAAAAAACAAGAAAATTTTAAAATGTAAATATATTTCAAAATTGCAATTCTCAAAACAATACTTCACTTCTACAAAATCTCCATAATTGCATTTCTTTTATGAGTTTGATGAATTTGATGAGTTTATATTTCGGAAATATTCACAAAACAAAACAATTTTTTCTAGTCTCTTACTTCAACTCAATTAAACCCGTTCCACTTGATAGGTTTCAAAATATGATCGCGAGCTACTCATACGCTAGTGGAACGGGAATTACCGCCTGGTCACAAATTTTCAAGCACTGACAGTTGACACTTTCAGCTATGTGCTTATATAATCCATGGTTCCTATGACTCGTTCCTCCATTACGTTTTTTTGCGCGACGTTGTTGAAATTATCGAGAAATTATCCAAGTGAGAAATATTAAATATTACCAATATGGGTAAGAATAGAAAAAGAGATCCAAGTGATTCTCCGGGGGTCAGGAGAATAAAAAGATATCAAGGAAATATATGGAGAGAGAAGTTCTAAAGTTAAGAAAAGAACTAGAGAGACGCCGATCTCATGTCAACTCTAGTACTGAGGAGTCGGATAGTTCTTCAGATTCAATATCCGCACAGAGAAGTCCTTCAAGATCCTTCAGTACCAGGGTGAAGAGAGAAAAACATGAACGAACTAGCTCATACAGAAGGTCACAGGCTCAAGAGCATAATAGTTCCAATGAATCTATAAGAAGGCCACTGGCCCAAAATAGATGAAAATGATACCCAAGTTGGCTCTGATAAAACGCCACGGGCGCAAGAGCAACTAAGATCCAATGAAAGGTCACAGACTTGGGAAAAAATCAGACAGCATTTGAATACTATTCACAGGCCACAGGCACTTGATTCGAATACTCGTGCTGAAAGAACTATCTCAACCAGTAGACCACGAGTCAGGGAGCAGTCTGTGAGCTCATCTAGTTCTGATAATGAGTCACAGACTCCAGAAAATAGAGAGCAAGAACAGGACATGATCCAGTCTGGGATCCCTAGCTCAAATATCATACCTGCACAAGAGATTAACAATACAATTGTGGATCCCGTAGATATTGTAATTCTGCAATTATTGGGTGAATGTAAGGAAGGTGATAAAGCTTTTGAAATACATCCACTATTTAAAAAAAGATGGGAATGTATTCTTAGTCAGAAATTCATGCTAATCTAACAGAAGAAGCAAACAGAAATGATAAATTTCAAATAGGTAGACAAAATCAACTGGGTAAAGGTATTGCAGCTATTGCATCTGCCATGAATGATCTAATGGGTAGTCAAGGTCCAGAAGTTTCTGAGCTTAGAAAAATCTTGCTGCCTTCTCTGAGTGAGGCGGGAAAAATACTCAATGATTCACATTATAGAATGCCACTATCCGGGCGAGCAATTATCTCTCCATATCAGAACAAAACAGTCAAGGACTTATCCTCCGAAGTCCCGATTGGAGAATTACCGTTTGGGCCAAACTTAGGTGAAAAATTGAGACCTGCTAAGGCAGTTGAGAGGACAGACAAATAATTGAAACACACAGTGGTCCAGCCAAATACATATAAACCTAAATATTCTGCATCCAGTAATGCTAAATATAAGTCTAGACCTACTAAACTTAAGGGGTCCGTCGAGGTATCAGAGAGAACTTCGACGAGAAGGGCGTTATCCTCAGAAACACAACAAACAAGAACCGGGAGTAGAGGTGAGTAATATTGCAGGAAGATTGCAACATTTCAGTCTACAGTAGGATAAGTTAACAAATTCCGAAACAATAAAGAAATATATCATGGGCTATAAAATACCCTTTTATAGGAAACCTAGGCAGTATGGTATGATCCCAGTTTCAAAAAATAAAACTGTGGAAATGTCTGATGCACTTACAGACCTCTTGAAAATAAAGGCAATCAGAAAATGTAAGGTGACGAAAAATCAATTTGTCAACACCTTGTTTTCTTGTTTAAAAGCCAAATGGAAAGAATCGTTTTATATTAACCTCAAAAAGTTGAATACTTTTATATGTTCATCACATTTCAAGATGGAAGACTCACGAACAGTAATGAAAATGATGAAAAGATATATGTCCACCATAGAGTTGAAAGATGCTTATTTTCTTATACCTATCTATATAAGTCATAGAAAGTATCTGAGATTTCAGGTGAAGAATCAAATGTATGAATTTACCTGTATTCCATTTGGCCTTGCCCCATCGCACTTTTTACAAAATGTTTGAAAACTTTGTTGACTTACCCAAGAGAACAGAGTGTTAACTGTTTCACATATCTAGATGACTTTTGGCTAATGGGAGAAACAAAGAAAGAATGTCAACACTTTGTTGAATTAACAGTTAAAACATTAAAAATGTTGGGCTTTACTATAAATGAGCAAAAAAGTGTTATGGTGTCTGCTCAATGATGTAAATTTTTAGGATTCTTATTTGATTCTGAACAAATGACATTAGAACTTACTAAAGAAAAAAGACTCAAAATTCTTGATACATTAAATTATGTAAAGAAAAAACATCAAATAAAAATTAAGACGGCAATTTGCTCAGTTTGTTGGACTGCTGGTATCTGCCATGCCTGCAGTTAAGTATGCAAAACTCTATACTAAAGAATTCGAAAGAGCTAAGTATCTAGCATTGAAAAGGGAAAAACAGTGCTATAATCATACCATGATTATTCAAAGTTCTCTCAAAGAAGATTTTGATTGGTGGTCATACAATATCTTGAGTGCTAAAAACGAAATTAGTCAGGATGAGTTCCTTATTGAAACTGAATTGAATGCTTCCAAAACTGGGTGGGGGGCATATTGCAACAAAAGTAGTCAAAGGTGGATTCAGTTAAGCATATCAATTACCTCGAGCTTTTGAGCGCCTTTTATGCCTTGCAATGTTTTGCAATTAATCTTAAATCATGTAATATACTTTTGAGAGTAGACGATACTACGGCATTGTCTTATCTCAACAGAATGGGCAGTATTAAACATCAGCATTTACATGAGTTGTCCAAACAAATTTGGCAATGGTGTGAACATAGTAAACTATGGATCTACGCACCATATGTTCAGTCAGGTGTATCCGTATAAAATCTTTGGAAACAGAATGGGCAGACTTTGCTTTCCAAAAAAATTACTGAAATATTAGGCACTCCAAATATGAATGCGAAATGTTTATCATTATATTTCTTGGTTAAGAGATCCTGGCTTGATGCATTTACAGTCAATTGGAATGGGTAATTTTTCTATGCTTTTCCCCATTCTCACTCATAATGAGAACATTGCAAAAAATAGTGAATGATGAGGGAGAATGTATTGTCGTTGTACCAAAATGGCCAACCCAACCATGGTATCCGTTAGGTAATAAATCAATCACCGCCAGTTATATTTGAACCCTGGTAGCAAGCAAGTTGTCTGGTAAGCCCTCCTCAAATTGGGATTTCCAGAATCCACCATCAATACAACCCTGAGTTCAATTTCTGAGTCGACCTTGAAGCAATAAAATACATCTTATCAGGCCTGGTGGAATAGGGTTGTATACTTTTTTTCAAAAATTATATATGTGAAACGCGGGTCTCCAGAGAATACGTCGATATTTTTTTGATATTTTTATTTTCAAGGGTTTTTCCAAAATCGGCATTAAAAATTCGTAAATTCTCCAACCTTTTCTAAAAATGTGACGTCACCTGGTAGGTTGGTTTAGGCACAGAGTAGACAATTAGGTTATGTTCCATTAATCGAAGTGGAAGAAGAATTGACAATCTGTCATCTTTGACAGATGTCGGTAAAAAATTACTGGGCGATTTTAATTCTTCCTGCGAAAATATATTCGGATGATTCAAGGTAAGTTACTATTGAGTTTTATTTTATTTTTCAGCGTTCATTATACTCTTCACTCCACTATTTTAAGAAAGTTTAAGCATTCAAAGACTTGTGCTTCATGTAGCAACACGAATGTGGATTCTCGAAAGAAATATTTGTACCCCAAGTGTTAATATAAGACAAACTTGGTGTTTTGCAGTAGAAGACATATCATCAGCTACATCTGCAAGTATAATTGCTGTGAAGATAATTTTGATCTAAGTTGAAATTCTTATTCTTTGAATCTTTGTACATAAACATCATGAGAACCTGTGAAGTGTGAGCACAAAGTATTTTAGTAATAGGTATGAGCTAATAAACCGAATCTTTATTGTCATGCACTTCTGTAAATAATGAATGTATTTTCCTAAATCCTCAGTTATTCTTAGTACGTAGTAAGGTATCAGAAAACGACCATCAATTTGTCTGAAGCTTTAGAGGTTTATGACCCTATTTTTGCCGGAAAACTGATTTGGATCCATTTTCTGGAGACGTTTCAGCTATATCAGCATTCAAAATATAGTACCTTCAATCAACATAGGTCTGCTTTATCCCTAATTTTCCCAGGAGAAATTGAAAAGGACATATTAATAAGGCGTTTTTTGAAAGGTGTGTTCAGATTGAGGCCACCAAGACACAAGTATAAGATAATATGGGACCCAAAAATTGTTATAGACTATATTGACTCATTAGGAGCAAATAGAGGCCTATCTCTTTCAACATTGAGCAAAAAAACTTGCTACCCTGCTGGCGCTAGTCACAGGTCAAAGAATTCAAACACTTCATGTCATAAAAGTCGAAAATATAATATTTGAAAGTGAAGGAGTTCATATATACATATTAGATGAAATTAAAACCACCAGATTCAACACAGGAAACTACTATACCTTATCTGTGTGCTGCATCAACTATTTTAGAATACATAGAAGAAACAACAGAATACCGTCAAACGGGGTGAAACCGATCGGCAGGGGTGAAACCAAACATGGCGTATATTTTGGCTTATGTTTTCAGTAGTGATAGTATACAGCACTCAGCGCGCGGCGAAAGCCGACAAGTTTCTACAGGAAATATCAGTCTTCCCGACAGTACGTATGAAGGAGGTTTATTTTGTTGGTCAGTCGAGATACGTAGGTTATTTTAGAGGTGTCGAAAAAGGATTTTTTGGAAACTTGTGTAAACGATTGGTTGTGTAGTGTCACAGAAAAGAGCTGAGAGAACGTGGTAAGTAAATTTGATTTCAACTATTATCTGGCCTTAATAATAAAAATATTTAAGTTTTTTATCAACATTATCACTTTTTTTATATACATTTTTATAGAAAGTTGGGAAATGGTGGGGTGAAATCGATCAATAATTATTTGGTGTAAATTAGACTCTCTTTTGATATTCAAGGATTTTGTGAATTTGTTTTGTAGGAAATCGATGTACTTTCAGTAAGTCTTTCATACTAATATCCCCCACCCCCTCCCAGTCTCACCCTTTGTGGTATAACCGAGGTTATAGCCAATATTTTATATATTTTTTATTTTAGTTCCAGGTTAAAATGCACCGAAAATATATAAAAAAACTGGGCCCCACAAGGAAACAAGTGCAAGACAAATGTGACGTTAACCAGGACCAGATAATGAGAAAAAATTCTGGACAGCCCTCAAGGAGAGGGCAATATATCTTTAAAAAACCCTTTGATTATAATGTTGATTAGAATAGTTATTGTTTTATATTTGTGCATTTGCTTTTTGATTGTAAGTCTGTTCATTTTCAAAATATTAGTAGCAACCATTCAAGAAATTAATTTAAGTAAATATGTATATTTCAGATAATAAACAGAGGTTTTTCAACTTTTTTTTTTCAAAATGAAAATGTTTTTTTTAATATATGATCGGTTTCACCCACGACGTTGCTAAAGTCAAAAACACGTGAAATAAAAGGGGCGATCGGTTTCACCCCCTAGTACGGGGTGAAACCGATCAACCTTTGAAAAAATATATAAAAAAAACTACTGTGATTATTTTGACAGTGTTGACAGTTATAAATGCATGAAACTTTAAGCTTTAATGTATGTTATTTTAGATTTCCATTTTTGTAAGAAAACGGAAAAAAATGCAAAAAACATCAAATTTTGACCGGTTTCACCCCGTTTGACGGTACAGATCATAAAACAAATATTTATTCCTCACAGCCAAAGAACCTTTTCAGTGAGCAAGCAAGACTACGATTGCTAGATGGATAAAGCAAACACTAGGAAAATATGGAGTGATTACCAATATTTTTTCTGCATATTCTACGCGTCACGCTTCCACATCAGCAGCCGCTAGGAATGGAGTATCGTGGGATGCGATCAAGAACTCTGCAGGGTGGTCGAAAACATCCTCTACTTTTGCCAGGTTCTATAACCGACCTATCAGTCATGACCGCACGTGTTTGCGGAAGCTATAATAAACTACGCAACCCTAATTACGTCGCACCCCGAAATTTTGCCCCTGTTTAAATTTGAATAACTTTTTTCTTCTTTGAACAATTTGAATTCTGTTTGCACTGTTCGCTAGCTCAGTCCTTCAGCTATAATCTCGTACTTCTTCGATACATGAGGTTATTTCCATAAAATTGATACAGGATGTTTTTTGGAACTGTGCAAAATTTCGAAATTTTCAAATGGATCCCAAATGAAGAAAAACAGTTTTTTTTTCAACTTTAACAGCAGAGGCATGAAGATTATTTCATTACCTTTGGCCATATCCAAAATTGTCTTCTTATCACTTTTCTTTACAGAGTGATCTCACAGGCTCATTTTGAAGCTGAAACCTCATATGAGAAGATTAAAAGATCAGAATTAACTCAAGATGAACATTCAGAATCGAGGGTTTCCTCAAAGGTGACCCAAATCTGAAACACTATTTAAATCCTGGCTGCGAGGAGAATTAAATGAAAATCAACTTGTTTTCGGAAGGATCTTCCATTCTGGACACATCCAGATCTTTTTTTCTTTCAGTAGTCAAAAATTGTGCGTGAGAAAACCGAAATGTAACTCCATGTTCAAGAAAAAAAATCAGCCAAAAAAAAATGCATGGTCCGTAACCAACGTAACAAAATTCATCAGTGACTGACAAGACAGGTTGAAAATTACGTTCTCGTGAAAATAAAGACCAGGACAGAAAAAACTATTCGTAGGTCTTTCTTTTCTGAAGATATAAGACTTCATTACAAAATTCAAAATAAAAAAAAAATCTGAATACAACAAAATTTCAGGGTAACCTTCTCACCCCCTATACAAAGTCTTCCATCATGTTTTGGATTCTTTTCAAAGAATTTAATTTTTGTGACCCCCAAACAAAATGTTATATGTACGCCTATGTTTATCTCTTCGATCAACTTTTTCCCCTGAACACAGCTATGGGTACCGCTTGTCTAGATTCTGAAAAATAACTTTTTTTCGCCCTGTACATCAAACTATGATACTTGGAGAACTCGAGTTTGGGCGATTCTTAGTAGTTTTATACGAAACTCACGAAAATTATATTTAAAAAAATCACAAAAATCTCCTTCCCCTTCATTCGTACCCAAAGTACCCCGAGGGTGCAGGGGGGGCGAAAGAATTTAATTTTTTTTAATATCCGATCCCGATGTGGGGGTCAGGTGAAATATGTTTACCGATATATCTAACCGTTTGACCAGCAAAAATTTGGGGGGAGGGGGTAAACAAATTTTTATCAGTATTTTTGGTGGTGATATTTTCGATCAAACAACGTTTTGGATATTTTTCTTTTTCAATCGGGATTTCGAGGGGGATTTAGATTTGGGTCACCTTTGCAGAAACCCTTGATCTTTAATATTTATCTTTAGTCAATTCTAATCTTCATGTCTGTACATCTAACGTTTCAGCTTCAAAATGATCCTGAGATTTTAAAAATCGGTTGAAGAGGAAAAAAGTTATGACTGCAAAACCAAAAAATTGATTTTTTGAGATCACTCTGTAAATAAAAGAGATAATTATACTAAGCGCCTCGCCCGAAAAGATCACACCCTCCCAAAAAAAAAGAAATCCCACCCAATAAATGTTGCCACCATAAAAAGTAAAAAACGTAATGGAGGAACAAGTCATAGGAACCATGGAATATATAAGCACAGAGCTGAAAGTGTCAACTGTCAGTGCTTAAAAATGTGTGAGCTATCGGGTACCTAAAGGCGGTACTACATAGTAATAATGTGATCTTCGGGCGATGTAAGTTCGTTTGATCGCATTATTGTACTAGGTATAGGCAAAATGTCACATACTCACTATAGAAAGATGTTTCCCGCACATTTGGCCAAAATTGGAGTTAATATATCCCCTATCTGTCCTTGCAACAACTCATCATAACCAGATATCAACCATTTGATCTTCGCTTGCAATATTCAGAAATCGGTCGGAATTAAAAAAAAAATAACCCAAGGTGTCCATCTGCCAACAAATATCACTATTCTGTTGAGCACATTCAAAGGAGATATTAATATTATTAATATGTAACTTTTCAAGATTGGGAAGTGTTTGTATTCACGTGTCACTGTTGAAACTTGAAATATTGAAACAATGTTTTTAAAATAACGTTTCAGATGTGGCAACGATGGAAAAATGTCAAGGTCGGTCTAATGAAATCATTTTTTGGCAAAAAAATGATATAACCAGAAATAAATATTAATTAGTCTTATGATGTCCCATTTGATTTGACTAACCTTATATTTAAATTATTTTCAAACAAAAAAATTCATGTCAGAGATCCAAATTCTGGAGCCATTCTAGGCCCAGAAAATTCTAATACTGGTCTTCCACAAGGTTCCCCTCTTAGTCCCTTATTGTTTAATTTATATGCTAATTCTATACAAAACTGTGGTGAAGGTAATGTGGGAATTTATCAATATGCAGATGACATTGTCATCTTTAATTCGGGGGACGATTTACAACTGGTCACAGAAGAGATCAATGTAACTTTGATGAACATTGAACAGTGGTTATTTGAACATGATCTTTCCTTATCGTTGCAAAAGGCAGAAGCTATTTCATTTTCTAAAAAAAAATTTCCTGCAAATTTTTTTTATTAGTGGTCATCGGATTCCTTGGAAAAGGGAAATAAAGTATTTAGGAGCCATTTTTGATTCAGCTCTTTCTTGGAAGCCCCATATAAATCTAATTTGTTCCAGAGCATACAAAAGTGTCAATTTGTTGAGGGCGCTCTGCAAGACGTGGTGGGGAGCTCACCCTTTATCTCTTATAGCACTTTATAAAGCGTTGGTTAGATCTCATTTAAATTTTGGTTGTATATTATATGGCAGAAGTAGCAAAAAATTACTTGGAAACATAGATAGAATCCAATTTCAAGCTTTGCGTTTAGTATTAGGTGCAATGAGATCTACTCCAACATTAGTCTTACTTTCTGAGACTGGGGAAATGCCCCTGAAAATTAGAAGGTTTTGGTTGGCAGGAAAATTTCTTCTTAAACTTCACTCTGTTTTTAACCCCACCAGTATTTGGGTCACAAATTTTTACAGTATATATATATGACTAGAAATTTGTTTGGAAGATACACAACGATCCCTCCTCTTATTGATGCTTTCTCCTTTTTAACAATTCACCGTCAACAACTCTTGGATCTTCCTTTGTTTCCATGTTATCTTTATCCCCTCTCCACACAGTTATTTCCTATTTATATTCAAGATATGGGCTTGCTGAAGAAAAATGATAACAGACTGGAGTTCATCATGAGGTCTAAAACAAAATGGCCAACTGCTTCTCTGATTTTTACTGATGGGTTTAAGACACATGAATCTACTGGATATGGAGTGTACTCAGCAAACAAAATATGTCTGTCGGGAAAGCTTCCAATTACATTTTCCATTTGTTCAGCAGAAATTTATGCCATCAATGTAGCGCTGGAGAAGATACAAGAGCTCAACATTAATCATTAGATCATCCTTTCAGTCTCAAAGAGCGCTTTGGAAAAAGTAGCAAGGTGTGATATTTCCTCAAAAAGTGATAGCCTAACATTGAAGGCGAGAGAAAAAATAGATCAGATACTTTCTTCTGGGAAATTGCTGGAATTGGTATGGATTCCAAGCCATACTGGCATTCAGGGAAATGAAAAAGCAGATTCACTGGCTAAAGCTGGATGTGATCTATATGATATACAGCGAGTTCGAGTATGGTATCAGGATATTCAGATTGTACTGAAACAACAAGCATGGATTAAGTGGAAAAACACTCTGTAGATATAAAGGAAGAAAATACACTCCCTCGGTGAACACCCCCTTGAAAATACCTTGGTTTAAATCGTTCCCTAACTTATCAAGAAGTTATATAACTACGATAAGCCGAATGAGAAGCGGTCATTGCCTTACAAATAGTCATCTATACAGAATTAATGTTACAGATTCTCCAACATGTGAATGTGGAAATTTGCAGAACTTGGAACATATCTTCTTTAATTGTCCTAACAACGAGCATAATATAAACATTCTATATCAATTATTGACTAGTGAAAAATACAAGGGAGTAGGGAATCTCCCTCTATCACTCCACAATATACTTTTTGAAAATTTGAGTGCTGATAAATGTGAACTGATTTCACAGTTTTTAAGTAATTCAGGAATAAAACTATAGTGGAGAGAAACTATAAAGTAGTGAACTTTCAGTTGTTGCAGCTTTGTACTATGTAGTGGCGTTGCTTTGCTTCGTAGATGTTGGATTGTTGAAAAGTTGTACTGTTGTATTTTTAATGGTGGTCGTTTAAATTTCAGCAGAATCCTCAAGGGGTATGAGATTATCTCAGGCCCACTTCTTGGTGGACCCCATTTGAGGTGATTAATTCAAAGATTGCGAGTACTTGGCCGGATAGTCCTGGTAACTAAGGCCATTCAAACCGAAAAGAAGAAGAAGGGAGATTAATTAGTCTCATCTTTGATATTTGTGTTGGGATATAAATCAGTTCAATTTTATATATTTCACTTGAATGTGAAAATGGAGAGAGAAAAAGAACGTCTAAAAAACAATTCGAAATTTATGTGGATTATATCAAATCCCATAGAATTCTCCTAACTGGAAAATTTAGTCCTTCCAGCAAACCCGAAAACTTAGAAGCCCTATGGGAGAAATTAACAAAGTAATTGGATTTCTGTGGTGATGGTCCCGTCAGGGATATAAATGCCTGGAAAAAGGTAAATGAACTGGGATAAGCAAAAATGTTTGTCCCTTTTCTGTTCAGTTTACTTCACATGGTAAAAAAATAATACTTGGTATTTTTTGAAAGGTTTTCACACAGTGGAAAGGGGTTTGTAGAAAGAAAGCCAGGGAAAATAAGGCTCTCTTTGAGCTTGAGGCTCAAATAATTGAGCTGACTGGCCGTGGAGCTGTGACAGGTCTCGACTTGGGAGAGATGGGATTTTCCCAAAATTGTCATAAAGATTCCAGCCCAGCAGATACTTCACATACTCTGGTAAGCACATTATTGATATATTTGCCTTATAAGAAGCTATTTCTTCAGCTTCAATTCACTAAAATCAGTAAAATACATTTATATTTTTTCAGCACCCCCAAGAAAAAGAGATTTCAGAGGAGGAAACAGATCCCACCACATCCAATGAAAAACAGCAAATGCCCACTGATACTCCAGCCAAAAATAAAAAAATGAGGAAGTGAATTTTGAGATCCATAACAATTATAATTATAAATGCAATTGAAATAAATAAGAAAACTTGTTGTAACTATAAGATTCCTCGGATAAATAAACATATAAATATTTTTTTATAGATTTCGAAAGATCAAGGAGTAGTGATAATCTAAGTCAAACATATGAAAGTGCAGCAAATAAAATGGGTGAGAAAATGAATGACATAAGACTCGCTAAGACTAAATTGTGTTTTTTGTTTCTTGCAATGATTATTTTGCTTTCAGAATTGTTTTTTGTTGTTATGAAACTAGCTTTTGTTTTCAGAGAATATTTTTTTGTTTATCTTTTGTTGAACTTTCAAATAAATATTATAAGTATAAACTTTTAGTATTCTTATATTCAATATCTATAACAGAATCAACCCTTTTAGAGTACAAAAAAATGGTTCACAAGCAATATTTATTGTATACACAATTTTTGGAGAACGGGAATAAAGACTTCACTGAATTATGTGGAGAATTGAACAAGGTGTCCGATGAAGCACATAAAAATGTACAAGAATGGCAAGAGGCATTTTTTAGATCGAACAATTCGGTCAAAAGGAAAGCAAGGGAAATTTACATTGATCAGCATCTCACTGGCGGTGGTTTGCCAATACCAAAAATATTTACTGAACTGGAACAAAAACTGTTAGCCATTCTGAGCATACTGTGTATTGAGGGAACTAGAATCTCAAACAAAAGGTTCGTTTATTTCAAAAACATTATTATATAAGTATAACCACACCAATACTCTGTTCTCTTGACATGGATCAATGTTTGAAGCAGTAAGATCTATTAGTCTCTTCTGTTTCAAGCACACTTAAATGTATCAATTTTAATATTTTGATAATTTCGTATGTACATAATTTTAGGAACTTGGGAAAATAATGCGATTCAAGCAACCCACAAAGAAGAAAGTTGTAACAAGTCACTACATCCGAAAACATAGACATACCAAAAAATATAAGAAGGTTTTGGATTTGTTGAAAAAGAATAGAAGAAAGTTGGAGGATAGCATGGACCAATTAGCCATAGCTATCAAAACAATTGTAGATGCCATGGAAAGATATTTTTCATTGATTTAAAAAGAAGAATGTTGAATATATTTTTTGTAAAATGAATTTATTGAAAAAATAAGAAAATATTAGAAATAATTATTAATAATCTTATTTCTAGTATTTACTTCTTCATTATAGTAATTCTGACCAATATTATTCATATCATTAAAATTAATTGGCTGATCTGGTATAGGTGCATCAGCCTCAGGATTATCATTTTCGATTAAGATCTGCCTTTCCAGCAATATATTGTGCAAAATAGCACAGGCATTTACAATTTTTGCTGCTTTCAAAGAGTCATAATGTAATGCCCTGTGCCCAAATCAGCAACTAAATCTAGATTTCAGGATGCCAATAACTCTCTCAATTAAGTGAAGCCTTGGTAAAATTGTGCTCCATATTGCTGAATCATGCACACTCTCGGGATAACAGCAAGAATTTTATAATCAGCAGAACAAATTATTTTAACATTGAGGCTATAAAAGCCTTTACGATTGTAGAAGAGAATTCCTGGAAAATCTTGACCATGGACAGATGGTGCTACTATTCTTACATGGGTCATCTACAACCCCTATGATGCCTTGAAAAAATAAATGAATATAGAGCAAAATAGTAGAAAGGAATGAATAACGAAAATATCTAAATAATATTTCAGCAATAAACAACCTGGAAACGCATTGAAGTTGTTGAAAAACTGGACTTTTTCCTCATTTTTTTCTTCTTCAGTTTGAGGAACATGAACTTTATGTCCAAAATGTTCATTTAGGATATCAGTTAATGTGTTAATACACCAGCTTACAGAAGATTGACTCATGGGACAGTTCATATCCTGTCCAGTGGTTTTTTGATATGTCCTTTGGGCATAAAAGTGTAAAGCACATAGAACTATTTCTGATTTCGGTATTTTCAAATCATTTATTTCTGGATCCGGTATAAATGATCCTATTTCTGTGATGAAGTACAATTCTGTGGCTCTGTGTTCTGTGTCATATCTCGCTCAGATCGAACTTGCAGCTCCCGCACAGACATGAAATACAGTAGTTGTTCCTAGACAGTCGAGCCTATTATTTACCACTTACTGATTTGAAAACATTTTCAGGAAGATCAAGTGGATCTGATGTATTTCTTAGATTTTTTTTCTTCGGTTATGCTCAAGTCTGGAAATACATATTTACAGAAACATGCTACATTCTGAACATTTGAACTTGTTTTCACCGTTCTTCTTCATTTACGGCAATTTAAAGAGGGAAGTTCAGGAGATCACCCATTTTAGTAAAAATAGTTGGTTCATTAGTGGAATTGCAAGATTCAAGATTAAAAACAGTTCCTTAAAAAATTGTTTATGATATATGGAACTTGAAAAACTGTTGTTGAAAGTTTTGGGACAAATGAATACAAAAAATCGAAAAATATTCAATATTCCATAACTTTTCAATAACCAATATTCAATATTGTTTGTTAAGGATCATTTGAATCAAAATCCGTCATACTTTTCAATATCCAATTCAACAAACAATATTCGAGGTACATCTGAATAAGGCTGAATGTCTACAAATGCATTTCATTATTTTCAATGCAACCATTTCATCTGCGTTGCGTGCTCAACACAGCTTTTTCAATTTCAGCTCATGAAATGCTGGCAATAGCATCTTCAATACAATACGCTGATCAGCATGTGATTAGGGAAAAAATAAAAATAGCTATAAGAAAAACCGAAGTTGAGTGTTGTAACTGTAACATCTGAGAACGCATTGGAAAATGCGATGATACATTCATATTCCTCATGAAAAATTACATTTCATTTCAGATAATTATTGAAATGCACAACTTTGACCCAATTTAACCGACCTCTAATCCCTTATAATAACTAGTTTCAGTGGACTGTATAAATAATGAAAGTAAAATTGTTGACACAATTACCAGAACACAAACTCGTATATGAGAGAAATATTTCTATATTGATTTGAGAGGTTAAATCGAGGTTGCGGGTTCCTACCTTGAAAATCTTGAAGGTTCTTGAGGTACATCCACAGGTGAAGTTGAAGTTCTGAGATAGAAAATTGGCCAGCGCGGTAGTCACGAAAAAAAAACTAGGGAGCAATAGTTTTCCAAAATAATCGCACTAAAATAGTGTCTATTCGAGCGAACGACCAAATCGCCAAACTTCGCTTTCTCAGTTCTCCCGTGCTCCAGCACAGATGTATTTTTGTTGAGAAATCGGTGATACGAGGGACGATCGAAGTTTACTATATTAGAAACCACATCAATATCGCGCAAAGTAAATTATATCATATTAACAATAAAATACCAAACACAAAAAAGGGGTGAAGACGGAACACATAGTGGAGTTCGAAATACGGGCAACCTGTATATATTGCAGGTGCTTATCTCTGTCTAAATGTTATATAATTGCACAGTGGCAATAAACGAATTATTATAAATTGGAGTATTTGACAACCCCAAAACTCGAACATTTTATAAAACAACATATCCAAATTTTCGCACAGCACGAAAAATTCATCAAATTCCATGTTTTTTTATACTGGCAATTATATATTATTTGAGAGTTACAGGAAAAAAGATATTAGCTATTACAATTGAACGTCAACAATATACATGATTTATATAATTTAAATTGTTATAACCATGAACGAAATTATAAAAACTCATAAAAAAAGTACTGTTTCTAATTAAAGGATCTCTAAATCACAGTGCCTTATTTCGGGATGGCTTTTCTGAAAAAAAAAACAAAATACAAGGAACTGCACAAAAAATTCTGAGTGCTGTCTCTTCTGAATCATTCGAGGTCAGATTTTGAAATATGGTCATACTGAATTGTTCATGAGTGACACATTTTTTTTGATTGAATACTCTGTGAATTTTTGAGTTTTTGGATTCAGAGGATCGTTTCACACATTTTCACAAATTCTGCTAGTCTAAAAAAAGATGCAGTTCGAATGGTTGCAAAAGACGATACCACCAGCTACTCCACATAGTTTCAGTGACTCCCTCAGAAGGTAGATCAGAGAGTAATGCAGATAAGCAAGGAATAATGTGTCTTGCTCGAAAGCAGAATTTCAAAGTGCTCCTGATGAGGATTGCTCAAGTGGAAGCTTAAATCGCAGAACACTTGGGATTATTTGCAATGAGCAAAACATGTGATTCCAGTGTAGATATAGATATGTTCCAACGAAAGCCAACGCCGCAGATTCAGATGTCAAATTTGATAGTATTAACGAAATTTGAATCGCTTGTGTTCGGTAAGTAGACTCTGCAAGGTCACTTTGGATAGACTTCGTGAAGAGCATTACACAATAAAAGTAAACGAAGTTGAGATGTCTTGAAACGAGTCAGGAAGAATGTTTTATGAAATATATTTTCGAGTTGAAGTAAAATGGAAAAGTAGATGAAAATAGCAAACTATTTTCATCATCAACTTTTCTCGATGCACCTGGGCTCAGAATGGTAGAATGTTAATCCGAAAATGCCAAAAAATTTTGGACCCGCAGAACAGAAACATCTAATTACTGGTGCATCATTTCCACGAAAAGAATCATCTGGAAGAAGAATTTATTCTAAATCAGACAACGATACTGGATCATCAGAGGAAGATCTATGGTGGAGAAAGAATTCAATAACTGACTTCAATTAGTAATGGTTTTTAATTGAGTTCAATATTTTCGCGGCAATTTGAATCGCGACTAGTGCGATCACGCGGTATTTTTTATTGTTCGAGTGGTCTTCGGTGCCTAGAAATTTTCCCCCATCATGGAGAAGTATGTACGACAGCTCTGAAGGGACACTATAGATATTTTTTTATCTCATTATAATGAGTTAGCTATCTCAATGTAATGAGATAACATCTCATTATAATGAGATACCTAACTCAATATAATGAGTTAAGTTTTCTATTATAATGAGATAGCTAACTCATTATAATGAATTAGTTATCTCATAATAACGAGATACTAACTCATAATAATGAGATACTAACTCATTATTATGAGATAACTAAGTCATTATAATGAGATACTCGATCTCATTATAATGAGATAGCAAAAAATGTTAAAACAATATTTTTGCTACTGCTGAGTTGCCACAATTAGGCCGTAGTTTTCATATATACATGGAAATATGCCAGGAGTGATATTTCAATGAATGTTCAGAATTTCACCAGTTGAAAATAAGGGTAAACAAGTTCATATTCAATTACTGATTTGTCACCGCGAATATATAAAGGTAATATTTCAAATAGATGTTATTTTGAGAGACTATAAATATTTTGAGGTTATGCATGACTACTTTGTTTTTCTCAAATGCATAAAACAATTGTTTTTTATAGCTTTCGATGAAGATGACTACACTATAAGTTGATGGAAAAAGAAGTTTTGACTCGGCCCATTCTCAGAAGTAGATGTTTCAGCCGTAGGTTCAAGAACTAATGCTCTTTGTCTCAGCAGAATCTCAGAATGCTGATGAATTTATGAATATACCTAATTATTATACATTTATAAGATCTTTTCATATGTTTCAAGAGAAAGGTGTAAGGTTATGAAATATTACTGCTTTCTGTTGAACTGGGCTTGATCCGCTTGATCTATTATAGTGATTATATGAATGTTATATGAATGTCAAGCAACTTATTGAAATTTCTTTACATCGTGAAAACGTAGAACTCTCTTATATGTGAACGAATAGAAAAAAATAACCTCCAGGTTCAGTAATCAAGCCAAAGTCTATTACCTACTGAGATGTAAACAACACCAAGCTGAAAGAGATGGATATAGGGTCCTTATTTCATCATTCTTCAAGCCAAGAAACATTTGCATATTTCCATATTACTTGAAAATAAAAGCACTAATTTACCTCATTATAATGAGTTAGCTATCTCATAATAATGAGAAACCTAACTCATTACCTTGAGATAGTATTTCATTATATTGAGATAGCTAAGTCAGAAAATATCTACAGTGTCCCTTCAGAGCTTTCGTAAGTATGCCCTTTGGTAAGTCATACAACAATTTTCACCCAAATCACCTGTTTAAATGTTCAGGGGAGAATTCTTAACCAATTTCCTACCCTGAAGATTCTAACAAGCCTATAAAGCCCATAAAGTGTTGCACATCTGGCACCTTTCTTCAACACCTTAAAAACTTTACAGAAAACCAACCCACATAGAACAGAATCTCAACTATGAATATATGAATGCAACAGCAAGGAAAGCTTGACTGCCGAATTGCACCACATCAAAAAAGATCTCTTCCAGAATGGTTATTCGAAGAAACTGGTGGAATAGACGTTGGCCCGCAAGAAACAGGGGATGATCCACAGAGAAGAAGAACCGCACAGCCAATTTTGTGAAGCAGAGTTTCGGACTCCCATTGTCCAAAGGTATGAAGATTTAGATCCTAAAAGGATATGAGATATGCTAAAAATAAAAAATATTTGAAAAGGTTACAATGAGAACTAGATTATCGAATTGAATGAATCAAATATCAATAACCTGAAAAGATGAAATGCATGCAACAAGAGAATAGTTGAAGAAAAATATAACGATCATTTCGAAAGATTAAAACCTTCAAACTTTTAGACAATGGGAGACCGAAACTCTACTTCACAACTCGAGACATTGTCAGCCACTTTCGAACAGCCAATATTGTGGCTCCCCTGCGTAAAAGCATTGCCAGAGAGGATCAAGAGAATTTGATCTGAATACAAGATCGAGAGGTGCACAAATTTGGAAACACTATCCGCAGTCAACTCACCAAAACCAGACCATCAAACAAAAACAGACTCCAAGAATTGTGCTTATGGAATACTTTGCGAATGTGGCGAAACATACATCGGAGAAAAAAAAAAGACCAATGGGAACCAGAATTGGCTTACACAAGAAAAACACACAATAGGGGGAAACTAGCAAGTCAGAAATTGCAGAACATGAGTGGACCCACCATCATATTATCGAATGGTCAAAGAAAATGGTTCAACAGAAAATTCGAGGAAGCAGCGAACATAATAAACGATAACGAGTTCAGTCAACATAGCACCGAGATCTACAACATATAGAATCAGCTAATAGGTCGAAAAAACCAGTTACTTCATGACGTACTTGATTTTCATTCATTTTTCATTCCTCATCTACTGAACAATCTTTACAGATTATTGAATTATTTGATTCCCATTTGAATCTATATTGTTTTCATCAAGTCATTTTTTCTAGTCAATATACTTTTATCTTATCGGGTTATTAAACCTTGAAACTCATTTTCAACTTTTTTTTTCAGATCTTCATTGAATAATCACCTACAAAATTTAAGAATCCGACCTCGAATGATTATGAATTTACCGCACTGATCTCTTAATTGTGCAACTATGTGGTTCAGATAAAGAATTGGCATAAAAAAAAAATCGAATTTGTCTCAACTTACCCGCAACTTCATTTCTATCCTGTCGATTTCACCACCCATCATATCAACCAAATTTTCTCCATGTTTCAACATGAATTCTTCTAAATTGTCGATATTATCAATTTTCTTAATTTCCTGAATATATATTGTGTGAATTCAGATTTGGAGACACTTAATCATCATACCTCTAACAACTCGTTCAGTTCTTGCTTGTCCAAGTAAGCCCTTGTCAATTCTCTTCCATCAAAATCTAATTCTGCTTTATACCTAACCAAATAACTGCCCATATCTATCCCTTTCACATCATGGATTGCCCTTATCATTATGTCCTTTTCTAGTTCGGCGTTGATTTTATTCAAACTTTCCTCCGGAATTGACCTGGAAATAATAGTTATTTATGTATTAAGGGAATTATGAGGGCCTTAATTACCGATGGCAAAGTTTGCGTCCTGAGGGCCTCTGGCTCGAGGGACAGCAATTGCCAGATGTTATTAAGGCTCTATAATTCCCGTGGTACATAGATAATTTTATTTTTGACCGATTTTCATAACAATATGTCCATATTTAGAACGCAATAAATGTTTAAATTCATAACCTTTCTGGTATATTTGAATTAGGTAGCGTTGATTGTAGCATTGTTGGTTGTTGCTAGGTTGTCGCTATGTTACATGTTTATAAGCAAACTTTCTTTATCAATCAACGTTTTTCCGTTAAAAACGTGTTTATTTTTTACCACAAATCGACGATCTTTTTCTGATATAATGGAGGATATTATAAAAAAAGCGGAAAAAGCAAGACAATCATTACTTCCATCGAAAAGTGAAGCCCTATATCAAAAAGAATACAACTTATATCTGAAGTGGCTGACACAGAGAAATGTTATGTCAAAAGATGCCAACGAAACTGTCTTTCTGGCATATTTTCAAGAACTGGTAAAGTATTTTCAGTATTTTCTGGTAGATTTGGTAATAATTGAATTTATTCGTTGCATTCAGAAACGTTTAGCCCAAATTCGTTATGGACTAAATGGTCAATGCTCAAATCGATGGTGACCATATATGAGAAAAGAGATATCACCAACTTCAACGAACTAGAGGCTTTTTTGAAACGGAAAAGTAAGGGGTATAAGCCGAAAAAGTCTGCTGTCTTATCTCCTAAAGATGTCATCAAATTTCTAAAGGACGCCCCTAATGAAATTCATTCATTGCATAAGGTAATTTTTTCTCATAATTTTCTTTTTCGTTTGTTTATTTCGTTTTATTTGTTATAGGTTGTTCTAATTATGGGTTATTTTGGAGGATGCAGAACTCAGGAACTTCTAAATATGAGTATAGCAGATTTAGAGGACCGGGATACTGTTATGGTAGTGAACGTTATTGAGACTTTATATGTCCTTGCGTCCTGAAGGTACAAAACGATTTTTTTTGAGCTTCCGACAAAATAAATGTACAACTCAGCCAATTGGAAAGAATATGTTTGGCAAAATTCTCAGCAAAATCGCAATGTATTTAGGATTGCCAAACCCACTAACCTATACGGGACATTGCCTTCGTCGCACTTCTGCTACTAGTAGAGTGCCAAACGCCTCGAAAAGCGCTTAGAAACGAAGTTGGTGGGAAATCGAAGGTAAAAAGCTGTGACATGTCTAGAAAGGTCACCTACCATCTCCTAAACAAGAATCCACTTGTCGTCAAAAAATCGTCCTGTGCGTTTGGGGGGTAGGGGGTGGTTTTGGAAAAAAAGTACGTTTTTTTTTATTCGCGCAAAATATTCATCTACTCCAATCGTTTCACTGTGAAATTTTGAAATCCGACAATAACATTACGATATACGGGCAAATTAAATTTCAAACGGCTATAACTCGAAACATTAAAAAATTTGTTAAAATGGTTTTCAAATACATCGGATTATCTCAGAAACGGCTACGTATATCGAAAAAAATCCTTCTGTAAAGTCGATGCGCTGAAGTTTCACAAAGCGAATGGTTTTTCCAAATCGAAATTCGGTTAATTAATAAGGGTGATATAGAGAAAAACATAATCGCATGCCGGCCGCACGGGCGAATGCGTTTAGCCGGTTTCGTACCCCGATACGCTCCGCGACACCCGCGGCCGTCATGGTTTTTCCTTCAGTCTACTGGATGACACCCGAATCGTAATACACGTTATTGGTGAATTTCGAGACAATAATTGTTGGAGAATCTGTGTTTTGAGTTACAACTTGATTTGATGGTAAGCTAGAAGTATAAAATTGATTGCAAATTAATTATAAGTATGATTTAATTCAGACAAAGAATGGAATCCACTTCAAGTTCAGACAACGAGCTAGAATGCATTCTGAAATTCAAAAGCAAAATACAAATTTGTCTAAGAAATGTATCATTTGTGGAAGGGATGGCCGTCTCCTGCGCCAAACGGTAGTATCAATAAAAAAATTTGAATCTTCAATGATCATGAGAAAAAATTATGCAAAACAAATAAATCTGGAGCTTCAAAGGATTTCTGATATACTGGAGAAAGATCAATTAATATACTGGCACAGGAATTGTTATTCTGTTTTTACGAGCAGAAGGAATATTGAAAACTGGAGGCAGAAGTGTCAGAGGGAAATATCGAATCCTATTCAAACTGATGCTATAAAAGAACCAAATATATTCGAACCAAAAATAGGGGTAGCACTACGCAAATCTAGATTTGATATTTCAAGATGCGTTTTCTGCCAAAAGCGATCTAATAAGAAAATACTTTCTCAAGTATTAACAAATAATATTGAAACAAAAATCAAACTCATTTCAGAACAAAATAACTCTTTATTGAAGAGGATTTCTTCTAATGACTTAATTGCAATGGAAGTTAGGTACCATAGCCAATGCTTCGTATTAAATTGGAAAATCTACAAACAATGTATTAGTGGAAAGGGTGTTGATACCAGAAAGGATATGGAATTCGAAAATTAGATGAAATTGATCGATCACGGATTTTCTACGGGAAAGGGATATACTACTACTTGTTTGTATCAGAAATATCTAGAGCTTGGTGGCAAAAATGGCAAAAAAACCTTAATTTCCAAGATCAGGAAACATTACGGCCACAAAATAGACGTCATTAGATCCCAAAGACTTAATGAATCTTCCATTATAATTCCTAATATGACAAAAACCGATATTATCCACACAACTATAGAACAAAGTACTATTACAGACAAGGAGCCTTTAACTGTTCATAAACCATCGAATGTGGCCCAAATACATAAATTTTGTTGTGATATTAAAGAAGACATGAAAAATATTCCAAATTATGAACATTTAAAGAATTTAGATGTCAAGTCTTATAAGGATATGATACCAGAAAAACTTTTCTTCTTGATAAATCTCCTTTTGTTCGATGAAGTACATTCAGATGAGTCAAAGGTTCTGAGTATTTGCCAGGATATAATTTTTGCATACTCAAAATTCAAAAAATTCACACCGAATCATAATTGAAATCATGAAAAAATGATCTTGAAAAAATATATAGGCTGTTCTATTGAAAATAACGAAGTTGGTACCCATTTCTTATATCAGCGATATTCATTTGTTTCATCTGGTATAACCTTCTGGAGGTTCAGAACGAACCCTACAACTTTTGTATTCAAAGTTTATTTCTATCTTCAATGATGAACCCTGTAGAAGCTGTTTAAATATACGAAATGACCCTGTACCATTCTCTCATTAGGACGGCCGCGGGTGTCGCGGAGCGTATCGGGGTACGAAACCGGCTAAACGCATTCGCCCGTGCGGCCGGCATGCGATTATGTTTTTCTCTATATCACCCTTATTAATTAACCGAATTTCGATTTGGAAAAACCATTCGCTTTGTGAAACTTCAGCGCATCGACTTTACAGAAGGATTTTTTTCGATATACGTAGCCGTTTCTGAGATAATCCGATGTATTTGAAAACCATTTTAACAAATTTTTTAATGTTTCGAGTTATAGCCGTTTGAAATTTAATTTGCCCGTATATCGTAATGTTATTGTCGGATTTCAGAAATTTATATGATTTTTTCAACACATCAGATCGAATCAAAATTTCACACAGTGAAACGATTGGAGTAGATGAATATTTTGCGCGAATAAAAAAAAAAACGTACTTTTTTTCCAAAACCACCCCCTACCCCCCAAACGCACAGGACGATTTTTTGACGACAAGTGGATTCTTGTTTAGGAGATGGTAGGTGACCTTTCTAGACATGTCACAGCTTTTTACCTTCGATTTCCCACGGGATGAACGATATGATTCGACTGGCACTCTACTATACTGCCCTAGCCAATGCAGGAGCAACTATGACAAACTTTAAAAGACACGGAGGTTGGAGAAGTTCCACGGTGGCAGAGGGGTATCTGGAGGACAGTATTGAATTGAGAAATAAAACGGCGCGTATGCTGTCTACTTTGCCATCAGAAGAGGCAGGCACCTCTACTGTAGTGAACAGCAACAGCACCACCCATAAAAAAGAAGAAATTGTTTCCAGCGGCGGAAGTAATTTTCAGGGAACATTTGAAAATTGTACATTTATTATTTGTAATGACGTGAATAAGGAAAATATGTCTTAGTTTTCATTACATATAAACGTTTATAAGCATTTCTTGTATCATTTTCACCTGTAAAAGGTAAGAGAGAGTTTTTGAATCTTAATATCCCAAGGGAGTTATGACCCTCATTATAGATATCGTAACTATGACGATATAAGCTTATAATGTCACTGTCAGAAATAAACGATATAATAATAGTTATTTGTGAAATGTTTAAGAAGTTTGAACGAAGGATTCATTGAGGAAGACCATTTTTTCAGATGAAGTTAGCTGAATGTGGTAAAAACTAGTCATTTGACTAATATTCACAGAAGTCTACTAGACAAAACTTGAAGGACCCCACACAATATCATAGGAAATTGACCCACAGTGGGATTTGCCTGAAATTTACATGTTATTGGTATTGAGTTGCTGATCTAATGTTCTGATTGGCCCAATAGATAGATAATCTATGCACTCATGAGCATTTTTATTCGAACAATACTCAAATGTTGCTCAAGAAATAGTTTTTTCGTGAACTTGTCCATACTGTCCGTGTTTAATCGATAGCTCTTAAAATATCCATTGCTTTCACTATATTCCCAGAGGTATATTGCTTATTAAATTGAACGAATATATTAACGAAAGACTTCAACACAACCTCACAGAGAATATCAAACTGAGAAATTAAATTGTAAGTAATTGGTGACAAAGTAGAATGACTTGAAGAAAAAAAGAATAATGTGTTCATCAAAAGAATGAAAGTAGACACACATGAATCAGAAACTCTGAAGACAGTTATAATAAGTATTATTGAGAAATAACTGAAGATGAATGTACAGGTGAAGTTGGCTTACAAACTGGGAGATAAAACATGTTTGATTGAATTAGAAAAGGAAGAAGACAAGTTAAAAAAAAATAAAAATAAACATAAACTGAAAAGTAATAAGAACGAAGAAATATTCATCAACGAAGAAAGAGAAACAGGTTTAACAAATAAGGAAAATTGCTAAAGAAAAAAATGGAGGGATGAATGTGAAAGTTGGATACAACAAAATCGCCATCGATGGAAAAGTATGGAAGTGGACTAAAGCATCTGAAAAATTGGAACTGGCAGAACCAAAAAACTGAACATGAACAATACGTGACAGAAAAATAGGGTAATGAATATGGCAAAGAAAAGGGACACGATAAAGAACAGAAGTTGAGAATATGTGGAAAATCCGAACATGGAACATTAGGAGTATACGAGGAAAGAAAAAATAACTAGAAACATACTTCTAAGATACAGGACTAGATGTGCCAGCGGTAAAAGGAACAAAGAAAGTAGGAAAAGGAAGGGTGGAGATGGATTCAAACTACTTGTTCATCTATAGTGGAGTACAAGAACGAAAAGAGCAGCAGCAGGAGTCGGATGCATAATACATAAAAATCTAGCAGAAAAAATACATGGATGGAAAGGATGGTCGGAACGGATACCATCGTTAGAAATTGAGGACCAGAATAAGAACACTAAAACAATAATAATTAGGCTTAGCGAAAACTACAGTTCCCAGGTAATTGATAGAAGAACTAACACTAATACCAAAATCAGCAAAAGAAAGGAGATTTCAATCGTAATCGAATTAAAAACAAGAACGGAAATATACTAATGGACGAAGATGAAATAGGTGGAGAGAACATTTCCTAGAACTGCTAGGAGCTGACGGGGCATCCAAAAAGAATATTAATAAAACGAAATAAGAGGAGAGGATCAAGATGATTTCATCACATTGAAGGTTCGGAGAAAAATGATAAATACACTTAAAAACGGTCATCTGGATGCGACAGATAGAAGGACTAAGCCCCGAATTGTGCACGGTATACATTGATGAAATAATCAAGACATTCTCTTCCAGAGCAAGGAAACTCCATGTGGGATATAGATACCTTAACAGAACATATATATTTATATCAGAAAGGGCATTTGCCGACTAAGTAGGTAGTTATCATAGCAGAAAAAAAATAGACTCACAAAGATATATGGAGATATAGAACAGTGTACTAAAAGAATACGGAATTAAATTAAAATATAACGGTAGTAATGGTAATGGGAGACCAACAAAAGACAATAGATATACAATTAGAAGTAATACACATATTGCGCAAGTGAAGAGTTTCGAATTCAAAAAATCCAATTATGTATTAAATGCAAATTTTTATTTTCAAAAATTGTAGCAGAGCGCTTTTGACTGTCAAGTCATCATCAGTGCGTACTCGTCAGGTATTACAAGATTTTCCATAATAAGACATTGTACATTAACATTGATTTCACATTAAAGAGAATAAAAATTAAAAGGCTTTCCCAACATTAGAACAAACCGCTAAAATTCAAATTTCAACGAATTTCACATGTTGAATTTGACTGTCCGGAGCGAAGTCAAAGACCGGAGTAAACTTTCTTTTCAAAAGCAAGCCATTGTTGTATTTTCTTGGTATTGCATAATTGATCTATATTCTTACCTGCCAACTAAAGCAGCTACATTAGAGTAAATAATGAAACTCGCCACTGATCCCAAAATGCATCCGACAAGTAATGAACCCAGCGAATCTGGGACAGGACTTTGTGTAAAAGATGAGATTCCCATGCATCCAGCTGCCACAATGACACCTATAACTGCTGCAAAATCTTCCAGAAGAACGACATTCACACTAGGGTCTTGTCCTCTGAAAACTTATAAAAATCCATTGATAATATTTTTCATATTACTACTAGATTGATTATTTTCCTCAAATTTGAGGAAATTCGTATGCTCTAGTGAAAACAGTTATTATATATCTTGTCTCAAGATAAACAATCAAGATCAAGGGTATCCTTGTAACAGTTTCAGGTAACACCCTGTAGCGATTTTATGTGAAGAACCTTTTGTTTCGAAGTACGAGATCATTGCTGGATGACTGGGCTAACGAACAGTATGAAAATATTTCAAATTGTTCAAAGCAGAAAAAAGGTTTGCAGATGAACCATGATCTATTTCTAAAAAAACTGAATTATTTTGGTTTCAATCATATACCTTGTTCACAGATAAAATCATTTTTTAATAAAATAACACAATGTGTTGCTGTTGATGATGAAAAATCACCCGAGTTGGAGGTACTTCACGGAGCTCCACAGGGCTCAGTTCTTGTTCCCCTTCTGTTCACCATATATACTTTTGATTTTCAACAATTTCAGATTCAAACATATGCAGATGACACTATTTTGTACTTCAGTGATGATGTAGAGCACTTAATAGATCGGGAACAAAGTCTCAATGATGATATTAGGAATTTAGTGGAAATATCTCGTGAACATTCACTCATAATCAATTCCACCAAGTCATCAGCAATTATTTTTGGTAGTACCAAAAATCGACAGAGGGCCATAGACGATATGATTTTTCTGCAGATTGATGGACAATCTGTAACATTTAATGATACAATAAAATGCCTGGAACTACTGATTGAACACAATCTCAAATTTGTTGAGCACATAAGTAAACTCATTCGACGTTCTTATGGATTATTGTAAAATCTATACACAAATAGACACTATTTAAATAAACAATGGAAAATGACATTATGTGACTCTCTCATTTTGTCCATTTTCAACAACGGACTTATAACCTCATATAAAAGAAATTAGTTGGTTGAAAATGAATAATATACGGGAAATTCATCAACTATGTTTTCTTTCGAAACTTATTACCACTAAAATACTCAGACTCAGACCACGTCATGAAGTACATAATAGGAACCTCCGCACCAACACTACACTCACTATATCCACTAACACTCGACAGCCTTCTATGAACGATCTTTCTCATACCAATGCGCAACTAAATTCAACATACATCAAGAATTTATGAAGCCCAAATCTATCATACAATTCAAGAACAAAATTGAGGAGTTCCTCTCGGTTAACAGTGATGAAAAAAATATTATACTCACTTGTATGTACAAATTCATTGATATGCGACGAACTTAGTGTTGCGAACTTTATTTTGATCAATGTAACCAGAAAAAATACCTGTTTAGTAGGCAATTTTCTTGAAAATTTTCATCCACCCATCCCCATCTCAGTTTCACCCAACTTTAGGTACCAATGATAAATTAGGGTAAGTCCGGGAGAGATCGACCATCGGGAGCATAGATCTTATTGCTTACGCTAGATCCGATATCCAGGTTACTTGTTTTGTAGGTCCGGGGAGTTGAAAGTACAAAGCCATTGATTGGTCGTTTTCATTTTTGTCCATACGTGTGTTGTACCATGTGATCATGTAGTACCTACTTTCTTGCAGACCCCTCTAGACCAAAAAATTACTACAGGATGCCGGATCTTAGCGTAAGCAATAAGATCTATGATCGGGAGAGACCGACCAGTACCGATAACTCAAGAACAAAGCAATAGAGGGTTCATGTGTGCCACATATATGATTAAATTAGGTAAGCTTTTTGTATCCTACACGTTAATACGGCCTTACACAACAGTGTGAAGGTATAAACTAGGTTTGAAATTATGTGCTAAGTTCAAAGTTCTTTGACTGTTTTACTCTATTGGTTATATTTTGAAGACGGGTGAGGTTATTTGATTTATTTCAATTCTGGATGATGGAATATTAATGAAACTACAAAATGACCTCAAGAATGTAGGCGTTCCTCATTTTTTCTTCGGTTAACAAGGTGGTCTCCCCCGTTACATAGGTATTATATGATTATGATGAATTATGCGATTTGAAGAGAATTATTGATATTATGAATGACACGAATTAAAAAACTTTGAGAGACTACTGGCTCGAATGTGTGATCTGCTATCGTTGGTTCCATAATAGATGATCAAAATTGAGGAATTATTGCGATTTATGTGGAAAACTATGAAACAAAAGTCATGAAAATTAAATTTATTGATATCTTCATGTTATACTTGAATTATTACGATGTTCTAGTATGTTTTTTCAATTAATATTTTGTTATTTTTCGAAGTCGATCTCACCCGTAGTTGGTGGTCGGTCGTTATTATCATATAATTACTTATAATTTATGTTCTGTCCTAACCCTTTGGGCAATGCATTGAAGATTAAAAAAATATATAAGTCAAACACCAACAAAGTTACATTTTATTTTTTTTTCAAAATGTGATCGGAAACTCCCGGACTTACCCTAACTTAGTAGATATTGAGGAGATACAAATCGATCCCTGAAACAAATCTCAGGTTTTTTATACTCGACTAACTCAACCTGAAAACCTACCAGGCTTTTTAGTAACGATAAATCAATTTTTAATATTTTTGAATCTGATTGAAATTTTTGTAAAGGCTCAAAGCGGCCATAACTAGTATGTTTGCAATACATCGAGAAGTTTATGAACGAATGCCATATACGGATTATTCATTGGAATACACAATTCTTAGACTTCATTTCAATTTCACTACAAATTAAAAATACTCACCGTATTCTTTGACAGACATATTCACTTCTCTAGCACCCTTCCTTATAGAATTGAATGCGACTAACCAAGTAGCCCCTTCTGAGACAAGCGATCCTCCCAGAATGAAATAAGCCTAAAAAAAGACATATTGATAGGAATCCGAGATTGTCACTGTCATGAATTGAAGTTTTCCAAAGAACTCGTCCACTTCTTATATATTGCCACTTCATTATCATTTTCGAGCTTTTGAAAACTATCAATACACCAGTTAGGTAATTTTTACGCAGTATATTTTGACGACCGTGAGACGGCAATGGAAAAGGTTTTGAAAGCTGTAATCATACACCGAACTTCTTTCGAAAGATGATAGGAAGAGTCGATGAGACTATTATTGAATCCAAATAATAACATTGCTGATTCACAAGAAAATATTTTAGGCATAAATCAAAGTTCTGAATGTAACGAGAAACATACTAACTTAATATGTTTCAAAGAAAATCCTTTATTCAGATTCGAATGCTTAAAATAAAAATAATGATTCAGCGACAGTTGAAAATGTACCAAATCGGTTATTTGTGACGGATATTTAGCCGATAGAGTGCAACAGGTAAAATTGAATAATATTACATCTGATCCACTAGATTTGCAACAAGGAGTTCCGCAGGGAAGTATTCTAGGTCCTTTGTTGTATACCATTTATACTAATAATTTTTGCTCGACCTTGTCACACTGCAAATATCATTTCTATGCTGATGACACGCAGTTGTACTATTCTTTCAGATTTTGTGATATAATTGAGGCCAACGGTTTCATTAATTCCGATTTGAATGAACTTTACGATTTAACTAACAAGCATTTACTGAAAATCAATTCGAGAAAGTCGGTTGCTCTCCTATTTTTGGTTCAGATAATCAGAGAAATGAAGCTCTGAATACCTTACATATTCAAATTGGTAACGACACAATTGAATTTGAAAATAATTGCAAAAATCTTGGACTATTTATGGATGTCAAATTACGATTCAAATATCATATCACCCAAAAACTTAAAAATGCTTATACTTCTTTGAAACTGATTTATGGACACAGACATTTTCTCAACTCTACACTTCAAATTCAATTGTGTGATAGCTTAGTACTCTCTCACTTCAATCATTGCGATGTTGTTTACGGTCCATGCATTGATAATACTGATACTAAAAGAATCCAGAAAGCGCAAAATTCATGTCTGAGACTTATATATGGGATTAGACGACCACAGCGTATTTCGCTCAAATTGAGGGACACTGGATGGCTTAGTATGTTCAATCGTCGTAGACATCATATGGCATGCTTCTACTATAAAATTTTGAAGAGTAAAATACCCGAATACTTATACAGAAGGATTACATTCTGAACGGATATACATAATCTGAATTTGAGGCGTAGGAATATGATAATGACTCCCAAGCATAAAAAGCAATTATTCAGACGGTCCTTTTCCTACAATGTCTCACTTTTCGGCGATATAATGGATGTTCCGAATTTCTCTCTCTCACTTGAGTCATTCAAATCTTGGTACAAACGATTTCTGTTTTCTCGACAATAACTGATATCATATATATTATTTTTGAGTAAGTTTTATTTAAGTATTAATATTTTTAGAAAAATTATATATGTTTTTCTCTCTTAATAGGTGATGTTGCTTAGCTGAGATAATTTTTTCTTTGTATTCTTGAGGAAACTGTGGAAGAATTGGCCACTCGGTCTAACAGTTCTCCTATTATTTACCATTATGCATATCTTCTTTATAATATGATTCATGTATCATGTATACCTGGTAAATAATAAATGTATTATTATTATTATTATTATATTTGTCGTGATGAGAGTATATTTGGAAAATATGTCAAAGTCGCACAACGGGAATTTGGAGTGTTATAATATAATATATGAAATACTTTAAAAAATATCAATACATTGTTGAATGAGACAAATTCTTTCAAACGAAGAAAACGAAGAACGATTCAAAATGACGATGACGAAGTTTAATTTCCAGGAACATAAAACGAATTCTATAGCGCATTCTATAGCTGGAAAATCATGCGAAACCACAATATTTGGGAATCGTTGACAAAAAATATTTTTATATACTCATAAGTTTAAAAAAAAACTGTTATAGGACTCATGACCGGACACGCCCCAGTCAAGGATCACCTTACCAGAATGGGACTGTATAATGGTGACCCAAATTGCAGGCTATGCGGAAAGGAACCAGAAACAGTATCACATATACTATGCAAATGCGAGGCATTGGATCGCAGAAGGCAAACAATTTTTGGGCAACCAGTTGGCGAACCAGAAATATACAACTCACATCCAGTGAAGGACTTGTACAAACTTGTACAAGGCACTGAGATAATAAAGTGGGTACAATGATGATAAATAGGCAAGATACAATGGGCCATTAGGCCTAAGTGTCATCGGAGACTTCGGTCAGACGAGCCTACGAAGGAGGTGGAGTTTTTAGTGGGTAGACCTGGCTGAGATCAGGGAGTCCCACACTATTATATGGGGAATTTGACCCATATGATGTCCATAAAGGATTTCAACCACCTCTGAAAAAAAAAAAAAAAAAAAAAAAAAAAACCTACTCCGATAGAATATTCGGATAAAATCTGAATTTCAACGTAAAATATCTAGGAATCTATGATATATTATAGCATTCATTGATTCAACAACAGATATTTCAATTATTTCCATAGATAACCCTGACCATCTATGTCCTAATCAGCTGAAAGGATCAGTATAAAATCGTATTTCAACGTCAAATATCTCGAAATCTATTGAAGATAGAAATATTGAAAAAAAACGGACATCCTATATTTGGGTGATGAAAATCAATACAGGTATGTTTCAAGTGGTCCCGATTCGGAATCCATCATTTTTTGTGAAAAAATCCCTAATTGTACTTTTTGAAAAATTGTTCAATAAAATTGGTCGCAGTTGGCCACAAAAATAGTCCAAGAATATAATTACTCTACTGTTGGATAGACATCTCAAATACCTATTCAACAAAAAAAGTTTTTCCAAATCGATCAAATAACGATTTAACAGGGCTGGTAAGTTCTTAAGTTGGACACTATATGTTTATACAGGGTCTTCAAAAATGATTGATTACCACGTGACCAAAATGTATGCAACTAACAGTACAATGACTGTTTTCATGTTTGCCCAGGTTGACAGTTTCCACAGAAATAATTTCTGACTTCGCAAGGTTCAGTATACGGTATTTACGTAGATTTTGATTGGTTCTTTGACTTGTCAACTGTCACTGCTTCCAATCACTTCCCTTCTACGCAAAAATGAAATCCGTAATAGGTAGATTGTGAATTCAGCTCATTTCCCGTGGCAGTGGCGTTCTGGGTCTTATTATTGTTTCTTGTTTACTTATTTTTCATCCAATTCGATCTTCGATCGATTACATTAGGTGTGTTCGGTTATGAAAACTCGGAGCCGAGCGAGCAGATGCAAATCTACTACCACGTGACCACCGAGGCAACGGAGCGAAAAATATTTAACGAACGCTTGATCTGGAATGAGATGACATTTGTGACAGATTTTTCAAAACAAAACAGATTCATAAGTAATTCAACTGATAGTTACTTGCAAATGTATGACTGGAATTTATATGATCCACCAAGACAAGTAGATCAT
The DNA here is from genome assembly GCA_029955515.1 of Chrysomela aeneicollis. Classification (NCBI taxonomy): domain Eukaryota; kingdom Metazoa; phylum Arthropoda; class Insecta; order Coleoptera; family Chrysomelidae; genus Chrysomela; species Chrysomela aeneicollis. The sequence continues at coordinate 244,608 of JARUHQ010000036.1, forward strand.
CCCCCTTGTGATTACATACATTACAAATGTATGTTAAATGTTCATCTGCTTCAGACATTTCAGGTTCAGGTAACACTATATTTCTAAGGTGTATTTACTGACACCCACTATAAATTCAAATATATTAATAAAATAATTTAAATATACTCTGCTCCCTAGTATATACCTCCTAACCATCGTCCATGGACGATGTCCTAACCAAATGTTCTTTGACAAGGACAAGTGACAATTAGGAAATCTGTCTGATCTTTCCTTTAATTCGGAGCTAATGGATTACATCTTTTACCTCGCACTCGCCAGTACCGAACACAAAGCAGACGTAACGGAGGAAACCGATCTGAATTATCGAACGCTTGCTGAGCAGAGCGAGCAAATCGAGCGTTCAGATATGTATTAAACGAACACACCTATTCTATCAATTCACGAAAACAGTCTTTTTCGTCTTCGATTCACAGCTGTACAGAGGTAAGAGCAATCACATTAATGGACACTTTATACAATTCACTTGTTTTGTTTTTATCATCTACTACCGCATTTGTAGGATAATCATCATGGTTTTCACTGCTAAAATGGATGAATTTTTACTGATGACACATTTCAGAAGTGGTACACAAAATCCTGATGGAACATGGACATATTCCTTGCAAAATTGCCTGGAACAATCACAGACTGCATATTATACAACGTTTTGAAACTAAACACTGTATTTGCAAAGGAAAATCATCTGGTAGACCAACTCTTCTCTCTGAGGACGTTCTCCATGATATTAGCAATCGTATGGAGGAAAATCCTAATAAATCTGTTGCGAAGTTGTCACAGGAGACAGGTAAGAAAATGATCAGGAAATTTTTTTATGAATTCAAGGTAACAAGCTTTATTTTTTAGGCATTTCAGTTAGAACTTGTCATAAAGCTTTGAAGGAAAATCTACAGATGCATCCATATAAGCTTACTGCTGTTCAAGAACTGAAACCACCTGATTTTGAACGAAGGGTTCAATTTTGTCATTGGTTCAATGAGCATTTGAATGATGACAATGTCTTGGATCTGACTTTTTTCACTGATGAAGCTTGGTTTCACTTGTCAGGGTACATTAACAGTCAGAACTATAGAACCTGGGCTGCAGAATGTCCTCACAATTTCAGAGAGTCAAGTCTACACCCTCTGAAAATTGGAGTTTGGATAGGAATTTCCAGAAGAAAAATTATAGGACAAATTTTCTTTCAGGACACAATAAATGCAGAAAGATATCAGAATATTCTGAGTGTGTCCCTGGATCAAGTCCATGATGATGAACTCAGGTTTTTCAACAGGATGGAGCTACTGCTCACATAGCACGAATAACTGTTCAGTTTCTCCAACAGTACTATGTACCCGTATTACCCCGTCCACAGGTTTGGCCACCAAGATCCCCGGATCTAACCCTACCAGATTTTTTTTATTTGGACATCTCAAAAATACCCTCAATGAACTCCAAAAAGCCATCCTACCAGAAATTCAAAATATTACTGAAGATGAACTGAGACATGTGTTCAATAACCTCAAAAGACGAGTGAACATTTGTCTACAAAATAATGGACAACATTTTCAACATCTGTTGTGAAAAGTATCCTAAAAATCATTTTAAATCCTTCATGATTGTTTATTGATACCTTTGATAAATTATTATTATACTTTACATGGATATATGTGTTTCCTTATTATGACATTTCTCAAACTGTTTTTTTTTTATACGCCCAAGTGATATATTGTCAAATTCAAGTAATTTACTTGCCAACTGTGCAATGTTGGTTGCATACACATTGTGGTCACGTGGCACTCAATCATTGTTGAAGACCCTGTATACAGTACTCAAAAACAGAACATTACATATTATAATAACAACTTCATATCATAGTAACTCGATATCATGTTATCATATGTTGACAAAGCCTTCTTTATATATCTTGACGAAAAGAAAGGTTGCGTCGTAATTTTCCGGTGAGAGGGGATGATGTACCGGATGTTTCAAACGTCACGTAACGTGTAGGTGAGGAATGATTTGTTCGTATGCAGCAAGTGTAAAATAATTCATTTCCCGCAAAAAACTCTGAGCAACTGGTATTTCGACTTTGGAGGGTTGCAGAGGGGTAGTTTTCGATTCACAAATTATTTCACCTTATAGAACGTATTCATCAAAATAATCAATTTCCGTCAAAAAAATATCGAGCAACAAGTATTTCAACTTTGTAAGGTTATTATTTGTACTTCATCTATACATTCAGTTCAGTTATCGAAAGCAGTAGCAGAAAAAATAGCTTCTGAAAAACTTGGAATAAATCATAAATCAGTTAAACTGATTCAGAGTTATCATAATAGCAATATTAGTCTGATTTTAGCAGTAAAGATTTGGTAGTAATGGATTAAGTTATTTTTTCATACCCAATAGAAATCTTGAATAGGTTGTGGATTGATTATACCAGCAATTCCATGGTAAAAAGATAAACCTGTGCCAACACAGAATATACCAACACCGGATATCAGTGAAGCTACATACTTCATATTGGAATATCCATAGGGATGGTAAGAATCAGCAATCTGAAAAAAAAGAAAATCAAGACGTTTCAAAAAATTTTGCTGGGATCCATTGGTATCAGTTTGTGCTTATTTGCTTCAAGAAAATATTTGCAACAGTAATTTGAATACAAAAAACAATGTAGATATAAAATATATGATTCTAAAGTTTACCTGTACTGATTTGTGAATACCATAGGCTAAGATGAGTTGATTGATTGTGTCCGCTAAGGAATGTATACATTCTGAAAACATACTATGCGAGCCTGTATAAATCCATGCAAAAAGTTTGAAGAGGCAGTTTGTACCATTTCTGAAAAAAAAGTTACGATGACACTATGTTCCCAATGAATTCCTCCTTCCCACTTTTCAATAATGGACTACTTGATCGAATGGTATCGATATTGATGAAAAATATCTTCCATTCATTATCTCATCAGATATATCTACTAGTCCAAAACTCGTAGCCGGAAAGACAAAGTTATGTAAATCGTGAAATAAAGAATATGTGTTTCGACCTAGTATATAAACTAGGTCATATCTACAAAATCACCAACTGGCATTCTGAAGACATTTGGAAGAATATGGTCGGGTTAAAACTAAGCTCAGATATTGTATTCGTGACAGTTTTCTTCGATATTATAAGTTTTGATTTTTTAATAAAAGTTGTTGCGTTGATGACCACCATGATAACTTTATTTAAAAACAAAATGAAACTCTGTCGGTTGATCATATAATAATATTAAATGAAAAAAATGTGTACTATGGTTAACTGAACAGTCATCATCAAACTAAATACTGAATTATGCCTGAATTATGCCAAATATACGATCAAATAAGGGACTGTGATCGACCGATTTAGAGTTTTCATTAATTTTCAATTCAAAATACCACTTGGACATCATCAGTCCATAGAACTTAGTGGAAACGAAAAAAAAATATCAGAAGGGCTAAGTGTAGATATTATAGTAAAAAAGTACCTGGTTGAATTTTGTGCAGAAATTTCAATTTGACATTTCGTAGCAGAGCGCTTTCGGTCTTTCAGCCATCATCAGTGATTACCTGTAAGCAAGTCATGATTTTGATAATGTTTTTAGTTACAATTCAAATGGAAATGAGAGCATGCAATATGATTTCAGGTTACTTACTGATCAGGTAATGCAAGAGTTCAATTATTTTATGAAGGATATTTTTCATCACCTGATGGGTAAGAAACCTGAGATTAATTTGCAAGGTCTAATTCAATTTTCAAATTTTGTTATGAAATTATTTATAATTGAGTTAATTTTGAATATCACTTGCTACAGGAAAGCAGTTATGGTGGCTGGAAGGCCGAAAGCGCTCTGCTACAAAATGAAAAATTGAAATTTTCGCACAGAATACAAGTTTTTTGCTATAATATAATCAAGTCACTGAAGGCTTTTTTAAGTTTGAAAAAAGCATAGAGGCACAGTTTTTCAAAGTTCGACAATGTCGTCGAGACGAGAAATGTCTTGCTTTCAATTTGAATTCTTGACATTTTCATTTCACATTGAATTTCTTCTAACTGAACTGAAGTTGTAAATGATTTTCCATAGTGATTTCTTAATATGTATATCAAATTTTCATAGCAACTCGTTTTCTTATAAGATACATGTTCAGATGAATTTCTGAAGATATGATCAATCTTGGTGGATGAATGTAATGGCAGATTAAATCAATTCATGATAATAATATTAATCTTTGATTTGTACTGTTACGGACTGTGCTTTGTTCAGAGAATACCGGAAATCATTATCTCGGCGGCACGCGACAGTCTGTGATTATTTGGCCTCGCGATAACATCAGTCGCCGACGTACCTATAATTAGCGGACATTAGCGGGGATGATTCATTGCCGGCAATTCTTAGTAGTTCCTGTAATTACTGGAGAATGAGTGATTTTACTAGAATATATAAAAGACCGCAGTGTCGCGGCCAGTTACTTTCAGTTTGAAACGAGTCAGTTCAGGAAGAAAGCTAGTATCGTGAAGAAAGCTAGTATTGTGAACATCGTAAAGATTTAACTAAGTGTTTATTGAACTGTATTTCGAGTGTTTAGTGAAATAAATTGTTCAGTTTTGTACTTTAGTATTTAAATGAACAAACCCAAGGAGAATTATCGAAGGAGTACAGCATACGACGCGATGGAGGACGTTATCAAATTCATGCCAAATCAGTTTGAGAAATTGAAGAAGCTCCCTCAAGAAGAAAAATTGTAGGAAGAGAAACGTCGTTTAGAAGAACAGCGTCGTCAAGAGGAAAGAAAAGAAGACTTCGTACAGAATCTGCTAGAACAACAAGAAAAGTTCAGGTACTACAGAAAACTGAAGTACTGAATTGTGGAATTGAAAGAATATGAAGATCGATGGTCAGTTGAATGTGGTACGGAGGGAAGTGAATGACATCAAGAATGAGATCGCCTTGAAGCTCAAACAAGAAGTGGACACAATCAAACAAGACGTACAAAGCCAGATCGCCTCGCTCAAAATTCATGATCGTCGTGACAGGGTTGTCACATCAGAAATTTCAGTGAAACCACTGACTTTTAATGGACAGTCATCTCAGAGATTCTGAGATTCAGATGGCCTTCGATTGACGACTTTCAATAGAAGCAGTGAAGCCTTTGTTCGAGCTTTGGAGGTAGAACTAGCTTTTCTTGTTTCGAAAGGTACAGTAAGATCAGTTTCAATAGGAGAACCTGCCCAGCAGAGTGACGAATTGACTCGATTATTAGAAATGTTGCTGGAGAAGATTAAAGTCCTGAAGAAGAATGCTGATGACCAGCAGAACAGAACATGTTTCAGATGCGGCAGAACTGGATATATACAAAGATTTGGTAGACTATATGTGCCATCGCAGTGCGCCACATCTGAGTGGACTTGGACTAGTAGACCTGGGACAGCGAGATATTATTCAACGATAAAACAGGAGGAACGAACATGTTATCGGTGTGGTAAGACAGGTTACATCCAGAGGTACAGCAGGGTGAAAGTATCTACATGTTTCTTCTCGACTAGTAGGACTGATACATCCAGCAAGTAATCAATTAATGGCCAGGAAAGCACTTCTGTTGGCACTTCGTGGCGCAGATGGTAGAAACGGAAAATGTTTCTAGCTCTGAGACACGAGATATATCATAGGAACAGGAATATCACAATGTGAATACCATATCGAGTATATACATTCGAGGAAACTGTTGGAAGTACAATGCGCATCTTTCATCTAGTACAACTGAACAGAACTGCTATAAAGTTGTGATGTCAAGAATGTCAAAATTGTCAATAATGTCAAATGAAAAAGTAGGGTTTTGTTTTTTAAGTTAATCGGGTTGGAAATAAAATCAAGAAATGGTTTTAAAGAAGTTTTATTGAGAATCATTAGATTCAGGAGAATATTGGGATAAAAGAAATATCAACAGTGGTAGCAGAGCGTGGTTTCACGAAATGTCGAATACAAGAGAAAGATATCCAATTGTACCTTTTGCCGGTGTGGACTTCAGCACGTGGGCGTTCAGGATAAAAAGTATACTAAAAGAAAATGGAGTGTTGAAAGCAATCGAAGATGAAAAATTTACTGAAAATGATCAGAACTCTAAAGCGAGGCGAAGGCCCAGGCCATACTGATAGCTGGTGTGGCAGATAGTCATATTGAATATCTGAAGAAAGAAACTGCGTTCATGATGTTCAAGAATCTGGAGGAAAACTTCATGAAGAAGGGAGTACGTTCCAAGTTGTTCCTACGCCGAAAATTATCCGAAATAAAGTATACAGAAAATCGTTCATTGATTGAACATTTCAACATCATTAGAGAATCTTCACAGAATTAAAAGAAGCTGATACAGTTTTGACTGAAGAAAAGAAGGTTAATTATGTGTTATTGTCTATGCCCAAGTCATATGAGGGAATTATAACAGCATTGGAAACAATGGAAACCTTGAAATTAGATTTTATCAAGAATAGATTATTAGGAGAAGAAGAGAAGAGAAAGAGAGACTCCGATGGACCTGGACACAAATCATATACAACTGCTTTTTCATGTTTTGTGTGTGGTAAACCTGGCCACAAAATGTATCAATGTAATATGAGAGACAGAAGTCAATCACAGCAGAACTATCAAAAGAGTCCAGGAAAACATCAAACACCAGAACGAGGGTACTATAGAGGATTTGGAAGAGGATATAATAGAGGAGCACCCAATCAAGGATATGGACGGGGTCAAAGTCAAGGATATGAACAAGGAAGAGGTCAAGGATATAGAGCAGAAATAAGAGGTCAAGGATATGGACAAGGAAAAGGACATCAGTCATATGCAACTGAAAACTGTGAGTCCCAAGATATTGCCTTTCTATGTGATAATGATTTAAGTGAAGCACATAATTGTAATAATATTCAGAAAACAAATAGTCTAATTTGGTGTATAGACTTTGGATGCTCTGATCATTTGGTAAATATTAGAGATGTTTTTATAGATTATATGCAACTCAAAATACCCAAAAATATAGCTGCTGCTAAAGAAGGTGTGATGTTGAAAGCAGTAGGAATAGGAAATATAAAAACAAGTGGGCAAAGAAGTTACTAATTGTACTATTAAAAATGTGTATTATGTGCCAGAATTGAGAAAGAATTTATTATCTGTACCTAAAATGGAATCTAATGGATTGAAAGTTACTTTTTATAGGGGTAAAGTCAAAATTTATAATAATGATCATTTGATAATGATAGGTAGTACAGAGGGTAATTTGTATACTGTTGAAATGGAAGTAGATTTGGAGGGCAGTGGTTGTATTGTTGCTAAAAACTGTAATATAATGTCACAATTATGGCACAGGCGCTTTGGTCACTTGGGTATGAAAAATATCAATACTTTAGTAAAAAGGAACCTGGTAAATGGCATACATGATTTTCAAACTAGTGAAATAGAGGACACATTATGTGAACCATGTTTGTTAGCAAAAATGACAAAGCAACCCTTTAACAAAATAGGAAACAGAGCAAATAAGCCCTTAGAGTTGGTACATACTGATGTCTGTGGACCAATTACCCCAACCAGTAGAGAAGGTTATAAATTTTTCTTAACTTTTATTGACGATTATACTCATTTTGTTATGGTCTATTTGATAACACAAAAATCAGAAGTTTTTGAAAAATGTAAAGAGTATTATTATTATTAATGCAACTAAACATTTTAATACAAATCTGTTGAAACTTCGTTCAGATAATGGAGGGGAATATGTGTCAGGGGAATTTCAAAGATTTTGTTCTAAAGAATATTATTACAATACACAGTACCATATAATCCAGAGATGAACGGTGTAGCTGAACGTATGAATAGAACGTTGATTGAGAAAGCTAGAACAATATTACTAGGATCAGGTATAGGAAAAGAGTTTTGGGGAGATGCTGTGTTATATTCTGCCTATGTTACAAATAGAAGTCCATCAGCAGAAAGAGAGGTGACAGCCAGTGAATTATGGACTGGAAGAAAACCAGATGTCTCAAACATGAGAGTTTTTGGTTGCATAGCTTACAATCATGTACCAAAGGAACAAAGACAAAGATTAGATAATACAGGAAAGAAAATGATAATGATAGGATATAGTTCCTCAGGATATAGACTCTATGATACAGAAACAAATAGAGTAGTAAATGCAAGAAATGTAATATTTTATGAAAGATTGGAAGATAAAATAAAATATTTTATTCCTTCATCTAGTGAAGAAACTTCTCCTCAAGAAGTAAGAACTGAAGAAAAAGAGTTAAAACAAATTGCAGGAAAACAAGACACAGATAGAACAGAAAATGAAGTAATTGAAAATATAATGAGAAAATCAGTATTAGAAGAACAGGCAGAAGGGAGAGTGAAGAGAAAAATAAATAAACCAAAATGGCTAAAAAATTATGAAATAAATTTTGATGATGGAAGTGAAGAAGCTTTATTTGCATTATTTACTAACCAAGGAGATGTACCATTGACCTATGAGGATATAGAAGAAAGAGAAGATAAACAATAGTGGAAAAAGGCAGTGAAAGAAGAACTTGAAATTCTGGAAGAAAGTATCACATGGAAAATCGTTTCAAAACCAGAGAAAGTAAAATTGTTGGATAGCAAATGGGTTTTCACAAAGAAAAATATAGGAGATGAAGAAATATATAAAGCAAGATTAGTAGTACGTTGATATCAGCAGAAAGAACATTTGGGAAATATTTATTCGCCTGTTTTGAAATTAGAAACCTTGAGAGTATTATTATCAGTTGCCACCCACAGAGGATACCATATACACCAAATGGATGTGAAGGGAGCATTCTTATATGGAGAAATAAATGAACATGTGTATCTAAAACCACCACAAGGATTAAAATTACGAGAAGGACAAGCTCTGAAATTGACAAAATTACTATATGGATTAAAAAAATCTCCCAAGTACTGGTACGAAAAATTTAACAACACTATAATGGAATATGGATTTACCAGATCAGAAAATGACTACTGTCTTTATAGTTTTGAGAATATGTACTTATCATTATATGTTGATGATTTGTTAATACTAGGGAATGACTTGGATGAAATAAAAAAGGTAAAATTATTTTTATCATCAAAATTTAGAATGAAAGACATGGGTTGTGAAAATTTAATTTATCTGGGAATTTCAATTATTCAGAAGCCAGACAAATTCTCATAAATCAAACAAAATATCTTCAAAATGTCTTGAAAAAATATAATATGGAAAATTGTAATGGTAGCAATACGCCAATGGATGAAAACTTTAAATTAGATGAAAATTCTGTCATTGATATGGGATATGAAATGCAATGTAGATCACTGATAGGGTCTTTAATGTATGCCACAGTAGGTTCCAGGCCTGATTTAGCCACTTCAGTATGTTATTTGAGTAGATATCAATCAAACCCAAGTGACAATTTATGGAAAGCATTAAAACGAATACTTAGATATGTGAAACAAACAATTAAGTACTCATTAATTTATTCTTATGTTGATAGATTATCACCATTAATAGGATATGCTGATGGTGACTGGGCTAGGGATTATGATAGGAAGTCTACTAGTGGATATGTATTCAAATTGTTTAATAATACTATAGCTTGGAGATCTAAGAAACAAACAACTGTAGCACTAAGTACAACTGAGGCTGAATTGATTTCTTTGTGTGAATCTGTAGTTGAAGCATGTTGGTTAGTTAAATTACTGTTAGATTTAAATGTTGATGTTCAAAATGTAATTATTCATGAAGACAACCAGAGTACTATACAAGCTGTAATGAGCCCAGATCAAAAGAGACTGAAACATATAGATATAAAATTTAATTTTGTAAAACAAAAGGTAGAAGAAGGTTTAATTGATATAGAGTATGTAAACACTAAGTATCAGCTTGCAGATATGTTCACTAAACCTCTGTCCAGGGGCCATTTGTTGCCACATTTAATGGAATTAGGATTGAAAGATTCTCATTGAGGGAGAGTGTTGGAAGTACAATGCGCATCTTTCATCTAGTACAACTGAACAGAACTGCTATAAAGTTGTGATGTCAAGAATGTCAAAATTGTCAATAATGTCAAATGAAAAAGTAGGGCTTTGTTTTTTAAGTTAATCGGGTTGGAAATAAAATCAAGAAATGGTTTTAAAGAAGTTTTATTGAGAATTATTAGATTCAGGAGAATATTAGGATAAAAGAAATATCAACAGAACCCGTACGGGGTGTGAGCGAGCAAGATGTCTTGAAGAAACCGACGATAAATAGACAACATCTACTATGATACGAGACCAGGGGGCCACGTAGCGTAGTGGTTAGAGCGTCAATCTCTCAATCTCCGCCCTGCCCGTCGTGAGTTCGATCCTCACTGACGGCGGATTTTTTCCGATGGCCCAAGAAAGTGGTATGCAGGGGCGAGCGAGTGTTTAGTGGGTATGTCTGAGGATATTCAGTTCAGGACTCAGAAGACTCCCACACTACCCTGTGAGAATAGGGTGCCCATAAAGGGTTTCAACCACCTCGTCAACAAATAAAAAAAATGATACGAGACCAACATAAATACCCTGATATTGACTTTCTACGATGGAAACAAAATGGATTGAGTAGACCCTCATGAAACGATAGAGGTCCAGTTTTCAAGTATATATGGGCACAATGGGACTCCCTGATCATGAAGAATTGTCTGCTGAAACGATTTTGGGAGTCAGCCGATGTCAGATCATCCATTTCTCCATTTCTCAATTAGTGCTAACCAAGAACAGAATGAACGAAGTCTTAGAAAAAAAGTCCATGGCAGAGGGGCTGGTGAACATCTGAGCGCAAATGGGGCATTGCACAAATTAAGATAACCGTTCTACTGGGTCCAATATCGTGACGACGTAGTAGGTTACGAATTAGGGGATAATCATTATTCGAACAGCGGAATCACCAAAGATGAATCCAGATGGATGATAGAATGAAGGCTCGCTATGACCTTAAAGCAAATTCATCAAGTATGGTTGTATAATCCACGTCGAAAGAAAGGTGTTTCCCAAGTAAACATCATCTTGAGAAAGACCATATAAGATAATAAAAGGATAAATGATGTGGTTTATAGAATCCAACGCAGCCTCAAAACCAAGATGAAAGTGGTCCATCTGGAGAGGTTGAAGTATTTGATCGGGCCGATCAAATCTAAGAGGGGATGATGATACGGACTGTGCTGTGTTCCGAGAAAAACGGAAATCATTTATTGCCGGTTATTCTCAGAAGTTCCTGTAATTTCTGGAAAATTGATTGATTTTACTAGAATTTGTTGTACCTATATAAAGGACCACAGTGTCGCGGAAAGTCAGTTTTATTCAGTTCAGAAAGGAAGCTTGTATTGTAAACATATAGATTTGTATAGCGAATATCGATTCAACTAAGTGTTTATTGAATTGTATTTAGAGTGTTTAGTGAAATAAATGTATCAGTTTTGTACTGAGTGTTTAAATCAACGAACCGAAGGATAAATATCGTAACAGCACAAAGAAATATAATACACAGCAATGTTTTTATTGATAGCTACCGATAATTTATAATTGTTTTCGATATGCTCATTATACATATATCCAACTTCTGCCACATTCGAAGTATAAAACAAGAGAGGATTATTTCGAAAACATGATAATATGTTACCAATAAAATTTTTGGAATAAACTCTTTGGTTAAAGTTGACAATGGGAAGTTCCTTCCTCTGAACCGAATCCAGTAGGTTTCTTATGAGTATAAGTGAACCTTCATGGATCTATACACGTATCATCTAATTGATTACACTGAAATTAGTAATTAGAATAATAATTTTCGGTTTGATGTTCGTCCTTTTCAAGGCCTACTTAGAATACAAGCTTTTATACCACCAGAAATGCAGACCAGGAACGAGTTGAATGTGTCACTTAGAGATCAATCCTAATAAACGGCACATAGATCAAACATGCTGTTTTTTGTTAGATTACCCCTAATGTTATGTTTATCAAAAAATTGTTTCGTATTTTCACACATTGAACTAATTCTTTAGGTTTCAAAATCCGCTGACTGAATTTCAGCATAGTGAGAAGAATATTCACCTTCAAAAATCGAGTGAAATAAATCGAACATAATTCCAGTCAACACATAAAGGGTAATCCGACGCCCTGAGGATAAAAGGGTTCAAAATTATATATATACATAAAAGGATAATCTTTATCGAAATATATATGATATATATAATAGTGTAATGATAACGGATGAATACATATTGTTTTTCGTGTGATCAATATTTTACTGCAAATTATGATGAGCACGTAGTGAGGCACAGCAATCATAATCAAAAGACATATAAGGCACATCTATTATTCTGAAAACTGAATAAGAAATTCAGGACCATATTTCGAAATTTAAATTAAAATTTTTTTAAACAATTACCATAATTAATCTGGGTGCAGTTTTAAACATATCGAGGTAGATGAAGGAAGGGAATCATGAGACGATGGAAACATTCACTACCTAAATTTTTTTGTTTTTCAAAAGAAGATGTACACTCACATGGCTATTGCAGTAATGACTACCTTTCCCGATCTCCCCATCAACCCTGATGATTCTTCTTCAAAAATATCAGCTGCTTTACCCATTTCTCTTCTATAATCTCTTAGTCTTCTCTTAACAGTGAATATATCTGAAACATACTTATCACACACCAAACCATATTTCAAACATACAACATGCCAGTTGGCTATCGATGATAAACAACAAGCTGTCGTCTAATAGATTTTTGAAGAAACGAATTTGAGATTTGGACAACTGAGATTTTTGCAAGAAATTTATACCGAATTGTTGCACAGCCTTTAAACATTGAGAGAAATATTAGATGAGATATGGATACATCAGTGGAAATATGAACCATCGATAAAAGTTTTCGAATATAGTCTATTTTTTAAAATCTTATGAACTTCATGCAGATGGTTCTCATACTCTTCAAATAAGACCGTCGATCAGCGTTATAAACATGCTGCGCGCTCAGTGCTTTATTATAGTTATTAGCTTATTCATTTCTTCATTTATTCGTTTGTTCATCTATTCTCATCTACTCTCATCTATTCTCATCTATTCTCATCTATTCTCATTAATTCTCATCTACTCTCATCTATTCTCATCTATTCTCATCTATTCTCATCTATTCTCATCTATTCTCATCTATTCTCATCTATTCTCATCTATTCTCATCTATTCTCATCTATTCTCATCTATTCTCATCTATTCTCATCTATTCTCATCTATTCTCATCTATTCTCATCTATTCTCATCTATTCTCATCTATTCTCATCTATTCTCATCTATTCTCATCTATTCTCATCTATTCTCATCTATTCTCATCTATTCTCATCTATTCTCATCTATTCTCATCTATTCTCATCTATTCTCATCTATTCTCATTCATTCTCATCTATTCTCATTCATTCTCATCTATTCTCATCTATTCTCATTCATTCTCATCTATTCTCATTCATTCTCATTCATTCTCATCTATTCTCATTCATTCTCATTCATTCTCATTCATTCTCATTCATTCTCATTCATTCTCATTCATTCTCATTCATTCTCATTCATTCTCATTCATTCTCATTCATTCTCATTCATTCTCATTCATTCTCATTCATTCTCATTCATTCTCATTCATTCTCATTCATTCTCATTCATTCTCATTCATTCTCATTCATTCTCATTCATTCTCATTCATTCTCATTCATTCTCATTCATTCTCATTCATTCTCATTCATTCTCATTCATTCTCATTCATTCTCATTCATTCTCATTCATTCTCATTCATTCTCATTCATTCTCATTCATTCTCATTCATTCTCATTCATTCTCATTCATTCTCATTCATTCTCATTCATTCTCATTCATTCTCATTCATTCTCATTCATTCTCATTCATTCTCATTCATTCTCATTCATTCTCATTCATTCTCATTCATTCTCATTCATTCTCATTCATTCTCATTCATTCTCATTCATTCTCATTCATTCTCATTCATTCTCATTCATTCTCATTCATTCTCATTCATTCTCATTCATTCTCATTCATTCTCATTCATTCTCATTCATTCTCATTCATTCTCATTCATTCTCATTCATTCTCATTCATTCTCATTCATTCTCATTCATTCTCATTCATTCTCATTCATTCTCATTCATTCTCATTCATTCTCATTCATTCTCATTCATTCTCATTCATTCTCATTCATTATCATTCATTCTCATTCATTCTCATTCATTCTCATTCATCCTCATCCATTCTCATCCATTCTCATTCATTCTCATTCATTCTCATTCATTCTCATTCATTCTCATTTATTCTCATTCATTGTCATTCATTCTCATTCATTCTCATTCATTCTCATTCATTCTCATTCATTCTCATTCATTCTCATTCATTCTCATTCATTCTCATTCATTCTCATTCATTCTCATTCATTCTCATTCATTCTCATTCATTCTCATTCATTCTCATTCATTCTCATTCATTATCATTCATTCTCATTCATTCTCATTCATTCTCATTCATTCTCATTCATTCTCATTCATTCTCATTCATTCTCATTCATTCTCATTCATTCTCATTCATTCTCATTCATTCTCATTCATTCTCATTCATTCTCATTCATTCTCATTCATTCTCATTCATTCTCATTCATTCTCATTCATTCTCATTCATTCTCATTCATTCTCATTCATTCTCATTCATTCTCATTCATTCTCATTCATTCTCATTCATTCTCATTCATTCTCATTCATTCTCATTCATTCTCATTCATTCTCATTCATTCTCATTCATTCTCATTCATTCTCATTCATTCTCATTCATTCTCATTCATTCTTATTCATTCTCATTCATTTATTAATTTATTCATTTATTCATATGAGAAACAAAACAACACGGAAGGACGGTCTTTTTGGCAGTATTGGACAACAAGTGTAGTCACCGCTCACGAAGAATAAAGGATTTCATCCTGGTCTTTTCCACATCAGTTTCCTCCATTTCTGTAGCCAGTGTTCACGAAGACTACCCTACCGGATTGTATCATTCGACGACAAAACAGGCAGATGAAGAAACAAGTAGTGTAAGTAGAAGATTATAAAGTTAACTTAATATTATTTCGAACAGCAAATTTCAAATTATTCTGTTATATTGTCGTGAATATGTTTTCCAAATTCCATTCAATAGAGTAGAGTAAGAGTAGAGAGAGAGTAGAGTAATTTATTTGACCACTTTACATACAAGGTACATTTATGGCAAGTCATTTATAATATTAGCCTAAAGCCTAATTTACTAAAGCCTAATTAAAAAAAAAAAAGTGAGCGAGAACGTCTGTGAATAAAAACAATAGAGTGAAGAGTAAATATAGAAGTTGCACAATTTAAAAATCTTAAAATGAGAACATTGTCACTTAAAAATATAATTGAAATCAACAAAGATTTATAAACATGAGTTAATCACAAGCATATCAAAAATATTTAATTCTCAAAAACTATGAATTGTCCAGCTACAGCAACATATTCCTCGATTGTGTAAAAACAATGTTTGAGAAGGTATCTCTTGATATTATTTTTGAAATTTCTGAAATCCAAAGATTTTACTGATTGATGGAGACAGTTATATAAATTTAGATTTAGCGAGTTTTTTTGAGTAACCGCTAATCGGTGTCTTGGATTATTCAATAAGAATGCAGATCTTGTTGAGTAATTGTGGTTGTTGGAGTGTTTTGGAAACATCTCGATATTTTTGTGAATTTCCAATAACACAACATAAATATATAAAGTAGGAAGTGGCATGATTTCAAAGTGAATAAAAAGAGGAAGACAATGTTCCCTATATCCTACATTTGCCATGATTCTTATGGCTTTTTTCTGGCATCTGAATATAGTTATGGAGTTTGTGGCATGCCCCCAAATCAAAACTCCATAAGAAATGACTGAGTGGAATAGTGAATAGTAGGCCATTTTCAGTGCCATCAAACCTACAGTATGCCTCAGTTGTCTAAGGACAAATAAAACACTAGACAATTTACGAGTAGTTGTTTCTATGTGACTAGACCAACTAAGTCGATCATCAATAGTAATACCTAGAAACTTAACATTATTCCCTAGAATAACATTGGAGTCTGAAGATATTATAATATTCTGGGTTTTTTCATCGTTCAGTTTTAATTTATTTGCTGTAAACCAAGTATTTGCTAAATTTTTATTACTGTCCATTATTTGAGGTAAACTGGTGTGTGACTTATTTGAGCATATGAGGGTTGTGTCGTCAGCAAACAAAACACATTTAGTCGGTGCAATAAAACTGCACAAGTCATTCATATAAATAATAAACAATAATGGTCCGAGGACAGAACCCTGAGGAACACCATGACAATTTGGCTTCAGATCTGACCTGGTATTGTTTATATCAACGCACTGATATCTATTTTCAAGGTAAGAACCCACTAGATCAAGGGCAGTGCCTCTTACACCATAGTAACTTAATTTCTGAATGAGGATGGAGTGGGATACACAGTCGAAAGCCTTGGTCAGGTCACATAATGTCAAAGAAGTATGTTTACCCTGATCAAGACCCTCGACTATGTCCGTCACCACTTGGTATGCAGCTTGAGTAGTAGATTTATTTCTACGAAAACCATACTGGGATTCGCTAAAATAGAAGTGACTCTCGAAATAAGAATATAAGCGATTTTTTAACAAGATTTCTATTATCTTCCCTGTAGTTGGAATAATGCTAATCGGACGGTGGTTATCAGGTGAAGATCTGCAGCCCTTTTTGTACAAGGGTATAACCCTTGATATTTTAAAAATATCAGGAAATATTCCAGTTGAAAACACTTGATTAATTAGCGATGATAAGGGTACAGCGAGTATATCGGCCACCGATTTTATCATCGGACTATTTAAGTCATATATATCACGTGAATTTGAGTGTTTCATAGAGGTTATGGCAGAATACACTTCCTGTGGACACACAGGTTCCAAAAAAAATGACTGACATGGAGAGGGAAAAGATTTGAAGTTATTCAATTCGTCGGTTGATAAAGTAGGAAGACCTTTGATAGTTTTTTCGGCTACATTACAAAAAAAGTCATTTAGGTCATCTCCGGATATTTCAATTTGGGGAAGTTTGCGTTTTATTTTATTTCTTTCTGTATTTATTATTTCCCAGCAAGCTTTTGATGTATTACTGGCGCTCAAAATAAATTTTTCATTTGCGATTTTTTTCTGTTTCTGCAAGTTGAATTTGTAATCCTTTTTCAGTATTTTGTAGGCTTTGAAGTATTGAGGGTTTTGGGATACTTCTGCTATTGTTTTCGCAGCCTCAAGGCTATTTCTCATTTGTTTGAGGGAATCATTATACCAATTTAGTTTCAAAAAGTTATTTTTTGATACAGAAAAAGTTTTTTGACGAAATGAAGTTTGGATAGCAGATTGTAGGATATTAAGAAGAGATTCACATAAGAGATTTATCTCTATTTCTTCACATTCAAATATGCTCCAATCCACTTTGAGCATTGAATCTCTAAAAACTTTGAGCCCCTTTTGGGTGACGCATAATTTGACTGTTTTTTCACTACTATTTCCAGAAATTCGATTTGTAAATAAAGAATATCCACAACTGCTGACACATAATAAACAAAGACTTTGGTTCTGGTAATACAGAGGATAACAATTAAGAATTCATTCTTGAGCTCTGGCAGAGTTATGTTGAGAATGTATTGGAATTTAATAATTTCGAAATAGTGGAAATGTAGTGTGTTAATTTTGAGATGGGCCCGATATAGGATTATATTTTAATGTAAGATTAAATTAATTTGTTATTTCTGGTTAATTTATTCGATAACTCTGTTGGTTTAAAATAAATGTATTTTGGTATCAATACACGACATATTTCCTGAATACCATACCCAGTTTTACAGTGTTCAATATAAAACATTGCATCAACTAGTCAATTGAAGTAATTTCAGGGAAATAACAACTAACTAAAATGACTGAACAAAAAGATCCAGATAAAGACAAAGTTTCAATTGAATCATTCAAACTTTCAGAAATGTTCCTAACAATTCCAGAATATGATGGGAAACCAATATTTTTGGCGAAATTTTGATATCGAAAATAAATTGACGGGAATTAATAAATTCACGAAACCCAAATATTGGCGTAAAATAAAATAAAAACATGAAGACAATAGAAATTCAAAGTCACTAGGACTAATGAAACAGCGTCGACTTTCATTTTACGATTACGTTTTTCTGATCTGAAGATCAACAGTATATTTTGCATTATAACGTGAAGGTGGATTGATATTTGACGATTTGAAGAGGATAATGAAAAAGTGGAAAGGAAAAAGGAAGTTGTAGACAGTTTTGATTTGTGGTAATGAGACCTGACATACGACATACAGTTAGCATGGTTAGCGAATTCTGAAGCGAAGTGGTCATAAACAACCACCAAATTTGCACAGAGAACGGATCTCAACTGGGAAGGGATGCATTAGTGTGGTATACTGATCGATCCAAGATAATAATAATAATAATAATTTGTATTTATTCATATTTTCAATGATTATCAAGCAATAGTTGGATGAAAATGCTGGAGTGGGAATAACAGGGCCAAATTTCAGGCTCTCAAAACCCCTTGGTAATGCCCCAACCATCTTTCAAGCAGAGGTACATGATATAGAGATATGTGCCCAGGAATGCCTCGAAAGGGACACTTGAAGGGCAAAAATCTATGTTCTATAAGATAGCCAAGCAGCACTGAAAGCTCTGAAGTCATATACTTGTGAGTCTAAGCTGACTTGGGACTGTAAACAATCCCTGAGACAACTGGCATCGAACAACCAGGTCACTTTGATGTGGGTGCTAGGTCATAAGGGAGTTGAAGCAGACTGCCTTGCCAAAGAAGAGGCAAATACACAATTTCTCGGCCCAGAACCCTTCTGTGGACTCGCCAAGGCCCACTTGAGAGAAGAGTTCCGACGCTGGGAAGCAGATGAACTTAAATCTCACTGAAATAAAGTGCCAGGACAAAGACAAGCGAAAATATTAGTGAGCCTTTCGCCAAAGAAAGCTAAACAGCTTCTCGAGTTGGAGCTGCCCTCTGAGGTATCACCTCAAAATGATGGGTAAAACAGAGAGTGATGGTTGCCGCTACTGCGAGAACTCCCCTGAAACTGCAGAACATTTGCTTTGCGAATGTCCAGCACTCTTCTGCAAGAGGCTCAAGTTCCTGGAAGGGGCCTTTTTAGAGCCCTCTGATATCAGGAACCTAGCTCCCAGGAAACTGATAAACTTCGCACGAAGTCTCGGAATCCCGGGCCTCGAATAGATTGAAGGTTATGCACAAAATATCTGATAGGTCGAGGTGCTTGAGAGGCTGCACAGCCTTAACGACCCCTCCTACAATTTACAATCTAGCGAATTCTTTCAATATCCATCACTGGAATATTATGATGCACAACTTTGTCAATATTTTTCATCATCCAGAAAATAATGAAATTAATAAATGATGACAAAAAATATCCATTCAACCGCCTTTTTTATAATATTTAGCTAAAACATATGGTCGTCTCGGCTCGAAGTTTGATGTTCTACCACGATATTTCCTTCTACTATATTTAGACTTAAATATGAGTGTTCTCGTAATAATGCTTGAAATATTTATCGAAATATATGTGCAAAGAATTTAAATTTCGTCTACGAAATCTGTTATGGAAATAATAGAAATACGAGACACACCGAGGTAATAAGAGTAGGAACCCAATATAATCGAGCAACATACAGAGGCGAGGAGATCAGAAAACCAACAGCAGGTTTCAGTTTGTAACACTTCAAATTCGTTTCTTGAGAACAAAATCCGCGGTCATAAAAAGGCGTTAAATACACCATAACAGTTAATAACCCCTATTAAATATATATCAAAAATGTAGACGGTCACAGAATTATTCACCAAACTCCTAATACAACCACTCGAAGTTATGAAAATTACATTATGATAGATCCAAAGGGGTTGCACACCCTCAAACATCTCGAAATTCAAATTACATAGGTATGTGTCTCACCTCGTGTGTCACAGGATTTTCTACGAATCAGTACGAAGATTTGTTGTTCATTTACGGTATTGAATGAAGTTTAAATTCATTAATTTCAAATGAACTGTTTAAATAACATAACTCTCAACAAGTAGTGCTTTGGATGACACTTAAAAAGCTGAGGTCCCCGTCTTCCACACTCATAAAAGTCTCAATAAGACTTTGAGGGTTGCTCTGCAACTAAGTTGGCGGTCAAAAACACTTTTCAGCATTCCCAATGTTATAGGAAATGTAATCAAATACCGTTTGTATCAATGTCATCAGGTTCAATGGATTGGTAGTTTCTGTATCGAAATAATGAATTAAATATCTTGCATCTCAAATTTTCAAAGTTTATTACAGTGTCCCGAAAGCTTCTATTACTAATTTCTAGGTACACAAAAATTTGAAAAATAGGACGTAAGATTTTTGAAAGAGATTTTCAATAAAAGATGGGATATTCTTCTGGAATTGAAAAATTACATTGCCCCACAGCTTCTATTCTGAATTCTGAAGGCATGGATTATTATGATCACAAAAATTGTTAATTTGATTACTAAAAAATGTGACTTAAACTGTTTTTTTTTCGAAGAGAATGATACTAGAAATTGTGATAACTGTTTTTTAGAGTTATAAATTTATTGCAGTGGCCCCACAAACTTCTGTTTTGAATTTCAATCAGGTATGGATTATTAGGATCACAAAAATGGTGAATTTGCAAAGTAAGATGTATTGATATGAAGAGAGAGAAATAGAAAAACCATTAGCAAAAGGAAGCAAGGCCACAGGAATGTATGCGAAAATAATAAAATCAAAGAACGTCTCAAGTTATATAAAACACCTATGCTTGTGAAACATGGACAATGAAGAATAAAAAAACATCCAAACTTGTAATATGGGAACGTAAAATCTTGAGGAGAATTTATGGAGGCATCAAAGTGGAAGGAGAATTCAGGAGAAAAACGAATGAAGAAATTGAAAAATTATTCAATCATCACACAGGTAGTGAGGATGCAGAGTCAGGTGGTTGGGACATATAGCGAGGACATCCGAAGAAAGATGGATCAAAGGAGTGCTGATGGAAGGAGGAGGTACAAGAAGAAGAGTTTGTCCTAGGAAAAAATGGTTGAAGGAAGTGAAAAGAGACCTAGAAAAAGGGGGAGTCAGGGACTGGAGAGAAGAGGCAAAATATAGAAAGAAATGGAGAAGAGTGAGAGAACTCTTAGCCAAGAGCCACTAGGCTTGTAGAGCTGATATAATAGATGTTTAAAAAATGTTGTGAATAATTCTGTGCCCATCCAAGTTTTGCCATAATGTATTTAATAAATTATTCAATGTTTAGGCATATTCAACCCCTTGGTTATTGAATAGTTTGTAATAATGTGTAATGTGTAAAAATTCTAACAATGAGCATATACAGGGAGGGCCAATGGAAACTTTCCACCCTAATTTGTAGGAGTTCAAATCAACATCTTGAAAAACGCTCGAATACGTCGATATTTGATTTTAGGGGGAACTAATTTTCAGTTTTTTTCACCCTCGTAGCTTTAACCCTGTAGCTGGGGGGTGAACAACCCTCAAAATTTGAATAGGGAAAAGGGGTCGTGCCATACCTCTTTTTGAAGGTCTCATTGAGTTCTTCATGACCCTATAATTTTGCCCTATTATTGTCATCGATAACGAAATGACAGGTTGTCAAACTCTTGGAAATAGAGTGGGAAATTTGTGGGATTGAAAATCAAAATTGTGGAATGTTCATGGCTGACATTTTGAACAGCTTGGAATTTAAATTTGACGTGTCCACCTGATTATTGCACTGGTAACTCGAATGATTTGGTATTTTTATTACGAAAACAATAGTCTCTTACCAAGATTTTGACAACCTGTCATTTCGTTATCGATGACAATAATAGGGCAAAATTATAGGGTCATGAAGAACTCAATGAGACCTTCAAAAAGAGGTATGGCACGACCCCTTTTCCCTATTCAAATTTTGAGGGTTGTTCACCCCCCAGCTACAGGGTTAAAGCTACGGGGGTGAAAAAAACTGAAAATTAGTTCCCCCTAAAATCAAATATCGACGTATTCGAGCGTTTTTCAAGATGTTGATTTGAACTCCTACAAATTAGGGTGGAAAGTTTCCATTGGCCCTCCCTGTATATCACTATATATCTGCATATTTTTCAGAGTACAGGTGCAGCTTGGCCCATGACCTTTTCCTGGAAAATGGGAACTGCACAAAAAGTTTGTTCACAATGCAAATTTGTAATGAAAATACAAAATTATGAACTAGTTTTTTTAGAGTGTACCATAAGCCAAGTACAGTTATCATTGATTTGCAAGACCTGCCCTTGAGGTTGTATTCAAGAATGTAATAACATACTGGGGGTCTATTTGCTGTTACTTTTCAATATAAGCAACAATAAAGCAAGCCAAAGCACTGAAAATATTTTGGATGTAAAAAGCAGAATTAATTACTAAAGGAACTAAATTTTCAAAATGATTATATTTCCCATTCTCCAGAAGCATCCTAAAAAACCTGTTAAGCTATTTCTAAACTAAATATCTCAGTACATAGAGTAAAATATTCAATAAATATACTGTACTGGGAAAATTGTGACAAAAAGTGGATGTTGATTAATAAAATGGTAGTGATATCAGTTTTTGTGTATCATAATTATAAAGAGAATCCCAAATCCCATGGAATTAATCTCACCTTGTATAATGTAGTGTCAGTGTCAATAACAGAAAGGATTATAATGCACATACCTTGCTGATATTTTTTTCGCTCAATGTTCCTTTTGAGCAGTTCTCTTTGCAACTTATCATGAGAACCCCAAATTTCGAGAGCTTTGGCCTCAACATCTTTTCTCCAGTAAACAGTGATAGGTGGTTCTGACTCATATGGTGAACGTCTCTTGGTCTTTGGTAGTGATTCTAAATCTGAGGGTTTCAGTAAGAAATCAGACATAGCTTTCACTGGTGTAATGAAATTCCTTTCCAATGATTGCACTGAAAGGTCAACCCTTTTTCTCTTCTTTGGCAGTACCTTACCTATAATAGATTGAAGTGGAATGAATATAATGTGTATCCAATATCAGGCATATATTTACTTTTATTTTCATCTTCCTTTTCGGGTTTCCCAATAAATTTGTCTTTCAATTTCTTTATAGATTCTGTGGACAGTAATTGTTGTTTAGTTTCATCTTTAGATTCATCTTGCAAGCTCTTTTCTTTGACATTATTTATGACTACTGGATCATGTTGCTTTTCTTCCTTAGATGAAAGGACTTCCAATACAGGCTTCCCTTTGATTTCAGTTTTAGTTTTATTATTGTTTTTCGAGCCATTCTTGCTGTGTCCATGAAGTACGTTGGTAAATGATAAAGAACGGATGAACGGTTTATTCTCCAGTAAGTTTACTATACTGAAGTGATTTACTACAACTTCAAACAATAAATGAAAATTCCATGTTAGTTAAGGTCTTTTATCTCACCATTTCTATAAAGTTTATTTTCGCCTTTATTGATAGTCTGAAGCCAGACACATTTGTAAAACAAATGGCTTCTAGACAACATGATAATTCAATAACAAATCAAGGAAATATAACGTTTTTGATGAAAACTCCAATTTAATCCAAAAGTTTATACATTTTAAGTTATTAACAAAGGTATCAATATTCTTCTTCACTTTCTTTTCTGTCTCTGACAGCTAAACGAGCACGGCAGTCGAAGATAGCAATCAGATTTTCCGAACAAAGCCGAAGTCAGATCCATTGGCGTGCGAATACGATAAATGAATAAATTTATTTAGAATCGTTTCAATAAAATGTGAACAATTATTTAGGTAATTATGCACTTATTATGCAGTTAATTATGCACTTATATGCGATGAGTATTTTTGTTGGTACTTACGTATTTTGAGCAGAAAAACACGAAATTTCATGATTTTATCGTGAACATATCTCTAGTTTCGAAATAATCCATTCCTAAGTTCGAAATTGCACCTTCTTTGTATGGCAAGTTTTGGGCAAATAATATATCTTCTAAGGTCCCAGGACATGCATTACCATTGTTGATTATGATTTTTGTCTAAGAAAAACATCATAAATATGTATTTTTTTCGTAATTTTCCTTTCATTTCACCAACTAGGCTACATAAACAACGGCCATTTTGAAAACCTCTGTGCGAATCATGAGCGAATAGAGGTGGATTCAAACTAATTCATAGCTTCTCTATATACGATACGAGTCAGTGATATTTGTTATTGTCTCTCTTCAATACATGTCAAAAAGAAAGATACATCAGTAAAAAAGGTGAAATTTCGATCTTTGGCATCGATTATCTCGAAAAGTAGAGATATGCTCACGATATTATTATGAAATTCGTGTTTTTGAGATCAAAATAAGTGCACAATTACCATTATGCGATCTTTATTTTGATGACAATTTTGGTGATTTTGCATTTATCATACGATCTATATTTTGATGAAAATTTTTGTTGGTACTATCACGTATTATGATCTGAAAAACACGAATTTCATAATATATTATCGAGAACATAATATCTCTAGTTTTCGAGATAATCTATGTCAAAGTTCGCAATTTCACCTTCTTTTATAAATATCTATCTTACTCTTTGACATGTATTGAAGAGAGGAAACACATATCACTGATGATGACTCGCGTTGATATGAGGCAGCTATGAATCCACCTTTATTCGCTCAAGATTCGCACAGAGGTTATATTTAAAATGTTTTTCTTAGACGAAAATCATAATTAATCGTAATTGATGCATGTCATATGTCCTGGGACCTAAGAATAAGATGCAATACTTGCAATTCAAAGAAGGTGAAATTTCGAACTTTGGCATCGATTATCTCGAAAAATAGAGATATGTTTACAGAGACAGGCACGCTTAACGACCGGTTGATTGGCCCTCATCAGTGCAGGGTAGTTATCCTAGTAGAGACCGTGAGATCTCTACTCGAAGGGTTGCCTGTTCCAATAATGCATTTTCGTCGCCTGTATTTGACCGCTCTGAGCCGCGTTCCAACAGACAATTGGAAGTGGCGACATCATGCGGCAGAAGAAAGAAACACTCCAGAAACAAATCTCCCCAGTTACAGAACTTGGAAGAGGTTGAGAGCTCGACTATGCTTATAAATGAACAATGGAAAAGCCATGAATTTTGGACAAAAGTTTTGAAAGAGAAAATAGTCTATCCAATTAAAAATATCAAATATAGTTCGAAATTGAATGTCTGGAGTGTTTCTTTCATTTGCCGCATGGTGTCACCACTCAATGTTTTAATTGGTAAATTTCAATTCAGAGTGTAATTTGATTTAAATTGACCGATAAAAACAATAACAACATTGAATTTTTCACCGCTGGTATTGCAATAATCAACATCGCTCAACTGTAAACTGGGTTTTACGCTTGTGCGTCAGATTTTAATTATTTCAATGTTATTATTGTTACCAATCGATATCGATATTGAATCCATTTTTTTCTTCAAACCAATTCAAAACAGAAAAAATTCTATATGACACACGTTTTATAAGACACGTTGTCGCACTTGTTCGCTTCGCTCGTCGTATTCCAAACAATGCGTGCGACAAAATAGCGTCTTATAAAACTTGTATCATAATATACTATATTTCCCTTTAGAAATTTGTCCAATTCATGGCTTCTCCATTTTTTAACCAATAGGAACGTTTAGTTTTGTATATACCTTTTTCGAATTCGCTCGTGTATGTATAGCCTTAGTAGAGGGTTTATGTATGCGGAGAGGGATCAGGTGGACGGTGGACGGGTGGTGGCGGACGGCGGACGGGTGGCGGACGGGTGGCGGACGGTGGACGGGTGGCGGACGGTGGACGGATGGCGGACGGTGGACGGGTGGTGGACGGGTGGTGGACGGGTGGTGGACGGGTGGCGGACGGTGGCGGAGGTGGACGGGTGGTGGACGGTGGACGTGAATGCGGTGGTGGACTTGAATGCATAGACCTAAAACTGCCACATTCTTGCGTAGGTAGACTATAATTTTTTACATCAATTAAATTCTCAAGTTATGGAGGCGAGTAGTGTGACGCAACAATTAATTATAAACTACGACATCTAATGTCAAAAAAAACGAGGGCCCTTCCGAGAAAAAAAGTCACCTTAGAGAAATCTTCGAGTCAAAGACTGTATAAGCCCGAAATTAAAATAAAATAAAATTTATTACATCTATTAAATTCCAAAGTTATGAGGTATTGTGACACAACAATGGACGATAAACTACGACATCTAATGCCTAGAAGAAGAAGAAGACAGTCGAAATGGGCCTCCTTTCAAATAAATTTCATCCTAATAAAATCTTTTTCGCTCAAAACTATTCCCACCATAATAATAAAAATTCGATGGATTGGTCGCACATGTCCCAGGTAATAAAAAACGCCAGTGCGGGCTTTATCGTTGACCCTTCCAATGGGTAATCCCATGAATTTCATTATTTATTCCAAGCAGATGGAAATCAATTTATTCATTTGAAAGGTTTATGCGCCGGCTCTATTGCAGGTAGTCGCCAGACCCTTCCCCAACCGCAGGGTGTCGCATAAAATTCCTAGTCTATTTTAACCATACTGAACCATATCTATTCTATTGCAACTTTTTCATCATGATTGAATTTTTGGGGTTTAGGTATAAATAAAAATGAGACGGTGTAAAGATATATATATAATTTTATTTCATTTCAGTATACGAATCAAAACATAATACAAGATACAAAATAGTTATATTTGGTCACATCAAAATGATCCTGCTTGAATTGAGCCATCTAGCGTGCTATAAGTCAAATACGCATCATGAAGAACTAATGCATAAACTCGGGTGTTGTCGGGAAATTGTGCTTTACGCGTCTCAAATTCCAACTTGATATCAACAGTGGACGACTTCGTGGCACTCGGCTGGTGTTGGCAATTAATGACGAATAATGGATTCTTTCTGAATTCTCCAATATTCATCATTGGTTCGCTCATATCTCTGTCGCAGTAGTAGCTTCTCTGGAAATTCTCATAAGCATAATAGGCTGCAGAATTCAACTTCTTGCCAAAATCTAGATTCCAGCGTTCATATGGATAAACTTCGGAATTCAAGTACAGGCGGATATTGTTGATATTAGCATGCGTAAATTCTGTCACATTCTCCTTTATATTATCAGAATGGGTGGTACTTTGGAATCCGATAATTATATATCGAGGTCTTTCAAGGCTATTGGTGGTTTTAACGGCCCATTTATCGGTGGCTGTTTTACGTAGAGCGGGTAATTCATACAAATCCCACATAAGATATGCAATCTTCACTCTAGCATTATTGCTACTTTTATTGATGCGATTCAATAGCTTTAATTTTTGTCGATCCTCCGGAACGATGTGTTTGATCTTCCATTCGATTTTAGATATCTTCAATTCCGCCTCCACTTCGCCAATGTATGAGTTCTTGAATGAGCGAGCGATGATGAGTATAAGTTCCTGTTTCACATTCAAAATGCCCTTGGTGTAGTCTTCAGCGAATCCTGTGAGATATTTCAGCGGCAACTTTCCACTGAATACATGGCTATCTGGATCCAGAATGGCTTGATTACCATTATCCAAACCCCACCCGATAGTTTCTAGTGAGGCTTTATTCGACTTTCCATACGATATCAGCGTTTTCATTGTGCTTGTTATACCGGGTTTTCGAATAACTGCGACGGCTTCACCACCCATTTCGTAGCGGGTTTCATCAAATAGGAATGCCAGAGCATTATTTGATAGGTAGCAAGTCTTCGTCGTATCCATGGGTGTAAATGTACCTTCGATATAGATGTAGCTGTCGGAAATATCCAATATCAGATCTTGGAAATTGATCGGAATGCGTATCTCATCCGAATTATTGAAATAGGGTGATCCATATGGTTTATAGGTATGTTCATGAAGGCTGATTATCGATTCATCGATGACAGGCTCTTCAAACACATCCAATTTTTCACTGGTAGTTGTAGCGGCCATCTTCACTTTCTAATATCTACTGTCACGCAATCTCAATCCTATGTATCTCAGGAACTTTTGATCAGCTTTGGATAGCCTACTTCTCAACTGGTTGACACCTTCTTGACGAATGACACGATTTTCATGTGCATCTTTCCTTTTATAGTGAATCAGCCTCTCCTTTTTGAAGTGTGCTCGGTGTTGCCGTCGCTGATTGAAACAGAAGCTCATTTTCTTTCTCACTCGTCGAAACAGACAAAAAAAATGATATAGGGTGTCAAGTGTTGAGCTTCTTCAACTCCAACTTAACGATGATTGTCTCTCCACGGAAATCGACCAAACGTCCCTTATCATCCAAGATGCTTATCGTGATGTTTTCAATAGACTGACGACCTTCGGGACTGATCGTCATGTAAATGATATTTCTAGGTTCCTTGGAAATCTTGTAGCCGGCCTCCACGTCGATATCGAATTCGAATAGAGTGTGCACTTTCTCATCATTCAGGTATGCTCCGGATGTGATATTGCAATCAACTCGTATGATTCGTATTCTCATTATATTCACAGGTAGTGTGGATTCATGCAATACGTTGGCTGGGTAATTTTTCTCCTCGAATCCCAGCACACTGGCTATAGAATTGCCGTATCTGAAATCCACATCATGCAAGCATTTCATCTCACATTTCAGAGTATTATTATTGGCATGGAGGAAAAATACATCATCAATATTTCGCCCATCGAGCGGCTCTATTCTTGTGATAGCTTTCTGTAGAGCTTTATTGATTTCATCTATTTCATAGACACCGGGTAGTATATAGGCTATTCGAGGGCTCACAACAGCTCCCGATCTAACCCAAAAATCCAAACGGTTGTTCGTCTCATCTATATTGAGTATAGAATTGTACGAGTAGAAGCCGTGCAATCCCAAACCGTAGGTGTTTTTTATATCGAGTTCGATGGGTGGGTAAAAATCAGCACTCAAAACACTTTGATCCCCGGATAATGTGAAAGTTCATGACATGATCGAATCGAGTACTTTACTGGTTCAGGCAACAAAGGTGAATGAAACGTTTTTTTGCCGGTGGTGTGTTTATATCCAAATTGTCGTTGGTTAAAACATTCACATCATTTACGCGGCAATAGCAGCAAAATATTTTCCGAGGGCACGGTCCATCATTAACGTCGATATCGGCTGCTGCCGCTGCTGCATCTTCAACTGGACCATGTTCTTCGCAAAATCGATATTTAGCAATGTCCTCGTCGTTTTGTAAATGCTCCGGCAACTTATCCCACACTAGGGCTATCTCTAGGGGTGCACAACCAATAATCACTTCCTTCGGCATATCGGCAAGCTGATTTCTGCTCATCTTCACCAAACTGCGCAATCTCGAATATGCAATCAATGAATGACCCATTCGTTTGATGCTTTCACGTGTGAATTCTTGATTGTCTGCCATTTTCTCTCCTTCTTCTTCTTATTCTTCTTTTATGTATAATTCACTATGAATCTGCCGTAGTTAGAAATCTCAAGCACAAATGCCCACACCAGACTGTGTTGAATCGCTGCTGACGGTCGTAGTTATACTGAATTTCAACAGACCGATCACCCGAATTACATGCTAGATATTGCAGCAACTCTTTGGGTGGTGGTAAATCGCCAAAACTATTAAAGTAATTAACCCTACCTCCGCGTTTCTTGTACGCCACCCAATGTGTACCACTACCATGAATCCCGTCCAAGTTCATTATGGCTGATTCGTTGCGGTGCGGTCCAGAGAGCGGTAAATTGTCTCGCATAAAAATTCCTCGAAAATGCGGAACCCTCATCTTTTCGACACATCGCAACAGATCGATATTGGAAAGTGGCCTTTGAGGTAGGGTCTCTAAGAGTTTTTTGAATTCTGCTGCGGTCCCAGGTAAATACCCAACCCTTTTCGGTAAGGTTTCAAATACAATCCTTTGCCGGTTTTTCCGATAGCGATAGCCTCCATATGGCGATTGTGACGATTCGCTTCAGCCAACTGTTCTCTGCTCGCTCTCGCCGACTATACGGCCTTCGATATTCCAGCTGCTGCACCTGCCAAACTTCCAAGTGCTGATAGACCGGCAAATATCGGTATTAATGGTAGGATCCCGCCAATCTTGGGTATAGGTATAATACGTGGAGTGCGAATATTCTTTTTTCCGCCGGCTGCTTTGACATATTTGCAAGCTGCTTGATAGGCAATTTTCACCACTGTATCAATATTTTTTTCTCCTGTTTGCCCGCACCTTCAGTTCGATGAGAGCGAAGCGTATCACGAACTTTGTGAACTACGCCCGATCCAAAAGCAATCTTATTTTTCATCGTCTTCTTCTTCTTCTTCTCATGATGCATGGTTTTCTTGCGACATTTGATACATTTAGTTTTCACTTTTGGTTCATCCGCGAATTGTCCACTACACCCCATTCCGAAACGTCGCTTTCCTTTCATTATGTTGGTGACTAACCAAGCTGCAGCCCTCTCGCCTACCCCACTGTCTTTAGATTTCACAATGTCCCAAGCAGATTGTTCGAGATGTTGATCTGCTATATGTCTAGCGGCGACATCTTCGGCATTCTAAGAGTAGGCTATATCGTGTTGTTTGCATGCCGCATCCAATCGATTGATTCCACGATCTCCACGAGTCAACCTTTTCTGCAACTTTGTTCCCGGTCCACAATATTGATACCCCCCAGGGATATGCAATTCAAATGGTAGTTTATTTATTACAGAGTTGACGATGCCACTACCGGTTTTCTTGATACTAGTCATTTTTTTACGTGTGTCTCGCTCAACGGCCATCGTATAAATGACGATTGTTCGGGTGAAATTCACTTATATCTAATCCAACTGTCACACGATGCGCATTGTACAGCAGAAAGAAAAGTTCGACATTGATAATTTAGATGAGAAAGTCATCGGCTATGGATTGGACAGTGGTGGTGGTGGTGGTGGTGGTGTACGAAATCATCGTCATGGAAAGCTGTTTCCATCAACAATTCGCGGTCTTATAGTGGGTCCTTCAAATTGTTGAAAGACAAATGTTATGATATCATTACTAACGAATGCAAATGGCCTACGTTTTGCAAATATCTACCTATATTCCAAATCGATATACCAACCGGAATATGAGTACCTACGTGAAGTAGTCGAACCGATAAATGGATTAGGATTCTACGCATTCGATAATAATGAGGATATAGTGGAGCCATCAGATGCCGAGCCCGATTCCGTCTTCATTTTCGATGATGTAATGTGCGAGAAACAGGATGTAATCAGATCATACTTCAGTATGGGCCGCCATAAAAATATTGACTGTTTCTATCTGGCCCAGACATATTCTAGAGTGCCCAAGCAATTGATTCGTGACAATAGTAACTTCATAGTCATGTTCAAACAAGATGAAATGAATATGCGACACATTTTCTCCGATCATGTATCACCCGATATGGATTTCAAGCAATTTCAAGAGATGTGTTCGCAATGTTGGACCAATAAATACGGATTCCTGGTGATCGATAAGGATAGAGAAATGCTGGAGGGTAGATACAGAAAGGGATTCGATAGTTTCATATATCCCTGATGCTCAAACAGAAAAATATCCATTCATTCATCGACCGTGGTGCAGTATAGTGGGTACACATCCGATTCCCATGATGAATTCCTCAGCAAATGAAGACGATGTAATGAACCTGAAACGACAACTCATCGAGGCGACTGATGCGGTGCGGAAAAAGTTCAAAAGTCTCAGGAGCGACAGTTATGAGAATAAAGTGGCACTCGAAAAGATTAATGAACCCATTACTAAGCCTTTGAATGCCATTTCCGCAGCTACAATTAACCACCACCACCACCAAAATGGTCAGTCCAAGAATTTGAAATCAAAAAGTGACAAATCTGTTACGATATTGGATCCTACACATCACTCTACACCAATATCATCTTCATCGACAGCAGCATCAGCAGCAGCATCGATTTATGACACACCAGTCCAGACGTCGAGAAAGTTGTTATCTCACCCCACTCCCCACTCAGACAATTTTGCCGCTAATGATGATAATATCAACACTTTAATGGATACACCCCCACCATCATCTCATGGTTCACATTCAAATACTGTGATGAGTGACGACGATGATGGAGAAGAAACAGTAGTTGAAGAGTTACAAAACAATGTCGAAGAACACATAGAAAAGTTGAGATCTGGAGATAGCGATAACTATGATACAGTATATGGTGTACGCATAGACCCAAAAACTCATCAGTTGTTGAGAATGGGTAAAAGCAAAATTCGTTTCTCAAATGGGAAAATCGAATTGTGGGGCGACAGTGATAAGAGACCGAAAATATATCCAGCTAGTTCGGAACTGTATAACCTGATTTTTCTCAAACATGTACCGGAAAGAACGAGTTCTAGTGTTAGGAGTTTATATGCAGCCATACTGGAAAACACAAGAGCAGCATACAAGGGATACGATATCAGACGAGGATTGAATTCAGATGAGACTGGAAAATATCACGATCTGATCAAACCCCTGACAAGAAAACCATATAAAATGAGAGATACAAAATATAAGGATGAAAGCGGATTACCCACTCAAAAAATTGTCAATAACAACACGGGGAAGGAATATATCTATTGGAATAAACCGAAAGGATTGGTGGATCGATTGAGATTATTATGGAGCTCGAAATCTGTGGGGCATAGCGGACATGACAATGAAATATTATCGATTATAGAGGAGTTGCGTGAAGAAGGCATCATATACTGAAGGCGTCTATGAATAAATACATACCGAGCAGAATAATTCATGCCATTAGTCGTTCGAAGTAGCTCTCGCATGTTGCTCACATTTTGTAGAAATGGAGAGGATAAGTGATGCAAAACGTCAAATTGTTGACGAACTACATAAGCCAACTCGACAAAATTTCGTCAGAAGGAGAACCATAGTCAAGGGATTCGGTGATTTATGGCAAGCTGATTTGGCCGAAATGCAGCCATATGCAGAGGACAATTAGAAATTTAGATATATTCTATTTGTTATCGATTGTTATTCCTAATATGTGTGGACTGAGCCAATTAAAAATAAGACTGGTGTTGAAGTTACTGAAGCTATGAGAAATGTGTTGAAGAAGGCGGGATATCCGCCGAAAAACATGCAAAGTGATTTGGGGAGTGAATTTTACAATCGATACTTTAGCAAATTGATGGTCGAATACAAAATAAATCATTATTCCACATATAGCACGATGAAGGCTGCAATCGTCGAACGAGTCATAAGGACCCTGAAGAATTGGCTGTATAAGGAGTTTTCAGCAAGAGGAAAATATATATGGCTCGATATTTAACCTGAACTTACTAATAAATATAATAACCGTATACATCGAACTATTGGAATGAAACCCGCAGACGTTACAGCTGAAATGGAACTGGACGCTTTCAGTCATCCTAAATTGGCGTTGAAGCCAAAATATGCTGTCGGTGATATGGTGCGAATCAGTAAATACAAAGGTGTCTTCGAGAAAGGATACCTGGCGAATTTCTCCACTGAACTATTCAAGATTATCAAAATAAACATCACGAATCCAGTCACATACTTGTCGGAGGATATTGAAGGGAGACCAATCAAAGGGTGTTTTTATGAAGTTGAATTACTGAAAACGACAAATCCTGATATATATTTGGTGGAGAAAGTTCTGAAGGAGAAGAAGAAAGGCGACAGAGTGCTTGTAAGATGGCTAGGATTCTCAGACAAGCACAATTCTTGGATTGATAAATCGGCAATTGTTTGAACCCAATGATGTTGTTATTATACTTGTTAGGTAAAACTAATGAATATATTACTTCAATTGATATGTGCGTTTCATTTTTTCTACATTTACACCTTGACAAAAAAAAACAATGAGGTCATTTTCAAAAGATTGTTTTATTGAATTGAAAAACTACACAAAATTCTTCATTGAAATCAAACATATCGTATATATTTCTTGATGTGGTCGTTGCAACTGCTAGGGGAGGTGATACTTTGTGGAAGAATCAATTCATTTCACTAGCCAAATATTTCCTCAATATGTCCAATTCATTTCTTATCGCTTTTATTTCATCATCCAGGAGGGCTTGCTTCTTGCTCATCTCAGATTGCTGTTTATTAAAGATTATTCTAGCATCTCTGACGACTGAGGATACTGCGGCCTTTACTGCCGATAATGTAACATTCTTTACATCGCCAATTTCCCTCAGAAATTGGTTCGCCAACATTAGTCAATCTTTTGCCTTGTAAATCGAAATTGCCATCTTTGTCCACTTTGAAACCTACGCCTGGTGGACCACGTAGGGAAAGTTTCGATTTATTTCTTCTGCGACCAAACTTATCGATGGTTTTAGTCATCATCACCCGACGAATGATCAATTCATACTGAGCAATATTATCATTAGAGTTCTTGCTATATACCTACCCCAAATAAATGCTCATACATAAAGTGAATAAATGAAACACAAAAAATAGCTGTTCTTTATATATATTATATATTTCACCATGTAATTGTTCAGAACCATTCATATCATGACATAATCAAAAAGTCGGAGTAGACTGTCATTGAAAAGAGATAATTTCAACAATATAAAATACATAAATAAACACAATTATTCAATCTTTATAACTGATTGAAAAGCATTCAATTTCTATTTTCCCTCAAAATAATTACGATTCAATTGTATTTGTACAAAATATGCAACACTGATGCTCGACACAAGAGATAATTTCAACAATATGTACAAGTTATTACAATGATATTTGGCAACATAACATTAATTAAAATAAATATATTTACAAAATATATACAATAATTTATAGAAAAATACTGTTAATTATAATACAAAAAAATTAGAAATCAATATCAACAAGCTTTTTGTATGGAATTCACAGCCAAATTATGCGATATTTCAAAACAATGCGGACATGAAAAATTATTGCATTTCTTTTTCCAATAATCTTATTAGTAAATCTAATCTCTGCTGCCGCCTCATTTCATCTTCAGGGTCAATTTTATAAAACTCAATATCACCATGACCCCATGGTAATGTTTTAGTGGTATTGGGAATTATAAATCGCTTGTCATCGTGGTGTGAGAGAGCTACCTTGTTTTTCATTTCCGTAAACATGTCATGCATATAACTACGGAAGCATAACATTTTTCTGAAAATCAACCCACCACGCTCCACTATATTCCTATAGTCGTCCAAGGTCAATTGCTGTTTAACGACTGATTGAACAACTCCCTTGGCTTTCTTCAGTTCAGTACCTACTGACTGGACATAGTAAGCTTTCGCTCCTGTGCCATAAAAGCTCATTATGGGGTCATTCATATTTCCCAGAATTGACCTTGTAACTGGCATGTCAAAGCTGTTGTCACACTTATAATTAGACGTGTCAAACCTTTCTATATTCTCCTTCATGAAATTATAGAAATTATCAGTTTCGACTTTCAATATCAAAGAATCAGTGTCTGTGTATAAGAGGGATGCTTTATCGCCGAAATTAGACTTGATAAATTGATAGTAAAAGTCGTACATGACCGTTTTGGACATGTCTAATATGCAGAAACCTAAATACAATGGTTTATTGTAATTAACTTTCACTCTACCCATTTGGATAGCGAGAAAGTTCTCGGTGAATATGGAGCAGTTCTCGAAATTAGGACGCGATATCAAAGCTGAAGCGCCCATACTTCTACCCTTACTCTCCCATCGTGTGACTAGTTTGATATCGCACCTCTTGTCCACATTCTCCATAGTTTTTCCATATATTGAGTTGGTCATCGTTTTAATCTGATTGCCTTCAAATTTATTTTTACTATTATTACATATGATCGTATTCAAATCAATGTAATTCTTCAACCATCGTGACTGATTGAATTTCAACACCCTATGGATTCGAGTTACTAACAAACCATTGTTGGCGGCCTGTTTTAGGCTCCTGTAATGGACAACATACTTTTTCTTATCATTCAAATTTGGAATGAGTTTAGGAATCTTAGATTTGGAGCCTGGTGGTATGATCGATTCTACTAAAAAGGGATAATCTGAATGCGCGTCATGAAGTTCTTCAGGGTAGCTGACATCGACCTCGAGGACAAACCCTAAATCACCATCATCAGGAACAGACATATAATCTAATGATTCAATTTCCTGTGGTGATAACCAAGAGAAACCTGATGTGGGTAACGGTTGCGACATACTATGCCCATACAGATTTGTTGCATCCAAGTATATAATAAAAGATGAGGGTTCTGAAGGGTCGAAATTTGGAAGAAATTTGTTGTTGGCTACATGTTTCTTTTCACTGCATTGACTTATCCAGCCGCGAATACCGTTCTTTAAGAAGTGAATCATGTCGATGTCTGACAACAACTCTAATTCAACCCTGGTATATTTTAACATTGCATCCCAGGATAGCCCTGGGGCGGTGTAATATTGGGCGGGATCTAGACCATATGCTTTCAAACAGATATTTCGAAAGTTTTCGAAAATGTCGCACAACAACAAAACATCGGATTTCAAATAAATATCGGAATAATCTCCGAGAGTTTTACATTCAAACACATTCCAAACACGTTTCGCACGCATATACTCTTCATCGGAAATATGTTCACTTCGCAAGTCATTGTAAAATTCCTCTTTTGTTGGTAAGGCAGTGTTATCCAATTTTTCCAATGAACTTACGAAACTATAGGGGAAAACACCTTTTTGCATAACCAATTCAAATTTGTTGGGGTCTGAAAAATGTTTTTCTGTAGTGGAGAGTTGTGCGGGGGTTAACGTTTTTCCCAAATTGTCCAAAAAGGTGGCCATAAATCTGAAACTGTCTATGAATCGCAGTTTCAGAAAAACGGAACTCTCTCCACCCCGCTTATTTGTATATTTGTCGACTAGAATATGTTTGGTGAAGGAAATATATTTCTCTTTGGTCTGAGGAATAACGTCAACTCTCTCGCTATCATCGTCTTCAGAAAATAATTGTTTGATGAATAGGTGACAGTCGTAGTTACTCATATTATAAAATATGATTGGGATGAAATTAGGGATCTTATAATTTAAATTACAGACTGAATGCGCTGCCCCGAATCTTTTATCACCCGTTAAGTGGCAGTGGTCTCGTACTTTGATATCACTTGTGGCAATCGGTTTTAAAATGGATTCAAAATCGGCATAAACAGTAAATGGAACCCTCATCTGTCTTTAAAAATTTTCAAATTTTAATATATTTTCAGGTACTTCTTCACCAAATTTATCAATTTTCGGCTTCGTAGACGGAGTTGTTGTATATAGATGGGTGCAATCATGTAATCTGTGAATGAGTAGTTTGCTTTCCTCATTGAAGTATGTCATACAGCCGTCACATAAATATTTTTTCTGAGTATTTTTAGAAATTTGGCTAGATACTAATCTCGATAGATCCTTTATCCAGCAATAATGACTATTGCCAGAATCATCGTCAGTGATGAGTAGCAAATTAATATGTCTACCGTATTTTTTCTGGGAAAAATATAGCGGACCTACTATTTCGTACTTCATCTTGCGATCTTCGTAAATAGTATCTAGCCCATAAACATTGATTGAACAATTATTCATGTCCTCGAATTTTGAAATGTCTCGTAATTTGACTGGGAAATCCATACCTGCCACTTTCAAGGCTGTGGAAAAATGCGGGTAGGAGGACACTTCATCGGCTCGAACTGTAACCGGATACAGTGCAGCCATAATGGCCCAGGCGAAGCAGTGTTGATCCTCATTACGAATTAATACGAATTAATCGGAGTCATTTTTTCTTAATTAAATTAGCATCAAATGTACAGAGCTCGGACAAATGTTTGAATGAATTTTGAAATAATGCATGATGTTATGCTAACAATTCGAGTAATAAAAAAAAAACAACTTACCAGAATCACGTTCCTCGAACTCGGTTGCGCGGTTGATTAAGATATCCATCAAACCCTCTATTACTTCAATCAAATCGCTGCTGGCATTGGCAATATGATTCGGTGTGCCAAAGGACTTGTTGTCATGAATTTCCTGCGTTTGCAAGTAATACCTGCCAACTGCCTCCATATTGACTTTAACCGAATTATGCTCTGCCAACGCACCTTCCAAGAGTGAAATGATATCTGGCTTGGAGTCTAGGAAGAATGCATTGAAGTCGGGTGCTTCTTGACTTCCACACTCGACTCTGTAGCTAGCTATTCGGCATTTCAAAGAGCTATTCACCCTTCGAATATTGACCGAATGATGGATGGTGGAATTATTTCTATGCTCCATAGATCTCCTATGGGCATTCATCATATCGGTCGGGATTGATTTATTGCATGCAATACAATCCATCATAGTATCCGACGGTCCAGCACCCGTCTGGCACGAACGTTTTTGATGTCTTCGCAAATTGTTGATAAGCGTAAAGTTTTCACCACATTTTAAACATTCGTGGGTCTGTCTTCGTCTCGGGTTTTCTGCGCAATCTCCCTTTGCATCTGTAGAGCGCTTAGTCGAAGCGTCTGACGAATCCATCCTAGCACGCTTGGCAGGTTGGGCAGATGCACCAGCAGTTACCTCACAAGAACCATTTTCATGCCTCCGTAAACTATCTATTCTTGAAAAGATCCTACTGCATTCAGCACAGCTAAACACTTTGCCCGTACCGGAAGTGCCGCAAGATCCTCTCTGGTGCCTACGGAAATTTTCTTTCCGTGAGAAAACTTTTTCACACTTTTCGCAGGTGAACATCTTGGCTATATCGGGATGAGTTGTTCGAAGAGAAGAGGAAGTAACGTTTCAGCTGAACACACAAGACTGAACTGTGATCATTTCAACGAATGCGGTCCTATTTATAGCTCGAGATGTGGGTAGGGATCAGGTCTCGGACGCAGCTGCCTCTGATTTACGACTAATACAATATATAGAATTCAACATAAAAATACATCAGTACATATTTCTATGGAAAACTTCGAAATTAATAGGGCTGTTTTCATCTGGTTAAATTTTATGCGGCACCCTGCGGTTGGGAAAGGGTCTGGCGACTACCTGCCATAGAGCTGGCGCATAAACCTTTCAAATGAATAAATTTATTTTCATCTGCTTAGAATAAATTATTAAATTCATGAGATTACCCATTGGGAGGGTCAACAATAAAGCCCACACTGGCGTTTTTTATTACCTGGGACATGCACGACCAAAACCATCGAATTTTTATTATTATGGCGAGAATAGTTTTGAACGAAAAAGATTTTATTAGGATGAAATTTATTTGAAAGGAGGCCCATTTCGACTGTCTTCTTCTTCTTCTAGGCATTAGATATCGTAGTTTATCGTCCATTGTTTTGTCACAATACCTCATAACTTTGGAATTTAATAGATGTAATAAATTTTATTTTATTTTAAACACCTGCGTGAGAACATGGGCTCGGCAATTTCGGGCTTATACAGTCTTTGACTCGAAGATTTCTCTAAGGTGACTTTTTTTTCTCGGAAGGGCCCTCGTTTTTTTTGACATTAGATGTCGTAGTTTATCATTAATTGTTGCGTCACAATACCTCATAACTTTGGAATTTAATAGATGTAATAAATTATAGTCTATCTACGCAAGAATGTGGCAGTTTTAGGTCTATGCATTCAAGTCCACCACCGCATTCACGTCCACCGTCCACCACCCGTCCACCTCCGCCACCGTCCGCCACCCGTCCACCACCCGTCCACCGTCCACCACCCGTCCACCGTCCGCCACCCGTCCGCCACCCGTCCACCGTCCGCCACCCGTTCACCGTCCGCCACCACCCGTCCACCGTCCACCACCCGTCCACCGTCCACCTGATCCCTCTCCGCATACATAAACCCTCTACTAGCCTTCAACCAAATTATATTCATATATTTATATACGACGAGTAATTAAAAAATCGCGAAACTATGAAATTTATTTCTGAGATTGATTTATATTAAGTATTCCTACATGACAACGCTTTTGAAATATGGTTTACATTTGGCAAAATCGACATGAACCACCACTAGCGAGAATGGAAGGTACCAATAACAATTTTCTCACAAAAAAATCTCCCAAACTAGAGCAGATTCGAGATTTGGGACTTCGATCGAATATTCTCAGATAAACAATGACATTGTTTTCACTCAAACAAGTCCACAAACGCTGCGATAATTTCATTTGTTGAACAGGTACAATATGTTTCTGGAATCAGGAGAATGCCCCGATGATGGCATATTCTGCGACCTCAGCAGGGCATTCGACTGTGTCAATCAATATCAACTCATGTTAAAGCTCTGTTCGTATGGTATAACCATTTTTGAAGTCATTTGGAAATGTCATAGTTAGTCTACCAATATTTCTGATAGCTTGGACGTCACGATGGGTGTACCACAAGGATCTGTGTTAGGCCCAATATTATTCCTGCTCTAAATATTGTTATGAGAACTTAAGTCATTATCTCGACGTCTAGCCGTGATTTATGGCCTAGCGATAACATCATTCGCCGACATACCTAAATAGAGGACAATAACGGATGACTTATAACCGTCGCAGATTCTCGAAAATGAACGGTATTTGAAGATTTTGCTATCATAGAATGATTATTTTGTCTATATAAAAGGAGCACAGTGGCGCGTACCGTCAGTTTTAGTTTGGGAAGAGTTTGGTTTAGGAAGAAAACTATTGTGAACATTGAGATTTGTAAAGCGGATATCGTATTTTTTTATGTCCTGGTTCTCACGAAAAGGGATATCCTGATGTGATGTTCAAAGAACATCGTGAGAACCAAGGGAAATAAGGTAGGAGTTGGTATTCTTCTTAAATTTCTGAGGATGGTATGCCTCGCCGAACACCTCCCTAGGCAATGAGTTCTAAAGTCTCGATGTTCGTTGGATGAACGAGTCTTTAAAAAGGGACGTTCTGCAGGTCTCTAAAGTGACCACGAAAGGGTGTGAAGACTGAACTTGGCGGGTTAATCTCGAAGAGACTGCTAATGGAGGAACGATTGTTGATATTTCAGAAGAGCATCGCCCATGAAAATATCTATTTTTAGTTTGTAAGCGAGGCATCACCGACGAGACGAATTGCCCTTTTTTGAACAGAATCCAATAGTTTAAGGTGTTTAGGTGCCGCACTCCAAATATGGGAACAGTATTTCAAGACAGGTCGGATTTGTGCCTTATAGATCATAAGCAGCTGACTGGGAGTGAAATAGCTCTTGGCTGGAAACAGAAATCCAAGTTTTTGGGAAGCACTTTTGGCAATGGACCTCACGTGATTTTCCCAAGAAAAGTTATTGCTGAAAGTAACGCCAAGCATCGAAATGGATAACTTCAATGGTATGGTTACTCCTGACTGAATTATGTTGGGAACAGTGAGATCGGCTTTTCTAGAGAAAAGACATGCATGCTTGTGTTTTGTTTGCATTGAATTCTACCAGGTTATTAGAACCTTACTCGAGAATTGTTGCTAGGTCCATATTTGTTTTTTTAACATTTTATTCTCTTTCATTTCAGGTTTGACGGGCCGATATAGGAGCCCTGAAAGAGAAAGCGGTATGGACATGAAGTTAATAATAATAATAATTTTATTGCAAAAAGAAAAACTTTACATCATCAAGCACATAAATAATTTACAAAATAATTTGCAATACATCAGAATTTAAGGTAAGTGGTTCTCATACGATGTGAAAGGAATCACTTAGTGATGTTTTCCAAGTCATTTTCTGCCATTTCTCTCACATCATTCCAAGATTTCCCGATGTACAAAATGACCGTGTCATCAGCAAAGGATATTATTGTTCCAGGAGATTCTCTAGTGAGTAGCCTATTGAGATATATTATAAAAAGAATGTTCCCTGTGGCACTCCACATAATACATTTTCTTCAGTGCTCAAGATTCCGTTCAGTTTGACCCTTTGTTTTCGCCCTTTAAGAAAGCTCTTGAAGAGATCTAGCACCACTCCTCGCACGCCCAGTTGTTCAAGTCCATCCAGCAAAAGCCCATGACTCACAGTGTCAAATGCCCTTGCCAGATCGACAAACACACCAAGGCAGGCGAGTTTACTATCGACGGCATTATAAATTATTGATGTTAAATGTGCTATCGCATCCTGAGTACTTAGGTTCTCTCTAAAACCAGATTGTCTGTCGGAGATAATATTATATTTTTGAAGATATAGCATTAAGCGACTTTTGATCATTCTCTCAAACAATTTCGAAAAGGCAGATGTTAAGGAAATTGGCCTATAATTAGACATATTTGTTTTATCGCCACTCTTATATACAGCGATTATATGTGCCTCCTCCTTGAAATGATTGGGTACTATGCCGTTTTGCATGCAAATGTTAAATATATGACATAGTGGCTCTGCGATGTGATTTGATGTTCTTTTAATTGTCTCGTTTCTGATTCCATCTGGACCTGGCGACTTGTTGCTTCCAACAAATCGTTGATGTGAAGTAGAAATAGTGTTGGTGCTAAAATTGATCCCTGCGGAACTCCAGCATTTATGAGCAGAGTATCAGATGAAATTCCATCGACCACTACATGAAGAGACCTGTTTGACAGAAAACTAGCAAGCAGAGAACACAGCTGAGGGGGCAAACCATCATAAGATGGAAGCTTGGCGAGGAGTCCCTGGTGCCAAAATCGATCAAATGCCTTGGAAATATCTTATGCCACGGTTGAAGTTTTTCCATATTTTTCAATAGATAGCTGCCATAAATGTAAGACGTAAGCGAGCAGGTCACCAGTTGATCTCTGATATGACGGAAGCCATATTGCCTATCGTTGACAATTCCTGAGTGTTCCAGATATTTCATGATTGAGTGTTTATTGAGTTGTATTTCGAGTGTTTAGTGAAATTTGTTCAGTTCTGGAATAATGCGTGTTTTGAATTCACGAACCCAAGTAGAAATATCGCAACAATATAAATGAAATCGGCAACTTCATCACA
The DNA here is from genome assembly GCA_029955515.1 of Chrysomela aeneicollis. Classification (NCBI taxonomy): domain Eukaryota; kingdom Metazoa; phylum Arthropoda; class Insecta; order Coleoptera; family Chrysomelidae; genus Chrysomela; species Chrysomela aeneicollis. The sequence continues at coordinate 287,806 of JARUHQ010000036.1, forward strand.
GATTCATACATAACGATGTATGCTGATGACATATATTCTTGATGGTATCCGATAAGGTGGATCATCTTCTGATGATTGAGAAGGGTGAATACCCTGAATGCAGTTTTTTACCTCCAATGATGGCAAAACTCAGCTGGTGAAATTCTACATTCGTCAAGCAGGACTTCATAGAACATTTTCTTGTAAGGATTCATTTCGAAAATAGAAATTCCAACCCTGTTGAGTATGTATATTTTTGAATTGTCAATTTATGTTTATAAAAATTAAAATAAATTTCCAGCAAATAAAAGTATTCACGAAGTTCCGTCAATACAAAACATCATCAAATTGTCCATCAGTGGCAGGTCTTACTATTTTCAATAAGCTCCCCAGACTATACAGTGTCCTTCATAAAGTGCGCATCATATGGAAAAAACTTTTATCAATGATTTATTTTGAAATTCGACTGGGGCGTTAAGTTGTGCTTTGAAAAATATGAAAAATGACCTACTCGGATGTGGTCACGTGACTTTCGCTACCTGTCAAAAGTAATATTTTTTCAAAGTAATCGCTGAAAATAGGCTTATATATTGGAATTTCAAAAAATTTCAAGGGAAAAAGTTGTTTCTTTTTCGATTTTACACCTACATCTCAAATTTGAACGTTTTATTGCAACTTTTACTTTTTGCCACTTTTTTGATAACATTTTTGGAACATTAAAAAATTCGTAACTTCGACAAAACTGTTTTGTACCAGTAGCTCTAATATGCGACTAACTTTCAATCACGAATCATCCAAAAAAATATATTTTTCTCAAGAAAATGAGAATTACTGGTTAACATTTCTGTTATTTTTTATGCAAAGTTGACGTATCTTCAAGCATGTAGGATAAGAATTCATTTAAGTGGACTTTTTCAGTATTAAAATGATAACAACGTCATAATTCAAAACATCATAAAACTTCTTTACTTTTATCTAATCAAAAAATATTACTTTTGACAGGTAGCGAAAGTCACGTGACCACATCCGAGTAGGTCATTTTTCATATTTTTCAAAGCACAACTTAACGCCCAAGTCGAATTTCAAAATAAATCATTAATAAAAGTTTTTCCCATATGATGCGGACTTTATGAAGGACACTGTACATATATGCATGAAAACCTCAAAAAATTCAGTAATTTGCTTTATTCAATTGAGAGCTGTTTTTATTATTCACAAAAATGTTGTGATTCGTGATTTGTGAGTAATGTACCAATCTGTATTAGGTATATTCTTGATGTCGCTGTTTTATTATAACCATGCAATGGTGGTTTGCACTGTGAATTGTGTTGTAGTGATTGTTTGTGTAATTTGACGATTCCAATACATCATGTTGTTTGTGTCTAATGAAATATAAATATTATTATTGTTATTAATATATTATTATAATAAATGATACATTCATGAGATAAAATCATCAGCATATAGTTTCAGTAGAGGTCAAGGTCAAAATTGACGGGCTGCTCATTTATTTTGTTCAATAGTCGCGTGACGAGGCCACAGTCACACTTTTGGTGGTGCATTATTGCATGATGTTTATTGAAAAAGTATAATATTTTTCCGCGGAAAATCTGATACAAAGTAGTAATGAAAAAATTATCTCATTACTTTCGGCCATCTCCGAAATTGTCTTCTTATCTCTTTTATTTACAGAGTGATCTTAAAAAATCAATTTTTTGGTTTTGCAGTCACAACTTTATTCCTCTTCAACCGATTTTCAAAATCTCAGGATCATTTTGAAGCTGAAACCTTATATGAGAAGATTTGAAGATCAGAATTAACTCAATATGAACATTCAAAATCGAGGGTTTCCTCAAAGGTGAACCACATTTGAAACACCCTGTAAATCCCGATTGGGAGGAGAATTAAAAGAAAATCAACTTGTTTTCGGAAGGATCTTTCACTCTGGATACGTCCAGATATTTTTTTCTTTTTCCGCTGAACACATCTATGGGTACCGCTTGACTCGATTCTGAAAAAGAACTTTTTTTCGCCCTGTAGGTACATCAAACTATGATAATTGGAGTACCCGAGTTTGGGCGATTCCGAGGGCGATTCTTAGTAGTTTTGTACGAAACTCACGAGAATAATATGTGGAAAAATCACAAAAATCTCCTTCCCCTTCATCCGTACCCAAAGTACCCCAAGGGGGGAAGGGGGGGAGGCATTTTTTTTAAAATCTCCGATCCCGATGTGGGAGTCAGGTGAAATATGTTAATATGTTATGAAATTTTGGGGGGGAAGGGGGTCAAAAAAATTTTTACAGTGTTTTTGGTGGTGATATTTTCGTTTCGATCAAAAAAGTTTTGGATATTTTTCTTTTTTAATCGGGATTTCGAGGGGATTTAGATTTGGGTCACCTTTGCAGAAACCCTTAATCTTTAATATTTATTTTTAGTCATTGCTAATCTTCATTTCTGTTAATCTAACTGTTTCAGCTCCAAAATAATCCTGAGATTTTGAAAATCGGTTGAAGAGGAAAAAAGTTATGACTGCATAACCAAAAAATTGATTTTTTGAGATCACTCTGTAAATAAAAGAGATAAGAAGACAATTCTGAGGATAGCTCAAGTTAATGAGATCACTTTTATGCCTCTGCTATTAGAGTTGAAAAAAAACTGTTTTTCTTCATTTGGGTTCCTTTCGAAAATTCCGAAAATTTGCAGTTTTGAAAAAACATCCTGTAGCAATGTTATGGAAAAAATCTCATGTAACGAAAAAGTACGAGATTATAGCTGAAGGACTGAGCTAGCGAACATGCGCTAACAGAATTCGAATTGTTCAAATCAGAATGAAATTATTCAAATTTCAACAGTGGCAAAATTTCGGGGTGCGACGTAATTGGTGTTGCATAGTTTATTTGAAATTAGTAACTTGTAAAATGACTTTTACGTGTGCCGTGTGGTAACGAAGGAAATAAGTAGAACAGTGAGGTCTCGAAGAAAGCTCGCTGAAATGACCCAATGTAGTTATCGATAGGATGACTAAAAAGTTCGTTATGTTAAGTGAAGAAGAAAATATAATAATGGGGTCACGAAGAAACCTCGCATGAAACTACCCAATGTGGATATCAAACATACATGTATTGACTGAAAGAACTTCCACAAAAGTTACTACGGATATATATGTTTTTGGGGGGCTATTTGTAGGGTTATGTAGGAAATACATATTATCGTCTTATTCAATTCAAAATATCAAACACAGTTTGAATGACTGGTAGACTACGAGCAGAAAACAAATACTTTCCTGGAAGATACCACGCAGAATATTCACTTATCTACTCGTAGTCCATGCAACGATTCACACAGTGAATGCATTTTTTGATATTTCGTCAATTGATGGCTTTTCAATTTGCATAGATTAAGCTTAGTCGGGCTGAAAGCCCATGATTTTTAACATGGAATGTTTCATTCTTCCGCCGCATGGTGTCGCTTATTCCAAGTGTTTCTTGAAACGCGGCTCAGTGCGGTCAAATAGACGCGACGAAAATACATTGGGACAGGTGTTATGACACCCTGCTTTATTCAAGTTGGCCTATACAGGGTGGTAACAATATTACTCCTTTAACTGGGTTCGTGAATATTTAAGCAGGAGAAATAATGGTGGGTGTAGACATAAATACACTTATCTCAGAGTACAAATATCTATTTAGCATTTGAAACAATTAGACAGGCAGAGTTGGCAAATATAAATAAGATTTCTTACATGTTTGGTGGTTGATCACATTCATAGTAAATTTCGAGATGTTTTCCTGAACTATAGAAATTACGAATATTGAACTGGATACCGGCACAATAAGTTGACTTTTATTTAATTGACGAAAACCGAAATAACAAAGTTGTTCCTACTTTTCGATAGAAGCGGAAACGCCGCAACGCTGAAAATATTTCAGATCGATAGAACAAAACTGATTACCCAAGAAACCAAATTTTCAGAATAATCCTACGTCTTGTTCTCCAGAAACGTCTATCCTACCATTGACTGTGAGTGACCCTGTATATGTCTTTATTCAATTTTTTTGAATATAAATGAGTTCAAATTGCAATAGTATTCTTATTCAGTATCAATTCCTTACTATTTTCGAACCATTTGAAATTACTTATATTGTTTTGTTTCCGTATTTGGGATAGACATCCATAAGATATCCATTCATGGGTTTGAACTGAATATATCCTTTGGAAGATATTCAATGGATGGCTATAAAAGAAACAAATAAGAAAATATAAATGGGTTCAAATAGCAAGGTTGCTTTTAGATATCATTTTCTGATACGAATTATTTTCCTTATATATTTTTTTCTGGCACATCCTATTGAATCAATCAGCATGATAGAGACCTGGCGAAATGTGAAATTCCCTTCAAGCCTAGCAAGTGTCATCGCAAGAGCCATGTTTATAAATGTCATTTGAAAAAAATTGTATATTATGATACCAGTTTTATAAGACGCTATTTTGTCGCACGCGTTGTTTGGAGTACAACGAGCGAAGCGAGGAGTGCTACAAGCGAACAAGTGCGACAACTTGTCTTATAAAACGTGTGTCATATGCAATTTTTTCTATTTTGCATCAATTAGAAGTATTTTATTGAAATAAATTGATTTATTGCCGATAAATAACAAAAACATCTTCGATTGGTAACAATGATGACATTGAAATATTTGAAATCTGTAGCACAAGCGTAAAGCCCAGTTTAATGTTGAGCGATTTTGATTTTTGCGACACCAGCGGTGAAAAATTCAATGTTGGTATTGTTTTTATCGGTTAATTTGAATAAAATCACACTCTGAATTGAAATTCACCAATAAAAACATTCGAGTTTTTCACTCTAAGTATCACCAATTTCTCAGAAGTAAGCTGGGCCTAACTCTTCTGATTTTCATGTGACAGTTCGATTGTACCAACCTCCGAATAATAAAAAATGCGTATCGAAACAGAGGCTATTTCGTTTCATAATGACTTCATTATAGAACCATATATAGAAAAAAGCATTTTTGCACCTATAAATGCAGTCACTGCGTGAAACGAATCGAGTGTTGACTGTCAAATCTAACCAATCACTAGATGTCAAATTTCTTAAGAAAACATCCTGAAGGACTCAAAAGTTTCAGAAGATTTATTGTACTTTTGAGTAGGTATACCTACTGTGAATGTTTGGTCAAGTGATATTCCACTTATATTCCATTATATTTCACTCAGCTTATGATAATTTGCCCGAATTTTTCGTTATACTTATTTGGCATCGAAATGTTTTAATTAATTACTGCAGTAGCTGATTACATGGAATGGAAAGAATGGGACAAATCTTTCAATCACTTATTTTGATTATTAATTAGTACCTACCTTCTGATGTTTACATCAATTATGCTCACTCCTGAAATTATTTAAAATCAAGTGACCTAATTTTTATCTAGGAATTATCTAGGAGAAATAGAAAAAACAGCCTTGTTCAGTTTCCTTGAATAATTTGTTATTGTCAACATCATCAACAAAAATTCCTGTTTTATTTTTATGATAAAGATGTTGATTGAATCTGCGCATATGGAATGATATCTTGGCAGCTATCACATCCAGTATTCGCGTGGATTTTGCAAGAGCTGTTCAGTGATATAGTTATCAGTGTGGTGATATATATTCTACTAAATAAGTGGTATTAAGTAGGTGAGTGGATTCGAAACATAATTAGACATTGCAAACACATTTATTTTTCGACATACTAGCATGTCTGAAATTTTGTAATTGTAATCAATCGGGATAAAAAGTTCTTGTTTGATGATAGATTGTCTTCAAAAGTATGCAGAGTCAATAATGCATGAGTAAGTTATCTTGAATCGATATTTGGTTCCATGGTCCATATACAGGGAGTCTGAAACTATTCTGCCAAACGGAAACTACACCTAATTAATTAAAGTTATATGATTCACCTATATATTCATCTCAATTCAAAAATGCCTCCTATTCTCTGAGTCAATTTTTTTAATATCCAAAAAATATCTACCAACACGAAAAATTCGAACTTAATACCTATATGAATAAGACGTCTGACGAATGTGTGTGTGTGGGTGTGTGTGTGTGTGTGTGTGTGTGTGTCCATTTGCCACAGACTTTTGTATATTCATTTTCTTCAGAAATTAAAGTATGAGGTTAAATATCTAGATCGATATTTTTTTAAAGTCTCAATAAAATGTCAAATATATACTTTTATTCTGCAAACTGAGTAGGGATGTTATATTAACGGGATGGAAAATATTATGGGATTGCAGAGACTTCATGAGTCTCATTATTTCCGGAGTTTGTGTAAACTCAACTTGTAAGTGATTTGATAATTTGACAAAATTTCATTAGATTTCAATTACTTTTCGAACCCATACCTAATGAATGCATTAGTGTTTTCTCTTTCATGAATTTTAATTACCTACCTACTAATATTGATGAATATATATATTTATAATATATACACTTCTGGATCTGGATGTTGTACTCCATTCTATTTACAAGAAGATATAAAAGGAACTTGCTTTCATTACTCCACACTTCGTGAAATGTGAGCCATCAAGTGTGTCCGACATTTCGAATAGAAAGCCATTTATGGTTTTATGATATACTGAGAAAAATATAATCGCAAACGGGGATGAAATTCCAAAAAAGATGTTGGTGCCGTATTATCTTGATAGTGCAGTAGGCACAAGCATGGTACGCTGCTGTATAGATGTAATAATCTATTTAAAAAAATACCAAGAAATTTGCTCCTTTCTTTCTGACTCACACCGTACAAAGAAGTTTGAAAAAAGCCACCTGTTTCTTGGCTACAGAGTCTACAAGTATTTAAACTGCTCCTAACATAAATATATTCAAAAAATAATTCAAACCCCACCTTAAAGACTTACCACCCCTGTAAAATCGTTATTTTTTGATCGATTTTGAAGAATTTTTTCTTGTTAAATAGGTGAGGTTAGGTTAAATTCTCGGGCCCTTATCGTGGCCAACTCTGCGACTAACTTTATTGATCCCATTTTCCAAAAAGTACTATTAGGGATTTTTTTTACAAAAAATGATGAAATCTTAATCAGGATCACTTGAGAATTTTTTTTCAATATTTCATCAAAAAAATTTACTATTATGGTATTTTTGGAAATAATTGATAATAAATTATCATAGAGGATGATCCACCTAATTTTTCAATACACTTTTCAATATGTTCGACGACTTTGGTTCACTACTTTATTTCTTTTACTCAGACGAATTGTATATTTAAATGATAAAAATTGGTTCAGATATGTTTGAAGAAATCCGCAATAATGATTTGTCATTGATTCTTTCCAAAAATACAACAATAGTGAATTTTTTTGATGGAATATTAAAAAAAAAAATCGAACATCTTGTGTGTTTTGATGATGAAAATCGGTACAGGTATGTTTCAAGTGATCCTGATTCAGAATCCATCGTAATTTTTGGTCAAAAAATTCCTAATAGTACTGAAAAATGGGTCAACAAAAATTGTCGCAGTTCGCCACGATGAAAGCAAAAAAAATCGAATCACTGTATTGTTAGATTCACATTTCAAATACTTATCCAACAAAAAAAAGTTTCTCGAAATCGATAAAATAATAACAATTTTACAGGGGTGGTAAGTCCTTAAGGCAGTGGTTCCCAAACTTTTTCAGTGTGCGGCGCACTTCCAGGTTTAGTACTTTATCAAGGCGCCTCACTCGCAATAATACACAGTCGTGTCCAAGATAGAGCTGCATATTCACAATGTATGTGCTTTACAACTTGCCTATTACTTATAGTAGCAAAGCACAAACGTTGTACTGTATAACTTTCTATAGAACGCAATTGTACATACTTATATTATCACTAGTTACAAAACACATAAATGAAAACAACCCCAATCTAACTTTCATATAGGTTCATTATTGAACTAACACACAAGAATACATTATCATTGAGGAAAAAAATTAATGTGATGGGTGAGCTTGGTGATCTCCACAAATTTTTTCAAAGCGAGGAATGAGGCTTGACACTGCCACTCTCATTTCCTGCTCCACGTTGATCTTTGAACGATATTTGCTCTTTATTACAGCTACAGCTGAAAATCTACAATTTTCTTATGAAAAATTCGCGTGACTTTCCAACCATCGCAGGATGAATGGCATATTTTCGACAGCTAGACTTTTCAAACAGATCACACACGTCGGTCTTTCTTCATGATTCACTTCTACGGAGTATTAAATTTATGCTTTTACTGAAGTAAAACCAAAGTTTGAATACCTATCATCGTATTTGCGATTTTTCCTTCTTTTTACTCCTTCGTCACTTGTCGATGCTTGTTCGCTCTCTCTTGATTTATCGATTTCTTTACAAAACAAAAATCTTTCCATTTTGTGACTAACTTTTTACGAAAAGACAGCGTATTATATTGGAACATTGATGTGTCCTGAGTTTGTAAATCACAAATCACAACACATTGTTGTATCACTACTACTCTTTATTACTTCTTCTATTTATCTCAACAATTTAACCGCTTACAATTATTTTTAGAGTAAAATAACTTTACGGCCAAGGCTAATTCAAATTAAAAACAATCGATAATTCGATTATCGGGTTCGACTAACAACGGATGCGTTGCCGGCGTTGACTAATGTAACTCAAACTCTGGCTCATCGAGAGCGCCTGGCGGCGCCCCTGATTGCTCCTCGCGGCGCCGCGGCGCACACTTTGGGAACCACTGCCACACTCTATATAGGTTCGAGTGTATAATCGGAATGTGAGACTTTTTTAATTGTCTCTGTTTGTCAATGTTTAGGTTTTTTTAATGTTTATATATATTTTTTTATTATCCTAGATGTTTTCATTGTTATTGTACAACAATGCAACGAATGCAATGAGTTATATCAATATTATTAATCACATCAGCATCCCCAAGTAGAAATAGGTAGATCAGGAGATATGATTCAGAGGTATTTTGGAAAAGTTTGAAGATGTGTCTGAATGACTATCACAGGGCCTATTAACGTAGCAAGTGGCACTATAATCTGAGAAAATAGTATATTACACACCGAGGTGGGAAGAGATTCATTTTTGTCGTGAGATTAGGTTAGGCTAGGTTAGGTTAGTTAACCGAGATGCAGAGCGTCAAGGTTAGCTATGATCTCGAGACAGGAATGAGACTTCCTACCGAGGTTTGTATACTATTTTATATACAACCATCATATTTCAATCAAGATTAATAAATTTCTGTTGCCTTCTAAACATACCTAAAATATTACATTAAACGACAAATAACCAAGAACGCGGTTTTCTCAGAATAATCAAGTAGATATATTGTCACTTGCCTACAGTGGTGCAATGTTCCTCAGTTCGTAATCTCAGTGTCGCCCTCGTAAAGTGTGTTACAAGTGAACGTGAATTTGCATAACAGTGAAAGATGGAATACCATCAGACAGTTCGGTTTTCGTCAATTAAAATAAATCAACTTGTTGTGCCGGTATCCAGTTCAATATTCGTAATTTCTATAGTTCAGGAAAACATCTCGAAATTTACTATGATTGTGATCAACCACCAAACATGTAAGAAATCTTATTTATATTGCCGACTTTGCCTGTCTAATTGATTCAAATGCTAAATAGATATTTGTACTCTGAGATAAATGTATGTCTACACCCACTATTCTTTCTCCTGCTTAAAAATTCACGAACCCAGTTAAAGAAGTAATATTGTTACCACCCTGTATAGGCCAACTTGAATAAAGCAGGGTGTCATAACAAGATATGACCAACCGAGCATTCTTGGTACCTAGATTTCAATCCTTCGGACTCTCAACGATAACCAGCCGAGTAGTGCTTCGGATGACACTTAAAAAGCTAAGGTCCCCGTCTTTCTTACTCATTAAAGTCTCAATGAGACTTCGAGGGTTGCTTTGCAAGTAAGTTGGCGGTTAAAAACACTAAAAACACACACTCTTAGGGCCGGTTGCATAAAGAAAATTTGATCGTATGATTATCTAATGCCACATCAATTTTGATGTCACGTTAAAAATCTGTTGTGTTGCATAAAACTTGCTGATCTTACGATTAACATCCCATTAACTAATGACGGAAAATACGTTGCAACAGTGCTAATATTTGCGTTCCCAGCGTTACCCTTGTTTTTGGTGCTGTCACCTTTGATGTCACTTTGGGATTTATAATTCGGTCAAGCTTGTTAGTTGCTGGTCTCTGGCGAAATATGGACATTTCAAAGAAAAAAAGGGGGCCCAACTATACCGAAAACTACGTTGCTGGAGATTGTTAATAAGTACGTAGTTAATAGTTTTCCATATAATACAATACAGCTATGTAGATATAGTTGTTCAAACTATTTTATGATATTTTCCAGATATGGACATATAATCGAATGCAAGCAATCTGATATAATATCCTGAATTCCAGCCTGAGTTGCCAGTAGAAATCCCCGAAGAAATCCCTCTACCGATCCCTCTTTCCCAAGTGCCTCAACCACCTGAACTTGCAGTCGAAAAAATTAATAAAAGGAAGATTGTTGCCCAAGAAAGAAAAAAGAAATTGATCAAGAAAAAAAAAAAAGACTGCAGAAGGGTTGAAAACGAAATACTTTAAAAGAAAGTTATTTAATGCAAATCTCCAAACTAAACACATGATGAAAGAGCATCGTATTCAAATGGAAATATTTACATTACAGTTGAAAAAAATTAAGGATCAGCAGTAAACTAAATTATGTTAATTTCATTTTGTATCTGTAGTTTGACTAGTTAGGTTGTTAGATAAGGATTCGTATATTAATGTTCTCTTGATATTTTCATTTATAAACGATTGTGTGTTTATAAAGTTTGTTATTCAAGATAATTTTCACTGTGTGAATATACAATTTTTTAGAAAAATATTTTTTTTTAATTTTATTCTTTCTTATTGTCATTGACCATTGACTATGTCACTTCAATACCTGAATGAACTGAAAGATTTATGAAATGCATAATTTTTTAATCGGCAATAACGTTCATACTGAATTTCCAATATTTCTTGTTTATAATATTTTCATTATTTAAATTCATATTGAAAAAAATCATCTTTGGAACACTGTATTAATTAATGCTGTTCTAACTGCAGTGCTTTCATTTCTTCCAGCTGCTGCTTGAAGTTCTTCATCTTCGATAAAGTCATCATAAGGAAATTCTTCGGGAGGCTCATTGTCATGAAGGTTGATTCCTATATTATGAAGTACACTGCATGCCACGATTACTGGTAGAACGTTGACCAATTTCAAAGCCATGCCCAAATATAGGCAAGGAAAGCGACGTTTCAATAGTCCAAAACATCTTTCGACTGTATTTCGAGTTGAAACGTGAGCTCTATTGTATTCTATTTCACTATCAGTCACGGGATTCAGAAGTGGTGTTAATAAAAATTGTTTACATGGGTACCCACTATCACCCAATAAATATTTGTTTCCAAATGTGCCATTTTCGAATAATGCTGGTAATGGGCTGTCATTTAATATGGTACTATCATGTACTGACCCGGGCCAGCGAGCAATAATATGGCGGATTTTCAAGTTCGCATCACAAATAACTTGTACATTTATCGAAAAATAACCTTTTCGATTCCTATAGGATTCTCCATTCACACCTCCTGGAGATATAATTTTGATGTGTGTGCAATCTAAGGCACCAATTACTCTAGGAAACCCACGAATTCCATAAAAATCGAGAGCAACCTGATTTATTTCATCGTCATTGGGCATGTTAATGTACTGATTTTTCAGTCTTGCTATTACCTGTGTTACCCTATGAACAATACGACATACCGTGGATTTATGGATATTAATATGGTCTCCCAAAATTTGTTGATATGCTCCAGTAGCATAATATCTTAGGGTTAATAATAACTGGTTCATGGAATTTATTGCCATGTTCCTTTTAGTCACAGGCTCAATATCGTTCCCAAATATATGTAATAGTTCCATCACTATTTGTTTAGAAAACCTGAACCGTGTATAAAAATCAATGTCGTCGTACATTTCGAAGGGATTGTTTCTCTTCCGGAAGGTTCTTGGCCTTGGAATATATTGTTCTTCTTCAGAAAGTGATGATAATGATGTGGTCGACATTTTCTGTAATGAAATCAATATATTATGTATTTTGATTATTGTGTCAATAACTTATGCACTTACCTTTCCACGATCAATTCAAACCAACCAAAGAAAGCTTTTTTATTCAGGAGGGTACTTCTGCGAAATAATGTAAAAATTTTGAAGGAACTGTCACTCGCTGATAGACGGTTTAATCGGTGGTGGAGCACTGATTAAGTTAATTCCACGATTAAAATGATTTGATGTGGCATTTAAAGTTAATTGGCTTTTATGCAACCGCATTTTGACTTACGATAGCTATTATCTCGAGTTAACGTGATGATTAAGTTAGCATGTCATCAAATAGTTAATGGGTCTTTATGCAACCCGATTCCATATTTAACGTTACGTTAAATATTTAGAGTCATGTTAAATATTTAATTGGCTTTTATGCAACCGGCCCTTAAAACACTAAAATTGAATGTTCGTATCAGTCAAATGAAGTCGAAGTTTACGGCCTTGACTAAGACTGCTCAAAAGCACAGGTGCTCTAAGTGCTTCAATAAGCACTAAGCACAATGATTTGGGACAGCTCTGAAACTCAGATTCAGAGATCGATCTTCACATTCCATCTTGAGTTCCTAAGCAGTGTAGGAACCTGTGGAATCCAGGAGAAATTGGTAGGTGAATAATCCATTGAGTGAATTTACTTTGATGTGGGTGCCAAGTCATAAAGGAGTTGAAGAGACAACGAGGAAGCAGACTGCCTTGCCAAGGGCAAATACACAATTTCTCGCCTCAGAACCCTAGTGTGGACTTTCCAAAGCCCACCTGATAGATGAGTTCCGACGCTGGGAAGCAGATGAAATTAAATCTCACTGGAATAAAGTGCCAGGACAAAGGCAAGCGAAAAGGCTAGTGAGCCTCTCGCCAAGGAAAGCTAAACAGCTTCTCGAGTTGGACAAAAAAGACTTGAAATTGGTAACGGGACTCCTCACTGGACACTGCCCTCTGAGGTATCACCTCAAAAAGATGGGTAAAACAGAGAGTGATAGATGCCGCTACTGCGAGAACTTCGCTGAAACTGCAAACCATTTGCTTTGCGAATGCACAGCACTCTTCTGCAAGAGGCTCAAGTTCCTGGAAGGGGCCTTCTTAGAGCCCTCCGATGTCAGGAACCTAGCCCACAGGAAACTGATGAACTTCGCAAGAAGTCTCGGAATCCCAGGCTTCGAATAGATTAAGGGTTATGCACAAAAGATCTAATAGGCCGAGGTGCTTGAGAGGCAGCAAAGCCTTAACGACCCCCCCCTACAATCTACAATCTACTGATAGGGCTGAACAAGCTACCTAATAATCTCGCTTGATATGGACTATGATCTCTTCCACCTGTAATTGAGAACATCCAAATTGAAACAAAACTCATCTCCTGTTGAAATTATTCTCATCAATGATTCTAAATCTTTCAGTACTTAAACTACGCAACACTAATTACGTCGCACCCCGAAATTTTGCCCTTGTTGAAATTTGAATAACTGTTTTCTATTTTGAACAATTTGAATTCTAGAAAGAGAAATTAGTCTATCCAATTAGAATATCAAACATAGTTTGAAATGAATGTCTGGTAGACTACGAGCAGAAAACAACTACTTTCCTGGTAAATACCACGCAGAACATTGAATTATATCTGCTCGTAATCCATGCAACGATTCACAAATTGTTGTCCAATTTATGGCTTTTCCATTTTTCATTTATTAGCTTAGTCGAGCTATAAGCCACTTCCAAGTTCTGTGATTTGGGAGATTTAGTTCTGGAGTGTTTCTTTCTTCTGCCGCATGGTGTCGCCACTTCCAATTGTCTGTTGGAACGCGGCTCAGTGCGGTCAAATAAACGCGACGAAGGTGCATTGGGACAGGCAACGCTTCGAGTGGAGATCTTACGGTCTCTACTCGGATAACTACCCTGCACTGATGAGGGCCAATAAGCCCGAAACCGGTCTGTAGGTTGTTAGGCGTGCCTGTCTCGATGTGAATTTGTCACGTCTTAGGAAGAAAGAAACATTTGCGATCTGCATTCACAGTGTGAATCGTTGCATGGATTACGAGCAGATATAATTCAATGTTCTGCGTGGTATTTACCAGGAAAGTAGTTGTTTTCTGCTCGTAGTCTACCAGACATTCATTTCAAACTATGTTTGATATTCTAATTGGATAGACTAATTTCTCTTTCTAAAATTGTTGTCCAATTTATGGCTTTTCCATTTTTCAATTTGAATTCTGTTTACACTGTTCGCTATCTCAGTCCTTCAGCTATAATCTCGTACTTTTTCGATACATGATGTTTTTTCCATAAAATTGAAACTGTGCAAAATTTCGGAATTTTCAAAATTATGCTAAATGGAGAAAAACAGTTTTTTTTCAACTTTGCCAATAGAGGCATAAAGGTGATCTCATTAACTTGAGCCATCCTCATGATTGTCTTCTTATCTCTTTTATTTACAGAGTAATCTCAAAAAATCATTTTTTTGGTTTTGAAGTCATAACTTTTTTCCTCTTCAACCGATTTTCAGAATCTCAGTATCATTTTGAAGCTGAAACGTTGAAGATCAAGGGTTTCTGCAAAAGTGTCCCAAATCAGAGTTTTTTCCAAGAACTCACCTTCCCCAGCAGAAAAAAATAACCTCCAAAAACTTCAGAAACATTCTGATATAATTTTTTATTCAATTTCCATCCATTGGCTGGCACAATATTCAACGAACTGAAATTTATATCCAATTGATTAAAGTGAAACATTATAACAATATTGGTATTTTTTTCAAACTTCTCAATCACGTCGAGAAATAAAAATCTATTTGTATCTTTCAACGATCGAAAAAAGAAAGCGTATTCCAATGAATACAAAATACTTGAAATGCAGTAAATCAAAACATGTATAGAGCATTGATATTTCTGAAATATACTAGGTAAATATAAATATATGTTTACCTACAATCAGGCATGTGCTTTGGATGAAGTAAATCGAAGAAAATATAACTATTTCCATACACAAGCAGATCTTGACCGAGAAACATATTATAAACATAACGAAATAAATTGACAGTGAACATTTTCAATGTTACTCGAGAAAACCTTGCCCTCATTCTGTAGATAAGAATAGCCTCACGAATATCCATAGTGAAGGATTTCGATTGCGAAAAAAATCTATTTTTATTTATTATTTGTCGAATGGATAGGTGTTTTCATTATCATTCGTTAATATTCCTATATATAGGATTCATATAGTAGTCGTTGCTATAATGACGTAAGAAACATTGAAACAATAGGTATATAAAAAAGGAAGTGATTTGATGTTTCAGGAAAAGCTACAATCATATATCTCCATAAATTGAAACAATTTGAGAGATGAGGAATAAGATAACGATCTGAATAAAAAAAACAATATCTATCGGTAAATTTCATTTACATTAATTGTGCAATATATTTTTCCCCAAGCATTTTATAATTCTCCTTGATATTTTTTGAAGAAGTTGTTACTCCCACTCATCTGTGGATAACGAGTATCAGACTGCATTTTATCCACGACCAGAAAGTCACACGGCGCCGCCATTCACATGCAAGTCTGAGGTCATAATCTCAATCAGTCCATCGGAACTGAAACAACTTTTCGAGACATCTGATTGAACCAAATTATATTTATATACGAAGAGTAATTGAAAAAGCGCGAAACTGTGAGATTTACTTCTGAGATTGATTTATATTAAGTATTCTTGCATGACATGAACCACTACTAGCGAGAATTAGAGGTACCAATAACAATTTTCTCACGAAAAATTCCTATAAAATCTCCCAAACTAGAGCAGATTCGAGATTTGAGACTACGATCGAATATTGTCCGATAAACAATATCATTGTTTTCACCCAAACAAGTCCACAAACGCTGCGATAATTTCATTCATTGAACAGGTAGGTACAAAGTTTCTGGAATCAGGAGAATGCCCCGATGGCATATATTCTGCGACCTCAGCAGGGCATTCGACTGTGTCAATCAATATCAACTCATGTTAAAGCTCTACTCGTATGGTATACGAGGTATAGACTATGTCTGGACATAACCATTTTTGAAGTCAGTATGAAATGTCATAATGATTCTACCACTATTTCTGAAAGCTTATTGGACGTCACGATGGATGTACCACAAGGATCTGTGTTAGGCCCAATATTATTCCTGCTCTATATATTGTTACGAGACCATAAGTCATTATCTCGTCGTCGTGACTAGCCGTGATTTATGGCCTCGCGATAATATCGGTCACCGACGTATCAATTAGAGGACAATAGCGGATGACTCATAACCGTCGCAGATTCTCGAAAATGGACGGTTTTTGATGATTTTGCTAGAATGAGTATTTTGTTTATGTAAAAGGAGCGCAGTGGCGCGTGGTCAATTTCATTTTGGAAATAGTTTAGTTTAGGAAGAAAGCTATTGTGAATATTGAGATTTGTAGAGCGGACATCGTAGTGATTTAACCAAGTGAAAAAATGAAAAAATGGATTAGCCATAAATTGGACAATAAAAAATTTTTGGAAGAGAAAAATAGTCTATCCAATTAGTCTGGTAGACTACGAGCAGAAAACAACTACTTTCCTGGTAAATACCACGCAGAACATTGAATTATATCTGTTCGTAGTCCATGCAACGATTCACACTGTGAATGCAGATCGCAAATGTTTCTTTCTTCCTAAGACGTGACAAATTCACATCGAGACAGGCACGCCTAACAACCTACAGACCGGTTTCGGGCTTATTGGCCCTCATCAGTGCAGGGTAGTTATCCGAGTAGAGACCGTAAGATCTCCACTCGAAACGTTGCCTGTCCCAATGCATTTTCGTCGCGTCTATTTGACCGCACCGAGCCGCGTTCCAACTTACAATTGAAAGTGGCGACATCATGCGGCAGAAGAAAGAAACACTCCAGAAACGAATCTCCCAAGTTTTACAGAACTTGGAAGTGGCTGAGAGCTCGACTGAGCTTAATAAATTAAAAAATGGATTAGCAATAAATTGGACAAAAAAAATATTTTTTTTCAATGTCGCTACTTCGAATTGTCTGTTGTCCAGTTGTCTGCGGCTCGGTGCGGTCAAATAGACGCGACGAAAATGCATTGGGACGGACAACGCTTCGAGTGGAGATCTCACGGTCTCTACTCGGATAACTACCCTGCACTGATGAGGGCCAATAAGCCCGAAACCGGTCTGTAGGTTGTTAGGCGTGCCTGTCTCGATGTGAATTTGTCACGTCTTAGGAAGAAAGAAACATTTGCGATCTGCATTCACAGTGTGAATCGTTGCATGGACTACGAACAGATATAATTCAATGTTCTGCGTGGTATTTACCAGGAAAGTAGTTGTTTTCTGCTCGTAGTCTACCAGACATTCATTTCAAACTATGTTTGATATTTTTAATTGGATAGACTATTTTTTTCTTTCAAAAAAATTTAACCAAGTGTTTAATTAATTGTATTTCGAGTGTTTAGTTAAATAAAATTGTTCAGTTTTGTACTGAGTGTTTCAAATTCACGAACCCAAGTGGAAATATCGTAACATTGGTGTCAGAAGTGAGGGTTTTTGTGACTTGGGATTTATGATGAATACTAGGAGTACATCATACGACGCGATGGAGGACGTAATAAAATTCATCAATTTGCAGAATTAGAAAAACGACGGCAAGAAGAAAAATTTGAGGAGGAAAAACGACGTCATGAAGAAAAATAAGAAGAAGAAAAATTGCAGGAAGAGAAACGTCGACAAGAAAAATTAGAGGATGAGAAACGTTGCCAAGAAGATTTCGAAAAAATTCTAGAAGAACAAAAGAAAGATCTAGAACATCAAGAAGGCAGAAGAAGCATAGATAAGCAGAAACTTCTAGAACAGCAAGAAAAGTTCTTCGAACAGGTACTACAGAAAACAGAAGAACAAATAGTCAAACTGAAGGAGGATTTTAAGAAGATTGGCGGTGAGTTGAAGACGGAACTACAGACAGTACGAGAAGAAGTATAGGACATCAAGCATGAGATCGACATTGTTCTCAAGAAGGAAGTGGACACATATAAAAAAGACGTACAAAGCCAAATCGCCTCGCTCAAGATTAATGATCGTCATGACTGGGTTGCCATATCGGGAATTTCAGTGAAACCACCGACTTTTGATGGACAGTCATCCTGGTCCATGTATCTCAGGCAATTCGAAGCTGTTGCCTCGGCCAATGAGTGGAACGACGAAGAGAAGGCTAGTGCATTCATAGCGGCCTTACGGACAGGCTTTTGGGATGTTGCAGACAATCCCTGTCGATCCACAGAACAAATATGGAGACCTGGTAGCTGCATTTGAGTTGAGGTATGGCGATCAACATCGAGAACAACTATACTGGGCGCAAATGAAGACACGGTTGCAGAAAACTGGGGAGACCCTGCAAGAAATTGGGGCAGATGTGAGCACACTGATCTAGAGTTAGCCTGCCCACAGCTACCAGAAGACTTCAGGGGCAACTGGCTGTTCAGCTGTTTGGTAGTTAAAAGCAGCCTTTCTTGCTTCGTGTGGAACAGCAAGATCAGTTCCAATTAGCCCAGATAACACACATTCGCCTAAGGACGTCCTCTAATAGTCGCCAAAAGACTGTAGAGGATGTTCTATATTCTACATCCTGAGAACGTCACTAGGCTCAGAATTTTCGACATAATTGTCGCACATTAGTCCTCCGAGCGGCAGCCTGAGGATGTAGATATGTGTGGGCCTAAGGACGTCCTCTAATTGTCGCCAAAAGACTGTAGGAGGATGTTCTATATTCTACATCCTGAGAACGTCACTAGGCTCAGAATTTTTGACATAATTGTCCCACATTGGTCTTTTCAGCGGCAGCCTGGGGATGTGGATATGTGTGGGCCTATATATATGGATGTATTCTGATGATATTTTTGTCTTTAAATATGTATAGGTACTCATGTGAAGTTAGGAGCAATTGACCGGAGTATGTTCTACTCATAAAAATTATTGAAAAAGGTAAATATTTCTATGTAAATTTCATCTCTTCCAAGTCACGAGATATATATACCTATATATTTTTTTAAATCGAGTTACAAATTATCAAAATCGGACGAAGCGTTCTTTATTATTGAATTAATTTTTAAATATTCGATATTGGTTGGTTTTCCACTCCATATGAATTTCCCAATTTAGAAGTGAGCTATATATATCAAGAAAAATTATCTTGTCCATTATTATTGAAAAAAAAATAAGTATTCCAGTTTTAGTAATAAAAATCCTTGAAAATAATTGTTGTTCAAATTACATTGAAAGTTAAACATTTATAAGTTCACGGAATAGCGACATTGCAATGAGGAGGTAAGTTGAATCACAGAAGTCAAGCAACGACAGCAGTGGCTAGGATTTGGATATGCTCAAAGGTCATTCTGAGAATAATAAAAACTCAAAAAAGGCATAACTGGAGTGAATAAAAAAAGTAAGACCTCGTGGGGATCTTCTGAGACGTTATTTGAACGTGGAAAATGGTAACAGGAGGACGTCCTAGGGACGTTTTTTGAAAGCCTCTCGACGTATTGAGGACGTTAATGTGACCGCCTCAGAAGATCCTCAAAAGGTTTTTGTGTTATCTGGGAGAGAACCAACCAAGCAGAGTGAAGAATTGACACAAATATTAGAAATGTTGCTGGAGAAGATGAGAGTCCTGAAGAAGAATGCTGATGACCAGCAGAACCGAACATGTGATGCGGCAGAACTGGACATATACACTTTGTGGTTCTGAGAGTTGTGGCTCTATTTTATTCCTGAGTTTGTTGTTAATTATTCTTTTTATTATGTTTGTTATGGTATTCAGTAACGTAATCCCTCTATAGTTATTGCAATTTTGTAGTCTCCTTTTTTGTGTATCGGTGTTATTAGAGCTGTTCCCCATTCTTCTAGTATAGTTTCTTTTATCCATGCCTTATTGATTATTTCTAGTAAGCTCTTTCTTCCAGTTTCTCCTCAGTTTTTCATCATTTCTGATGTTATTTTTACTCTAGTGGTGCTTTCCCATTCTTCAATGTTTTAATTACTTCATCTGGTTCTGGTTAATATAATAAATATTTACGATACCAAGACAAAAATATTGTTATTCCCTTCAATAAATTCATAGTAAAATTTTATACTACTAGGATCAACCAAATTAACTGAGGAATAAACTAGTATCAGGGCCGGAATGAGTCTTTTTTGTAGGTTATGGGTTCTTTCGAGAATAACTGATCTAGTATAGCAATCATCAATAACCTGACCGCAGGTAACACTCGTATGGAAACTTGATTAAAAAATAATGAACTGACTTTTTTGTGAACTTCATTTGCTTACTAATTAATTTGAATTTATGATAATACAACATAACGCACAATAACTTTCATAAGAAACTCTTATCTACTGATATTACAACAAATTTTCAAAGTGAAGCCCTCCAGCATCAATACATTTTTGAGAGCGTCCCACTATAGATGATTCACTGACTTTCGAATCATTTGAGGGTTATTTTTGACACTATCACATGCAGAAGTAATTTTCTCTAATAAATGTTCTCAATTTCTGATTTCTTCATTATACACTTCCGATTTCAGATGACCCCATAAAAAGTAGTCTAGGGGTGTTAAATCAGGGAATCGCGGTGGCCAATTTACTGTACCTCAACGGACAATTCATCTGTTGGGTTAAGTGGCATTGAGATGGTTTCTAACTGGAATTGAGAAGTGAGGTCAAGCACCATCATGCTGAAACCACATACCACGGGTATTCAGACCTTGCAATTAATCCAGTAAAATATTTTCCAAAAAATTTAGGCAAACATCAACTGTTAACCGTCCTTCAAGTACGTGAGGCCCGATCAAATGGTTATATCAAGGCTTACACACCATAAATTGGAATGAAATCTGTATTGGCAGTTCTTCTGAACAATGGCATGTGGGTTTTTGTCTGCCCAAATATGCACATTCCTACTATTATTGATTTCCCTAGAATCTATGTCCAAGCCTACAGATATCATGCCAGTTAGGTACGACTTCGAAATGCAGTTTGAAGTGGTCATAAACAACCACCAACTTTGCACAGAGAACGGACCTCAACTGGGAACGGATGCATCAGTGTGGTATACTGATGGATCCAAGATAGATAAAAGGGCTGAAGTGGGAGTTACAGGGCCACAGTTCAGGCTCTCAAAATCACTAGGTAACACCTCAACCATCTTTCAAGCATAAGTACATGCTATAGAGATATGTGCACAGGAGTGCCTCGAAAGGGACACTCGAAGGGCAGAAATCTATATCCTATCAGATAGCCAAGCACCACTAAAAGCTCTGAAGTCATACACTTGTGAGTCTAAGCTGACTTGGGACTGCAAACAATCCCTGAGACAACTGGCTGCACACAACCAGGTCACTTTGATGTGGGTTCCAGGTCACAAGGGAGTTAAAGGCAACGAGGAAGCGGACTGCCTTGCCAAAGAAGGGGCAAATACACAATTTCCCGGCCCAGAACCCTTCTGTGGACTCTCCAAGGACCACTTGAAAGAAGAGTTTCGACGTTGGGAAGCGGATGAAATGAAATCTCACTGGAATAAAGTGCCAGGACAATGACAAGCGAAAAGGCTAGTGAGACTATCGCCAAGGAAAGCTAAGAAGCTTCTCGAGTTGGACAAGAAAGACTTGAAACTGGTGACGGGACTCCTCACTGGACACTGCCCTCTGAGGTATCACCTCAAAAAGATGGGCAAAACAGAGTGATATAGTTGCCGCTACTGCGAGAATAACTCCGCTGAAACTGCAGAACATTTGCTTTGCGAATGCCCAGCGCTCTTCTGCAAGAGGCTCAAGTCCCTGGAAGGGGTCTTCTTAGAGCCCTCCGATATCAGGAACCTAGCTCCCAGGAAACTGATAAATTTTGCACGAAGTCTCGGAATCCCGGGCCTCGAATAGATTAAGGTTTATGCACAAAAGATCTTATAGGTCGAGGTGCTTGAGAGGCTGCACAGCCTTAACGACCCCCCTACAATTTACAATCTACTATTATTGATTCCATCTCTGAATTACCATTTATAGCGTCCAGTATTTGCTCTACGTGATGAACATTATTTCTTCTAGCATCTACCCGTCGTCTATTTGATGGAACTTTGATGGAAGTACTGCAGCAAATGTTGAATGATGTGGTACACGACGATTAGGATAGCGACGTCTGTATTCTCTTTTTACAGACTGTCCATTTTCTTCGCAAAGCTCATACACAAATAAAATATCTGCGTATTCCTCATTGGTGAAATGAAACGGCATTATTAAAACTCTTCAAGAACTATAGTTTGAACTTGGAAATACTGGAATAATAAATGAACACCAACAAAACAAACGCTAATGATAGTGTAAACAACAGTTTTCATGATGAAATTATTGACACAAGTCTACTGTATTAAGATAAACGTTGTAAAAGCTACTGATACAAATTCATTCTTCAGGTTGTTGGGTTATGGGAGTATTTTATGAAATTTTACTACGAACTTATTGAAGAGTATAAGAATATTTATGTCTTGGTATCGTAAATATTCATTATATTAACCAGTTCCTGTTGGTACCTCATCAAACAATCAATTTCTTGAGGGACAAAATGTTGAATAATAATTTATTAGAAACTTCTTCAACTATTACCTGTAGGGTTTTTTTCGTAGATTTCGAATCTGAGCTCAGATTTTTGATAATCATTATACAATACAAGAACATAACATGTAAGAAAAAAAATCAGGTCCTGATATTGGTTCCGTTCAAAGGGCTTTCCAGTGTAATTCTTGCACCAAATTCGAACCCAATCGGCTGATACATGTATTCAAAATGGCGGATTGAAGTTTCTGTATAAATCAACAAATCACTCTTTATATCAGTAACGAAGCGGTTTCGGACATTTGTATATGGCACAACTGCGCTAGACTGATTTGGGGCCTGCGAAAATATGATCATATTATATCTGAATATATCTCTTCTCTTGGCTGGCGAAAATGGTCTGGAGGAGAAGGCAAGAAAATGATAGTACCTACTTATGCAATTTCAGTCGCACCATATATATTCGATTGAGAGCCAACTAAAATAAATATTTCAATATACCTGAATCATCATGATAAAACGAGAGGATGCACCATCAAAATGCAAATCATCCTGCTCTGAATCAGAAACAATAATTTCTGCAGAAGGTACCTGATAAAGTTAAATGTGGACTTCTAAAGATTTTTCATCGTAGGTATATTTGAAATAATAGTGCCTGATGTATTAAAAATCAATAGGATGTCTGATGTCTCAAAAAGAATAATGAAGAATAATGAAAAAGAAGGCTTGAATTAAATGTTTTTTAAAATTAGACTACAGAAAAGTGGTGCCCAGCAACTAAAATCTCCCGGCTCAACTTCTTTTTAATTTATTCAGAGAAAGAAACATTTGCATACTTGTATTCACAAAGAGAATCGGTGCATAGACTGCGAGTGAATATAATTCAATGTTTTAGTGAATTCCTAGTGAATCGATGAAGATGTTGAGTTTTTGCATTTTTCACCTGTTCATAGCTAATGAAAAATTATTGTTTGAAGATGTCTATAGGTGCTTCATTTTGAGATTGAATACTTACTTGTTATCAGAGTACCTACTTACCTCGAGATCTAATCAAAAAATTTAACATTGAATATGTTCAAAGACGTTTTACAGAGTGCTCACCAAATAATACTTTATTGTTTCAGATTTTGAAGATATGAACTCAAGATATTTGGCTTTGCTTATCGGAATCATCTGTTTATCAACAGATCATGTGATCTCTTCAATCTGCGATAAAGTTCCTGAAGGGATATCCAGACCAAAGAATATCAATGATATTGACAGATTTATTATTCATATCCAGGGAAATCCGAAAACATACACTGCCAATCAGCGATATAATGGTAAGTTGAACAGGTATAGCAACTTGAAGTTTTCAATTATACTCGAACTTTATTGAACACATTCTCTATGGAGTTGTCATTCCTTCCTGTATAAACTCAATAGATTTGTGTGTGTCGCAAAAATAAATCAATATATCGAATCATTATCATCGATTAGTCTTAGGAACACAATAGAAGGTATGCATCTACTTTTTTATTTTTCTATATTGTAACATTTTGACTCAACAAATCGGTTCGATTGAAGCTACGAAGTGTTCATTATCAGAACTATTATAGGCAATGTATATTTTTTATTAGACCTTTCTATTTGGAAATTTCCCACTTTTCAATGTCTCTTTCCTCGTTTATTCAGATCTTCCAGTGGCGTGACACTTGACGTTACACTGCCCCCTCCTTAGTCAGCTTTCAAAGAAAAATTTGGAGAAGAATTAAAATTTAACGTCTTTAGAGGATGATGCTCCTTTCAAGTTGAAGCATCTTGGGGAGTAATATGAAGTGACATTTCTAGTGACTAACTTAGATGAAAGTCTTGTATGAAGACCACAACCGAACAATGAATGCAATTAGTCGAGTAAACCATTTTTCGATAAGAAGCAAATGAAACTCCTACTGAACATACAGGGTCACTCACGGTCGATGGTACCTTAGACGTTTACGGAGAACGGAACGTAGGATTATTCTGAAAATTTGGTTTATCGGGTAATCAGTTTTGTTCCATCGATCTAAAATTTTTTCAGCATTGCGGCGTTGCCGCTTCTATCAAAAAGTAGCAACAACTTTGTTATTTCGAATAGAACACCCTGTATTTTATTTCATTTTTAGATTCTTCCTGAAGAGCAGATTTCGTCGATCTATCATACTTGGAGTATAGCGAGAAAGATTACAGAGATATAGGGTGTGAAAAATCGAGATTTTTCAAATTTAGGAATTTTTTGTGCCGAAACTATCCATTCTTGCTCAAAACGGCTTACATGTCCCTATCTCAACTTTCCATTTACTATCGATTGATATTTAATTGAAACAAATACGGGTGGTTCAAAATTTTGAGTTTTGCATCACCCTCTATTTGTTTCTATTAAATGTCAGTAGATAGTAAATGAAAAGTTAAGATAAGGATATGTAAGCCGTTTTGAGCAGAAATGATTAGTTTCGACACAAAAAATTCCTAAAGTTGAAAAATCTCGATTTTTCACACCCTATATCTCTGTAATATTTCGCGCTATACCCCAAGTATGATGTATCGACGAAATCAGCTCTTCAGAAAGAATCTAAAAATGAAATAAAATACAGGATGTTTCATTTGAAATGACAAAGTTGTTGCTACTTTTTGACAGAAGCGGCAACGCCACAACGGTGAAAGTATTTTATATCGATAGAACAAAACTGATTACCCAATAAACCTAATTTTCAGAATAATCCTACGTCCCGTTCTCCGTAAACGTCTAAGGTACCATCGACCGTGAGTGACCCTGTATATTTTGCTATATATCTATGAATGTTATAGAATGGGCTATATTCTCGGGAAAGGTATTTCTTATTGAAAATTTCAACCCATTAGAGATCAGCTTCATATTGAAATACTTTCTTCAGATTCTTGGAATGGTCATCAAAAGATCCTCCAGTAACGATTACTTCGCCTAGAAACACTCAAAATGTATTTCATGTTAATCTTATTGGAATTTCCTCCAACAGCATCTCGAATGTAGCGGTAGCATTACATAGCCCAAAGTGCATAACAATATGAATGAATGCGATGTTTAATGAAACGATTGAACGTTTTCTCAAGCTCACATACCAATAGTTTTATACAATTGATTATTGACATGTTTCCTGTAATCACTCGGGTCATCATATAGACAGAAATAATATAGTTTCATGACAAGAATTTATAATTACTGTAGATTCAAGGTGGATATAGGATGGTGAAACAGCTTCCTATTAACAAGCACTAGAATGAACTGTAGACCTTAGCCTACTTGATTTCATACCGTAGTAATATTTCCCGAAGTTATCAGAGATGGCGACATACCTTGTGTCGGTAAAACAGAAACTGTGCATCTGTCATAATTTTATCAGTTTCATCTGTTCTAGATGAAAAATGATTGAGAAGAGTCAAAATATCAATATTCATTCCAAATTTATCGAAAATATATTGTTTTAATGTCGTTTCAAGTCACGTCTGTCAGATGTAAACCACAGAAATACGTAAGCAACAGAAATCTTCTTCGATAATCGATCTTACCGCCATCTTCTTTCAAGTCGTGGAAATATTAGTACCTTCTCAAACGGTGTACAAGTTTTTCGCAGAAACAATTGAAGAGCTGTTTCACCATCCTATATCCACCTTGTGTAGATTAAACGACTAAATTATACGAAGAACCACGTCCGAGTAGACAACATGTAGTTACGCCCCTGGTAGAACACGAATCACTATTTCGAAGCTGCAAAAAATAAACCATTCCCTACCTGAACCCAATACATCGCTTGATAAATACTCATTACTTTTGACGGTACAGGAAGACACTAAAAAAAGGGAGTAAAGTGTAGGCTGGATTGGTCAACTTATGTGCTGCCCACCTCACTAGTTGATAAGATGTTAAATTATTTTTGGATAGGCCGAGCGGATTTGTCCTATATGTGAGGTGGTAAGCTACAGATGTTTCTAGGGTTCGGTTTTACAGGCGGATGAAATAACTATGGCATCGATTAACTTAATATAAACATGAAGTATTTATTCAAAAAATATCTATGGTGGTCTACTGACATATAGAAATATTATCAAGATTTATAAGTACTCCTGAAAGAACCATATTAATTTACATAAAAGAATACAAAATCGAATTTACAATCATACAGGTAATTATTCCATCAAGTTCAATACGCAAAGCTATTTTATCAGTCACTCTTTTGTAATCAGAAAATCATACGTCAAATACTTTAATATTTTTGAATACAACCCTGGCTACTATCTATCCGACAAACGACACCCTCTGATATGAATGGCATAATTCCCTAACATGTGCCTTTTAAACTTTTTGGGTCAATGATCTGAAATATTTTCCTACGGGCATTTATATAGACTGGTTTTGGGCAACTTACATATTTTGTATCTGGTTCACTTTTCACTTCGTTTGGAAATTCGCGACACTTGCAAACTGACTGGTTTAAACTGAGAAAACTTTCAACTGTACAATTTACTTTTACAAAAACTATTGAGCTTCACTTTCAGCCTGAAGACTAACTTTTGCAATGTCTAGCGACAACTTGCAAAACGGACAAAGTATGTTCTGATGTCTGTCGACAAAGAATCAGCTACTTAAAAGTCCGTTAGCTTCAACACAAACCGTGGTGACCACGGTATTAAGGAACTTAGCTCCTCCGAGCCATGATTGTGACTGCTGACTACTGACTGCTTTCGATTGACTTTCGGTCATCATTTTTATATAAAAATGTACCCTTTGTTTCTATTAAAGCGGCAATTCGACAAAAGAACACGTGCACCATATTTTGTCATTAAGTTCCAAATTTATCGCTTTGTTTTTCTCTGTGATATCAAATTTTAAGCTATTTACTCCTTTTATCAGTGCCCTTTTAGGTCATTTGTACATAAATTCTTGTCTTCATCATTCTAGTTGATAAACGAAGTTGAACATAACTTATATTTTCGGCGCTTTTGAGATTGATCTGTTTATGACTTGATATAGGCCACCTGCAGTAATAATTCTTCTTTGGACGTGATTAGTTTATCTGTATTTGACATTTGATCTTTGATTACTTTTCACAATCATGATGCATTATATCCGTGCCAGCACATTCCTCCCTCACCCTTTTAAGAAATTGATACTCACAAAAGTATTAATTTCGAACCTGAACAATATACATGTATCGAAACGTACTCACAATAAAATAAAAAAAATTCTCGTATAAAGAAAGGAAAAGTAAATCTAAATTAACATAGCGAAATCTCATACATATAATCCAATACTAATTAAAATACTACCTTAACACTTTGAACTTAACTTCAAGCGTTTCTTTCAAAAATAAAAACAAACAAAACACAAGGTACCTAACCACATCACACTCACGGGGCGGTTAAAAACCCTGGTAATCACCAGGCTCGTCCTGGTGGTCCATTAGCATCCACAGAGGTGGACTCAGGTGAGTCCGGAAGATCCACTTCGGGGTTGATTTATTGGGTGGAAGATTCCATCTTCCACATCTCTGCAGGAAACAGCTGCAGGGCGGCCGTAGTTTGTGCTGAGAACCCGTCGTCCCAGTCGCTCTCAGTGAAACTCACTGATGTCATCTTGATGACCGGGCTGAGGTCATCGAAGGGCAGGTCTTGGTTGGGAATGCCTTGGCACCAATGGCATTCGCATGGAATCCCCTCGACTCGTTGCAAGTTCTCAGGTATGCACTAGTTACAAGTGCACATCCACAGATCCATGTACTGCGACGTCCTTAGGTGTTCCGCATGGAACACTGACAGGTACAACAGATTGTAGCATATGTCGATACTCAGACGCTGGTTGAGGTATCTGCTCTGCACCACCACGTCGATCAGCGTGAGGTATTCCCTCGCTAAGTTATTCATTAAAAAGTCCATGTGCCCATAAACCAAAACGTCTGTATGCCCTTATCTGAACTTATTTCTACAATATAGCTCATTTTATAACTTACAATGTTTTCGGCACTACATTAAAATTTTCATTTTTATCTATCTCTGGTATACAATCATTCATTTTTCTCCTAATCTCACGATAACTAATTCCCTATCTACTATACATACTGTCAATGGTCCCTATCTCATGATATGGTTTAAATTCATAGTTCTTTCAGGGTGATTTTTACTATCGCATATTTTGGCCTCATCTGAAATATTTTTCACTCAATATCAGTAGGTCTGCCAAAATTCCATTTTACCGTTTCAAGGTATTTAACTCGTTAGATTTTGATGGAAGCATAGTGTATTAGTTTGTTTTCCCCATAACCTAATATTTATTTCCACTTATTTCACCTTCCTAATTTCTTATGCGCCTGAGAGTTGACAGCTATATATCTATATGTATATTTTTACTACCTATATTTATCTCATCACTCTTCATTCTCTGTTATTCTGAGTATACGATTTGTCATATCGACCGTGGTAAAATCCACTCGTGCTCTGACATGTTTATCTGTCTAAATTCGACGACGTAACACCCAATCGTGTTCTTCTACAGGCCCTCTTGACCCGGTTTGGTGATTATGTACTACTTCAGGTTCCGAATTTGACTCGCTGGCAGATTCGTATTGTTCTTCCTCGCTAATGCTTTCTTCTTCGTTATCATTACTTGTATTTCCTTCTTCGTTGCTCTCCGAGTCTGAGTTTGTGGAGTCCGTTTCGTTATCTGATTCACCAGATGTTCTCGGATTCTGAATTTGACCTAGTTCTATTCTAGGTATCCCAATATCGTAAAGGGACGGGTCATCGTCCTCTGGCCCATTATTTATTTGTACCTCGTTTTCGACTGAATGTTCCTCGCTGTCAGCTGATTCTACACCCTTAACTAATTTCAACCTATTTGCATGAACGATTTGCTCTTCTTTTCTACTTCCGATCTTTTGAATCTTATAAGTCACTGGTCCAAGTTTTTCTACTATTCTAAATGGCCCGCTAAAATTTGGATAGAATTTGCTTGCTAATTTTCTGCCTTTTGTTACAACTGGAGTATGTAAATATACACGGTCACTTATTTTCAGTTCTCTGGTCTTTGCCTTTTTATTAAATCTTTCTCGTCTATTTTCTGAACTTTTTTCAAGAGATTCTCTAGCTATCTCATGTGCGACTTGCATTCTATGAGTGAGTTCGGCGGCGTAATTACTATCAATGTCATACCTTATTCGGGTTTTATGATTAACCAATTGATGTGGTAGTATGAAATCTCGTCCAAACATTAAATAAAAG
This sequence comes from Chrysomela aeneicollis, assembly GCA_029955515.1. Classification (NCBI taxonomy): domain Eukaryota; kingdom Metazoa; phylum Arthropoda; class Insecta; order Coleoptera; family Chrysomelidae; genus Chrysomela; species Chrysomela aeneicollis. The sequence goes on from JARUHQ010000036.1 coordinate 317,849, forward strand.
GGGCTTTCATTAGTCGACCCATGAATCTGATTTCTATAGGCTAACATCGCAAACGGTAGGTATTCGTCCCATCCATCATTTTCATCAGTTACGTAATGAGATATCATTTGTTTCATTTGAAGATGCATTCTTTCAATAATTCCATTGCATTGTGGATGATACGGGGTTGTTAATAATCTCTTAATATCAAGTATTTTACAAACTTCCTTAAACATTCTTGACATAAATTGACTTCCTCTATCGGTTAATAATGCCATTGGCGTTCCGAATCGACAAATTATATTTACAACAAATGCTTTTGCTACGGTTTCAGCTGTAATATCAGGAAGTGCGACCGCTTCTGGGTATCTAGTGAGATGATCAATTATTGTTAAAATATATTTATTTCCGTTTTTTGTTCTATTCAGAGGTCCTACAATATCCATAGATATTCGGTCAAACGGGGCTTCAGGTGCATAAAGATTTTGTAACTCTGCTGGGGGTTGGTAATTTGCTTTTCTAAGATTACAGCTATGACATTTCCTGCAAAAATTTTCGATGTCTTTTCTCATATTTTTCCAATAAAAATCTCTTTGAATCGTCTTCAAAGTTTGCTTTTGGCCTGGGTGCATTGACGTAACTGCACTATGGTATAATTTAATTATGTCCTTTATCATAGTCGCTGGTGCGCATATCTTATCTTTTCTCTCATTATTGTCTCTCTTTTTGTACAATATTCCTTCTAAATTCAAATAGAAATCGTCACTTGTCTCATCTAAGGAATTGATCAAATCTCTCAATTGTTTATCCGCATTCTGTTGGCGTTTAATATTTGCGTTGCTCCATACCATATCAATCATAGGTGAACTTTCGATTTCTTCTTCACGAGGTATGTTAGTTATTAATTTTATCGAGTTTTTTGTTTCTTCGGTGCTTCTCAATCTTGTCAAGGCATCAGCATTTGTATTCTTGGATCCCGGACGATAAAGAATACTGAAGCTATATTCTGCTAAGGATAACGCCCATTTTGCTAATCTTGAACTAGGATCCTTTATAGTTAGCAAATAAATAAGAGGCCTATGATCAGTATAGACTGTGAAATGATTTCCTACTAGGTAAATCCTATGTTTCTTGATCATCCATATAACGGCCAGACACTCACGCTCAATAGTTGAATACCGTCTTTCAGCTGAGTTCAAAGTTCTACTAGAATAACAAACAGGTAATTCTGATCCTTCAAATTCTTGACTTAGTACACCCGCTATTGCAGTAGCAGAAGCATCGGTACTTAATATAAAAGTTTTCTTCACGTCTGGAAATCTCAAAATCGGTGGTTTAATAAGAGCGTTTTTTAGTGTTTCAAATGATTCTTTCTGTCTGTCCGTCCATATGTATGGCACATTTTTCTTAGTTAATTCTACCAGAGGCAACGCTACTTCGGAGAATTTTGGTACAAATTTTCGATAAAATCCACATAGGCCTAAAAATGCGCGAATTTCTTTCACACTCTGTGGTCGAGGATAATGTTTAATAACTTCCGTTTTTTCTGGATCAGCAGTACAGCCTCCTTTTGAAATTATATGACCAAGATACTTCGTCTCTGTTTGTAAAAAGTGACACTTTGTAGGTTTCAATTTCAAATTACTTTCTCTCAATCTTTCAAATACATGTCTTAGTCTTTCTAAATGCTCGTCAACATTGTCTGGGCTGAAAATTATAATATCATCTAAATAAACTAAACACTCATTTCCAGTTAATTTTGACAACACCGCATACATCAATCTTTGCCAGCTAGCGGGTGCATTAACTAATCCCATAGGTAGTCTATTAAATTGATAATGTCCATACGGTGTACTAAAAGCCGTTTTATCTTTGGAATTTTCGTCAACTTCTACTTGATAATATCCGCTAGCTAAATCTAATACACTGAATAATCCACTCCCGCTCAAAGCATCTAAAGTCTCTTGTAAATTTGGCAGCGGAAAATAATCAGTTTTTGTGATCTCATTCAAATTTCTATAATCTATACAAAGTCTGTATTCTGCATCTTCTCCGTCATGTCGTTTCTTTTCTATCAAAATGCAAGGAGCACTCCAGGGGGATTGTGAATCCTCAATTATGTCATTATCCAATAGTTCTTGTATTTCTCTGTCAAGTATTTTCTTTCTCTGATAAGGTACTCGATACGGTCGCTTTGCTATCGGTGGTACATTTTCAGTAATAATATGATGTTTTACTCTGGAAGTACATGTCAATTTCTTATTCGGCGCACGGAATATATCTATATATTCTTTCACTAGCTTGACTAATTTTTCTTGATCTCTATTTACAGGGTTATTCAACTTCATCTGCTCCAATAATTTCTCTGTTTCCTTGTTAACTTCAACAGAATATATTCCATTTTTATTCACCTCTTTTCCTTTTATATCTAAGTCTGTCTCATACGCATACGCCACCACTGTTTTCTTTCGTAAAACTCTTTCTTTATCCAATAAATTCACTAATCGAATCGGTACTCTCTTTTGTCGTCCACAAAGAGTTCTAGCAAACATTAAACCGTGAAATCCGTCATTTCCTTCTAAAACCACATTTTCAGAAGTAATTCTCTTGAAATGTCTCATATTTCCTGTACAAATAACCATCGTTTTCGGAGGTAGTGTAATATCCTCAGATAAGTACACAGCTGAACTGCGAGGTAGTACTTGATTTCGAAGTTCTTCCTTGGAAGAATTTTCCGAATTTTTCCTATTTTCCATTGCATTCCCTCTCGTAACGATATTCGTATTCGTTGCGGATTTTGATATTCGCTCATTACAACGATTAGTTGCCTCAAATGTTTCTTGACCCCTTCTCGTCTCACTTTTTTCTTCTGAATTTTCATTTCTCACTCGTTTCAACTTATCTTTCAATACTTTCTCAACTCTCTTACTCTGCTTCTCGCTATTTTCCCCGAAATTTCTCATTTCCAACACATTTTCCGAAATCTCTACGGTTCGCTCATTTCCTCTCGAAATATCCTTTTTCTTCTTATTCATATTTCTCATCACTTTAACCTCATCTCTCGGAACTTTTTCGATCTGCTTCCGTCTTTCCAAACTCAGATTACTTTTTCTATCTCGAGTCTCAGCTTTTCTCTCAAACTGATTACGCTTATCATTACTACATTCCGTTTTTATCGGACACGCCTGTACACACTCATTTCTTCTACGATTCTCGTGAACTCTTTCAGGAGTTTTCTTGTTATCAGAATACTCAATTCTGATATTCTTCACCCTTTTTGTACCTGATCGGCTCTTTGTCCTATCTTCAGGTCGTAACTTTTTTGAATTTTCCTGATGGACTGTCCTGCTGTCTGTCAAACAATTTGCCGTTGTCTGTACAGGGAAACCATTTGTCGCGGCAAACGACAAGGTTTCATCGTCCTTTTGGATTTTTCTAGAAGCTACCTCATTTTGGCGAACTATAATCTCCTTGAGTTCTGTAATCTGCCTTTCCATGCTTCTCAATCTCTCTTCCATAACTTGTTTTACTATATCAACTTCCTTTAATTTTCCTTCTTCCATAAGCTCAATTTCCTGTTCACCTATAAACATGTGTCCTTGACCCCAATCAATTTTAACTTCATACTTTTGAAGAAAATCTAACCCTATCAAGAAATCCGTCCGAAAATTTCCATTTTCCAAAACAATAAACTCATGCTCTATCACTATATCTTCGCCTAACCTTATTGGTACTAAAACTTTTCCTTTACTAGGTATACAATTTCCTTGAATGTCCATCAAAATCCTATCTCTATTTCCGTTCCTATCATCAATCTTTTTGAATCTCTTAGACATCGCTATTTTTATCAACGATACAGATGCTCCACTATCAATAAGTGCCATGCGATGTTTTCCATCAATATCTAGCAATGCTGTATTTCTTGGCCTTTCATTATCGCATGTGTAAATCTGTATCGCTTCGTTCTTATCTATTGTTGCATTCCCGTTTAAATTCCCTCTTGTCTCAGTCACCGGCCTACGATCTCTCACAGGGCATGTTTTTGCGTAATGCCCTTTATTTTTGCAGTTATAACAAATCACGCTATTATTCGGACAATTCTTCATAATATGACCTTTCTTTCTGCAACCATAGCATATCACCCTCTCATCCCAGTTGTTATCTCCAATATTATCCTCAATTCCAATTCTAAAACCATTTCTACAATTTTTCGCTTTATGGCCCACCCTGTGACATTCATAACAATTTATTTCCCTAAATGATATCGTATTTTTTACTTCAGGGGCAACGCGTTCTTGATTTTCCGTGATCTTTTCAATTGTCTCTTCTAGTTCGGCGATTTTCAAGGCCTCTCCGATAATAGTAGGCTGAATAGATAAGACTCGCTTTCGGACAGGGTTCATTAGTCCCATAACAAATTGGGTGGTTATGTCTCTATCGAGTTGCTGTTTCAGGACCGTATCCACCGTTTCTTCTCCTGTAGTCGTGAGAGTTTTCAACGCTAATAATTTCAATCTAACCAAAAATTGTCTACAAGTTTCTCCCTTTCTTTGATTACATTCCAAAAATTTTCTCAAAGCTTGTCCTGGTATCTGACTTACTGCAAAATGCTCTCTCAACTTGGTTTTCAAAAGATTCCAGTCTTCAGTGATTTTCAAACTTAATTCTGATTCAAGAAATTGTTTCGCCAGTCCCCTTAATTTTATTCGTGCAATTGCTACTTTTTGTTTCTCCGTCCAATGTGCAATAATAGCCGTTTCATCGATAGTTTGGATAAAATCGTTTATATTCGATTGTCCTGCATAAAAGGGAATAGAATCTAAATTTATTGATACTGGTAGCAATATTTCACGAGCCATTTCAGTTTCTCTTTGGTTTTCTACTGCTAAATTATTTGACACAAATTTTATCTCAACTCTGAACCTGCTTCTTCAAAATCTAACTTCGTATATATGCCTGTTATTTCACCCAACGGTATAGGGATCGCCTATATTTACCATAAAACTCGTAATATACCTGACACCAATTGTGCTGCCCATAAGGCTTCGTAATACCCCACATCATTTGTGCTGCACATAAGGCTGTGTAATACCCCACACCTGACACCATTTGTGCTGTACACCTCACTAGTTGATAAGATGTTAAATTATTTTTGGATAGGCCGAGCGGATTTGTCCTATATGTGAGGTGGTAAGCTACAGATGTTTCTAGGGTTCGGTTTTACAGGCGGATGAAATAACTATGGCATCGATTAACTTAATATAAACATGAAGTATTTATTCAAAAAATATCTATGGTGGTCTACTGACATATAGAAATATTATCAAGATTTATAAGTACTCCTGAAAGAACCATATTAATTTACATAAAAGAATACAAAATCGAATTTACAATCATACAGGTAATTATTCCATCAAGTTCAATACGCAAAGCTATTTTATCAGTCACTCTTTTGTAATCAGAAAATCATACGTCAAATACTTTAATATTTTTGAATACGACCCTGGCTACTATCTATCCGACAAACGACACCCTCTGATATGAATGGCATAATTCCCTAACATGTGCCTTTTAAACTTTTTGGGTCAATGATCTGAAATATTTTCCTACGGGCATTTATATAGACTGGTTTTGGGCAACTTACATATTTTGTATCTGGTTCACTTTTCACTTCGTTTGGAAATTCGCGACACTTGCAAACTGACTGGTTTAAACTGAGAAAACTTTCAACTGTACAATTTACTTTTACAAAAACTATTGAGCTTCACTTTCAGCCTGAAGACTAACTTTTGCAATGTCTAGCGACAACTTGCAAAACGGACAAAGTATGTTCTGATGTCTGTCGACAAAGAATCAGCTACTTAAAAGTCCGTTAGCTTCAACACAAACCGTGGTGACCACGGTATTAAGGAACTTAGCTCCTCCGAGCCATGATTGTGACTGCTGACTACTGACTGCTTTCGATTGACTTTCGGTCATCATTTTTATATAAAAATGTACCCTTTGTTTCTATTAAAGCGGCAATTCGACAAAAGAACACGTGCACCATATTTTGTCATTAAGTTCCAAATTTATCGCTTTGTTTTTCTCTGTGATATCAAATTTTAAGCTATTTACTCCTTTTATCAGTGCCCTTTTAGGTCATTTGTACATAAATTCTTGTCTTCATCATTCTAGTTGATAAACGAAGTTGAACATAACTTATATTTTCGGCGCTTTTGAGATTGATCTGTTTATGACTTGATATAGGCCACCTGCAGTAATAATTCTTCTTTGGACGTGATTAGTTTATCTGTATTTGACATTTGATCTTTGATTACTTTTCACAATCATGATGCATTATATCCGTGCCAGCACACTTAGACGTGATTCTTCGTATGATTCAGATTCAACTTCCTTAAGGTAAGTCGTTTAATTTACAATACTTCATAACCACGTCCTCGTAGACCAATATGTAAATGTTGAAAGCTCCAAAGGTATTTCATACATATATTTTCTATTCATATAGTCAAAATCAAAGAGGTTTTACCATGTCAATTTAATTCAAAATTTACTTTATTGACAGAGCATGTCTGAAAAATCAAAGTAAAGAGGACAAGTAAAAAAACTCACACGTAACAGGACGTGGGATCCTACATAACAAGAAGTGAATAAATAATAAACAAATACAGATTCGGGTACTCGAAATCTGTCTTGAAAGTATTCTTCCAAGCTGTAATATGCTTTTGAAAGTAAAAGTTCTTTCACACTTTTTCGAAATACTTTTGAGTCTGTCATACTTTTCATTTCAGTTGGTAGATGATTGAATATCTGCCGACTCTCAAAGATTATGAAAGCGTTTAATGGATTATAACTCAACAATATAACATATAGGCATCCCAGGATTATCTAACAGGTATATTGCTCAGAAAATCTATTATTTTAAACCTGAGAACCCCAAGAATTTTAATTTTTAAAAATAATACTTTCGGCATAACTAGCCATATCAATAATTGGTCTGTTATAGAATCAAGCGAAAACATCAGATATATCAGTCCAACCTGCGGTGTTTCTGATCGTTTCAATATTTATCCTGGAGCGTATAATGCCGCGGAGGTGGAAGCATGTCGAGTACTATAACCACTAAAAATCGAAGTATCGATACCATTTCGGTTTGAAACGGTGTTAATTCATTTCGATAATGTTTGAGAGCATGCCTTTTTTTATGTTCCAGTTCTCACGAAAAGGGATATCCTGTAATGTTCAGAGAACATCGTGAGAACCAAGGGAAAGAAGGTAGGAGTTGGTGTTCTACTTAAATTTCTGGAGATCGTATGCCTCGGGGAACACCTTCCTAGGCAATGAGTACCAAAGTTTGTTGGATGAACGAGTCTTCGGAGAGGGACGTTCTGCAGGTCTCTAAAGTGACCACGAAGGGGTGTGAAAACTAAACTTGACGGGTTAATTTCGAAGAGACTGCTAATGGAGGAACGACTGTTGATATTTCAGAAGAGCATCGCCCCGGAAACTATCTATAGAATAGAGATAAATTGACTTTTCTACGGTATTCCAGAGAAGTCAGCGAGTTTGTAAGCGAGGTATCACCGACGAGACGAGCTTTTTTGGACAGAATCCAATAGTTTCAGGACATGTTTAGGTGTTGCACTCTAAATTTGGGTTCAGTATTCCAGGTCAGGTCGGATCTGTGCCTTATAGATCATAAGCAGCTGACTGGGAATGAAATAGCTCTTGGCTCGAAACAGAAAACCAAGTTTTTGGAATGCACTTTTGGCAATGGACTTCACGTAATTTTCTCAAGAAAGGTTATGACTGATAGTAACGCCAAACATCGAAATGAATGACTTCAATGGTAACGTTACTCCTGACTGAATTATGTTGGGCACAGTGAGGTCGGCTTTTTTAGAGAAAAGACATGCTTATGTTTTGTTCGCATTGAATTCTACTGGTTATTGGATCCCGACTCGAGAATTGTTGCTAAGTCCGTATTTATTTTGTGTTCACATTTCTTCCTCGCTCATTTCTGGTTTGACGGGCCGATATAGAAGCCCTGGTAGAGAAAGCGGTATGGAGGGTACTATCATCTGCGAAGCTGTGTATAGGACATGAAGTTGCTTCCAACAAATCGTTGATGTGAAGTAGAAATAGTGTTGGTGCTAAAATTGATCCCTGCGAAACACCAGCATTTATGAGTAGAGTATCAGATGAAACTCCATCGACCACTACATAGAGAGACCTGTTTGAGAGAAAACTAGCAACCAGAGAACACAGCTGAGGGGGCAAACCATAATATGGAAGCTTGGCGAGGAGTCCCTAGTGCCAAACTCGATCAAATGCCTTTGAAATATCTAATGCCACGGCTAAAGTTTCTCCATATTTTTCCATGGATAGCTGCCATAAATGTTAAACGTAAGCGAACAGGTCACCAGTTAATCTCTGATGACGGAAGACATATTGCCTATCGTTGACAATTCCTGAGTGTTCCAGATATTTCATGAGCTCGATTTTGTTGGTTTTTTCCATGACGTTTGAAACAATTGATAGCAGTGCGATAGGTCTGTAGTTGCTAGGTAAGGTATTTTCACCTTTTTTGGGGACTGGTTGTACTCTTGCAATTTTCCAGTTGGACGGAAATACCCCCAAATTGTAAGAGTGGTCGAACAACTTGCAAAGGGGTCGGGGTCACATTTCTTGAGAACAATCGGTGGGAATCCGTCAGATCCACAAGCTTTGTTGGTGTCATAACTAGAGTTCCATCTTCTTTGGTTAGAGGAGGAAATGAGCTGGAGGAGAAATTTATTCCTACAGCTTTGGCGAAAGACCAAAATGAACGGGATCCGTTAGGACATTCAACAAGTTTCGATTTCATTTTGGGATTGTGAGCATCATTTGAAGATTCTATTGCCTCTTTGCAGATACCTCTAGCCTCGACATATGCTTCTCTAGTCTCAGGGCATGGTTTTTTAGCCATCGATGGTATGCTTTCTGTTTGAAAGCGACAGCTCTAGAACAGTTTCTGCTAATTCATGTCTTATCGGTATGATGTTCTTCTTGCGGTGTTCTGTATATAAGTTTGCTTCCCCAACATGATGATTTCAGATATTATCTCAGCACATCTTGTTGGATCTACCGAAGAGAAACACACTCTCCTCCATGAAAACGCTGAGAAAAACATACTGTAATGGAATTCGGCAAAGTCAACAAGAAATATCGCCAATATTAAAATATCCTTCTGTATTGGACATTCCAGATAGTTCTCGATTGTTCGTGAAATATCCATGACAGAAAAGGATGGAATATCCTGGGAGCTATCAGATGGAGAAAGATGACAGGAGAATGACAGTTCGAGAACAACTCAAACACGATTATATATACAGGGTCAGATGGCAGCAGTCAGTTGAATACTAAGCTGCAATACGTGAACATCGTTCATAACCTCCTTAATAAATAGTTGTCATAAATTAGTCTGTAATAAGTTTTAGTGTTTGTTCAAATAAATTAGTTAACAAGTTTAAACTCGGTCGTCGTTCACTTTATCCACGAAGATCGTAACAATTGGTGTCAGAAGCGAGAATTTGTGAATTTCGTTGGACTTTTGTGAACGAGCAGTGTAAAAATAAAGAGACGTAGTGAACTTAAGGTAGCGAACTTTAAACGTGAGTTGGGAAAGAGGGATCTCGAGGCGACAGGGATGAAAGCGGTATCCCAGCTTCGACTCAAATAGAGGAACCGAATGATAAGATTTCGGCGCAGATAACAGCTCAGCAAGATATAATTGTTGCTCGCATGACTGCTTAGCGTGAAGTGATAGCGGCTCAGCGAGAGAAGATATTTCGGCAGATCGCTGCAAATAATGGCTCAGCAAGATGAGATGTGGCACACATTTCTTCTCAACATGAATAGGTTTCGGCGCAGATGGCGGCTCAACAGGACGAAATTGTGGCCCTGATTTCTGCTCAACGTCAAGAAATTTCGGTGCAGATTTCCTAACAACAAGAGAAGATCGTGGCTCAGCAAGATCAGATGAATAATCTTCAGGACCAAATCGAAGAATTGAAGTTGAAACTGGGACATAAAAAACTGGAGAAGCCTGAAGACGGCCAACAACTTGTGATGGAGAAAAAATAATAACCTGACATAGTTACTCCATCAAATCGAGTGAAGCCACCTACGTTTGACGGGAAGACATCCTGGCCGAATTACCTGAAACAGTTTGAAGCAACTGCCAAAGGCAATGGGCGGATCAAAGGACAAGGCAGTGACGCTAACAGTTGCTCTACGAGGTGAGCTACGATCATCTCATCAGTCGACTCGATATACGATATGGTCATGAACATCCACAGATAAAGAACCTTCGACAGAAGCCAAGTCCACTGCTGGAATTTTGGGGAGCTGAAACACCTGTGCTGGGCACGGATATAATGCATCATGATTGTGGAAAGTAATCATCAAAGATCAAATGTCAAATACAGATAAACTAATCACGTCCAAAGAAGAATTATTACTGCAGGTGGCCTATATCAAGTCATAAACAGATGAATCTCAAAAGCGCCGAAAATATAAGTTATGTTCAATTTCGTTTATCAACAAGACAAGAATTTATGTACAAATGACCTAAAAGGGCACTGATAAAAGGAGTAAAATTCAGATAAGGGCGTATAGACATTGTAGTTTATGGGCATAAAAGACATTATAGGCATATCACTGATATCGATGAGAAAAACAAAGCCATTAATTTGGAATTTAATGACAAAATGTGGTGCACGTGTTCTTTTGTCGAATTGCCGCTTTGATAGAAACAAAGGGTAAATTTTTATATAAAAATGATGACCGAAAGTCAATCGAAAGCAGTCAGTAGTCAGCAGTCACAATCATGGCTCGGAGGAGCTAAGTTCCTTAATACCGTGGTCACCACGGTTTGTGTTGAAGCTAACGAACTTTCAAGTAGCTGATTCTTTGTCGACAGACATCAGAACATACTTTGTCCGTTTTGCAAGTTGTCGCTAGACATTGCAAAAGTTAGTCTTCAGGCTGAAAGTGAAGCTCAATAGTGTTTGTAAAAGTAAATTGTACAGTTGAAAGTTTTCTCAGTTTAAACCAGTCAGTTTGCAAGTGTCGCGAATTTTCCAAACGAAGTGAAAAGTGAACCAGATACAAAATATGTAAGTTGCCCAAAACCAGTCCATATAAATGCCCGTAGAAAAATATTTCAGATCATTGACCCAAAAGTTCAAAAGGCACATGCTAGGGAATTATGCCATTCATATCAGAGGGTGTCGTTTGTCGGATAGATAGTAGCCAGGGTTGTATTCAAAAATATTGAAGTATTTGACGTAGGATTTTCTGATTACAAAAGAGTGACTGATAAAATAGCTTTGTTTATTGAACTTGATGGGATAATTACATGTATGATTGTAAATTCGATTTTGTATTCTTTTATGTAAATTAATATGGTTCTTTCAGGAGAACTTATAAATCTTGATTATATTTCTATATGTCAGTAGACCACCATAGATATTTTTTGAATAAATACTTCATGTTTATATTAAGTTAATCGATGCCATAGTTATTTCATCCGCCTGTAAAACCGAACCCTAAAAACATCTGTAGCTTACCACCTCACATATAGGACAAATCCGCTCGGCCTATTCAAAAATAATTTAACATCTTATCAACTAGTGAGGTGTGCAGCACACACCTTCAGAGAGCTTGTAAGCGAGCCAAGAGGGTTGCTGGGGAAGAATAATTTTCCTCACAGCCACTGGAAAACTAAAACGGGTCGACCTGAAGAGGGCAGCTTCGACCCGCCATAATGAGGACCCCCTAATCATCGTGACTTCTATACAGCGAGACGGCCAGATCGACGGAAATAAGTGCGCACTTTTGGTGGATACTGGTGCAACGAAGATCATCCTACGCAATGGATTCCTGAGAGCTCCAAAGAAGCGACTTGTGAGTTAATTCGAGATGGCGTTTACGAAGCTGCCACCGTTCATGGTGAAATTGATGTGGAAATTACAATTGGGAACCTAAAATGTCCACATCGTGCTATTATGGGTGATATTGAGGAAGATGTTATTCTGGGGATGAGCGAACAAGAAATTCAACTGGACTTTGGAAGGTGAGTGCCGAGGAGATCTTTCTACATTCCCGGAAAGAAATTGCGGCCCGAGTAACGTAAGCAAAGGACGTAGTGCTACCAGAACGAAGCGAGACGACCGTATCAGCTCAGATCGTTGGCACTGGTGAAAATGGTAGACCCATCATTATGGAACCTTGGAACCATGAAGAAGAGGTCGGCCGTGGTGTGCTAGTCGGCAAAACTTTACTAACATCATAGGACGTTAAAGAAATGGTCTCTGCTGCGAGCGGTCCACTTAATAATCATGTAAGGAAGTGGTTAGTCGAATTACTGCAACGATACAGGGCTATCTTTGTACCTGCGAATGGAAAAATGGGGAGAACTGACATTGTGAAACATAAAATCGACACAGGAAATGTCAGACCGATTCGTCAACCAGCTCGAAGGTTACCTCAGGCGAAAAGGGAAGTTGCTGACGGGATTATCGAGGACATGGAACGAGAAGAGGTGATCGAGGCATCTAACAGTCCATGGGCGTCACCAATCACCAGTAGTTTTGGTGAAGAAGAAAGATGGGAGTACCCGATTCTATGTAGACTATCGTCGACTGAACGATGTGACGAAGATAGACAGCTATCCATTGCCACGTATAGATGACACACTGGATACGTTGGCTGAATATATATAAAAATAGTTTTTGAAGTGAATAAAAATGTTCGTCACTATAACACCAGGATTATAGATCAATTCCATGTACCTTTTGCTGGATAAGAGTAACTTCCAGCTCACCTGAGCACATCGGAAGAAGAATTTTTAATAAACTTTCTGACCACATAAGGAATGCAGAGCATCTTGCTCTTTTTAAAAATATGCTAGACAGTTTTTTGGGGCAAAAATGTTTTTATTCGGTGACAGAATTTTTAGACTAGTATAGGTCTTATTCTCTGAATCGTCTTTTCTACATTTTCTATTATCTTTTCTCTAAGTTCTGACAATTTCCTATACAATTTGTCTTAGTGGAAAATATGGTATTATTATTATTATTATGAATCGAGGCTATTTTCAACACTGAACCTCGAGAACGGATATTGGCAGGTAGAGATGGATCAAACGGGCAAGGAGAAGACAGCATTCATCATTGGCTCTGGCTTATGGCAATTCAGGGTGATGCCTTTCGGGCTCTGCAATGCACCTGCAATGTTCGAGCGTCATGGAAAATGTGTTGAGAGGACTCTCCTGGAAAACATGCCTTGTATATTTGGATGACATCATTGTAGTTGGTAAAAATTTCGAATATCATCTGGCAAATTTGAAAGAAGTCTTCAGAAGGCTACAGACCGCAAACTTGACTCTCAACCTGAAGAAATATCATCTACTGCGGAAACGAGTTAACTACTTGGGCCACTTCGTGAGTAGTGAAGAAGTGGAGGTCGACCTCGAGAAGGTACGAGTAGTTGAACAATGGTCAGTACCAGAAGATAAACATCAGCTCAGAAGTTTCCTTGGACTTTGCACCTATCATCGATGTTATGTCCGGATGTTTTCGGATGTCGCAAAGCCACTAACTCGCCTCACCGAAGAATAACAACCATTCCGTAGGGACAAGGAATGTCAAGCCGCCTTTGATGCACTGAAGAAATATTTGACAACGACACCGATCCTGGGGTATCCATATCCACAAGGTCAGTTTATTCTTGACATAGATGCCAGCAATTCCTTTCACAGCATCAGGATGGGCAGGAGCGAGTTATCGGATACTTCAGTAAGGTATTATCGAAGCCAGAACGAAACTACTGCGTACCAGGTGGGAACTCCTAGCTGTAGTCAAATCAGTGGATCACTTTTATAAGTATCTCTACGGTAGGATATATATCTGCTTAGAACAGATTACGCAGCGTTGAAGTGGCTTCTACAATTCAAGAATCCTTAGGGCCAGGGAGCTCGTTGGATTGAGAGGCTACAGGAGTATGACTTCGTGATAGAACGTCAACCTGGGACAAGCCACAATAATGCAGATGCCTTGTCCAGACGACCCTGTCCTCCTAGATGTCCACATGGTACAGTCGATTGGTGGTTAAGGAAGAATCCATCAGCAGAACTACTATCGTCAGTGATGATTGGTTGCCTGCAGCTGTTCAACAGGAACAAGAGAAGGATCCAGAGCTTCGAAAACTCTGGGAATGGAATGAAGCAGATTGTCGCCCCACTTGACAAGAAGTAGCCCCATCATCACAAACCTTGCAGGTTTACTGGGGTCAGTGGGGCTCTCTACTACTAGAGGAAACTCGAAAACGAGAACGGGTAAGATTATCGAATGCAGTTGGTGATCCCTAGGAGCCGAGTTCCGGAGCTTCTGCGCTACGTACACGATGGGACTTCAGGAGGACATCTAGGAATGAACAAGACTTTACAGAGGGTTCGTGAGCGGTCCTACTGGGTGAACTACAGCGATGACATCAGAGAATGGTGCCGTGAATGCACCGTCTGTTTCGCAAGTAATGGGCCGCATCGAAAACCAAGAGCCTCCATGATGCAGTGGGTAGCCCGTTCGAGAGGATTGCCATTAACATTGCTGGGACATTTTCCGTTAACCGATGATGGCAATCGATATATCCTGGTTTGCATGGACTACTTTACAAAATGGGTAGAGGCGTATGCGATTTCTAATCAAGAAGCTGTAACCGTCGCTGGTGTACTATTGAAAGAACTAATTAGTCGATTTGGAGTACCCATGGAACTTCACTCTGACCAAGGCCGAAACTTCGAGAGTAAGGTATTTCGGACAATGAGAGAGAGGCTAGGGATTATGAAGACCAGGACAACACCACTACATCCCCAATCAAATGGAATGGTGGAACGCATGAACCGGACTGTAGGAAAGTACCTCTGCAACGTCGTGGATCAACATCAACGGGATTGGGACCAACATCTGCCCTTCTTCCTGATGGCCTACCGATCAGCAGTGCAGATGATAAACTCCAGAAAAAGTTCTGTTCGGACGAGAGATGCGACTTCCATGTGACCTGGTATTTGGATGCAGACCCGGCGAGGATGTGGCCGGTGAAGATTACATAGATTACATTTATCGTCGATGTCTTCTGGACGTTTTGTCCACATTGTGATAAACCCGAGGATGAACTTCTTCTTCTGATCCATCTCGATTATCAGAACTAGGCACATTTCCCTAGGAGCTTCATGCTGTTCAGGATCTTCTGATGGTCTGCGCCACGAAGTGCTGAAAAAAGTGCTTTTTTGACCATACATTGAAAACTTGCTGGATGTGTCAGTCCTACTAGTCGAGAAAAAACCAGGGGTTACTTCCATCCTGCAGTACTTCTGAATGTGTCCTGTCGTGAAACATCGATAACATATTCTTTCCTCCTGTTTTATCGTTGGATAATCCCTCACTGCCCCAGGACTACTAGTCCAAGTCCACTCAGATGTGGCGCACTGCGATGGACATATAGTCTACAAAACCTTTGTATATGGTTAGGTTAGGTTCAGGACTCTCATCTTCTCCAGCAACATTTCTGATATTTGTGTCAATTCTTCACTCTGCTTGGTTGGTACTCTAATTGGAACTGATCTTGCAAGAAAGGCTGCTTTTACCTCCAAAGCTCGAACGCAAACTGATTTTGCATGAAATTTATAACGTCCTCCATCGCGTCGTATGCTGTTATTCTGGTATTCACTATAAATCCTAAATCCTCACTTCTGACACAACTGTTACGATATTTCTACTTGAATTCGTGAACTTAAAACACTCAGTACAAAACTGAACAATTTATTTCACTAAACACACTAAATACAACTCAATAAACACTTAGTTAAATCACAACGATATTCGCTTTACAAATATCAATGTTCACTGTACTAGCTTTCTTTCTAATCTGACTTGTCCGCGAAACCGCGGATCTTATATAGGTAAAAACATCATTGTCCAGAAAGAACAGGAATGAAATGGAAGTATTTTTTATATTCGACGGCAATGAATCATCCGCTAATTATAGCGGTGCGTCTGCGACCGATATCTTCGCTGTGAGTCACGCGTCGAGGTGATGCTTTCCGGCCTTTTCGGAAATGCCAGCGGTTCCTAACAATAGCTCAATCGATGGGTACCTACAATTCCAACAATTAGATCTTAGAAGAAAGAATACTGGATTATTGTTTATGGGGAATGAAGAAAGATTTCTTAAAATTGTACCTATTGATGATATTGCTGAGCTGGGAAGAAGAACGAGTGAAATTATGCCTAGAAGAGAATGGTGGAGTATTCAAGCATCTTTTATAACTTTGTTATGTATTCAATAATTTTGTTTCACTTTGCGTAGAAAAACTTCTAGCTTTTCTGTCACTTACCTCAACTTCAAACCTTAGTTTTTAAGATTTTAAGAAGGTGAGCTTGACACAAATGTGAATGTTTCGTATCCTCAATTGAACTAGCAAAATTTAGTTTTTAATGAACAAAATTGCTGGCGTTATTTTCAAAGTGAAAATGATTTTTTCTCAATTTTGAGCTGCTTCGTAAGATTCAAACATATCGTCTGACACATCATTGTATTCACCACTCGAAGTGGCGCCTGTCTCAATACAATCTCTGTCACGCATATTTCACCGCACTGAACCGCGTTCCAAGAGATACTTGGAATTAGCGACACCATGCGGCGTAAGAAATAATCACTCCAGAAAAAAAGCTGTCATGTCACAAAATATGGGCATGGCTAATAGCTCGACTGAGCTAGTATATTCAAAATTAAAAAGCCGCTTCGAGTAGAAATCTTAGGGTCACTACTCGATTGACTACCGTGCACTGATGAGGGTCAATAAGACCAATAATTGGATGAGACTATTTTATTTTCGAAATTTTCTGAATTATCACCTTGCATACAACTTCTCGGGTGAACAGTATTTGGACCTTTCGGAAATAAACAGTACTTTTCCGTATCAAACTAAGTAGAATTCCAAGGAAATATGAAATATTTGTGGGATAATATCTCCCACATATATGTGTTTCCTTCAATGATGCATAACCCCCATTCCTACACTTTACTGACTTCGATTCGATAATATTCTACTATTTTGGTAATAACTTACAGACATCTGATTCCATGAACACGAAATCCTCTTTACTGCTTACAAACACACGATTTCATTGACAAAAATTATCACATAGGTACTTATTGATTAATGAACTTGTTTCTTCAAAAAAATATTAATTGTTTCAGCATTTTGAAGCGCTTACTGATATTTTCTACTAGGTACTCATGTGACTAATCACCTCAAATATGAATTTGTTCTAGTGACCCTTCAATCAAATCCCAAACTGGAGAGGCCAAGGTCTTTCAAAATGTTTATATTGACTGTAGAACCGATAGACACTTCAACAGGCGATAATTATTATCACTCTGTCGGTCAATTTGAGTTTGAATACGGCTCCCAGATACTGACGAAGTTTAGTGAAAAATGTCCCAATACAGTTGTGGAGAATAGCAAGTTATCCAAAATGGATATTCAGGTGAGGTTAGATATATTCTATGAGCTCTGCATCTAACTGTGTATAATTTAAAAAAATTGTTCCACTGAAAATATCATTTATTTTTTGAGCCAATTGAAATATATATTTTATTAAATGATGATGAATTGTTCGAACGAAATCTTTAAACTTTATTCATGCTATTGAGTAACGATATCCCTGGACAACTTGGTGACAAAGATTGGGAGTTTTCACAAATTCAACATGTCGGCTCTAAGATGGCGGATGGGTATTGTGATCATGGTTAAATTCAATCTAAAATTGGTTTTTATGGGTTTCCGAGTTCGAGGAATATACATTTTTTGTCTAAATTGAGAAATTCAATGTGGCGATGCCAAGATGGTGAATATTGTTTTTGGGGTTGAATTATTAGGATTTTCTTGGGAAAAATCAAAATATTTGGAATGGCGGCTCAAAGATGGCGAACGAGTATTGTGATTATGGACCGATTCAATTCAAAATTGTTTTGTGGGAGTTTCTGGGATCGCTGATAGAGTATTTTTCTCAAAATTCACGAATTAAATATGGCGGATCCGAGAAAGAGTATCCTGATTATGATTCTATTGGATTCAAAATTGTGTCATACAGTGTGCCGAAGATAAGGAAGAACAGCATATGGATTATATTGGGGATCTCGGTAACCGTAATAGTTACACAATAGGTCAAATAGGCAAGAAGGGATGTAAATAAATATATTTTGAGTAATCTCAAAAATGTTGATCAATTCCGGAAATATTCGAGAAAAAAAAACGAAATTTGGCGGTTTGATTTTTATTTAGAGTTATTTGAGAAGTCCTGAAAAAATCATAGGCACTTTCTCATCGCCACTTTTTCAAAATCTCCGTACAACGTTCCGTTTCTGAGAAACCATCATCAACTTTGTTTTTTTTTATATGGCACAAAAAGTAGTACGACTTTGCATTCTTAATTGTAGCTGATTTATTTGAAACGAAACTTTGTACGAATATTTTGCGAACACTATTTCGTAGAGCTGAAAGCGACAATTGGTTTTCTCGAAACTCCTCAAATAACTCTATAACAATATAAAAACCAAACCGCTTCATTCAGTTTTTTTTTTTCGATTTCCCAACTCATATTTATTGACCCCTTGATTGCGCAACTTCTTGCTGATACCTACGTAACTGTTACGGTTACTAAGATCCGCATGCTCTTTATCATCATCTTGGGCACACTGTTCATGGGAAATTCAGAAATTCCAGATGGCGGCTGAGTTTGGTTTGATTCGATTCAAAACTGATTTATAGGATTTTTTTGATACAGAGAAGTATTGTTTGTCAAAATTCATCAATTCAAAATTGCGACTCCAAGCTGACAGCAAGGAGAACCTGCTGATAGATATATCACGTAGGATTTCGTGAAGTATAAGCGGAACCTCTATATCTCCTGGTTTCTTAACTTCTAGATTTTTCCCACTAAAATTTGCAATATGTCAGAGTCTATGTGCTGCACACCTCACTAGTTGATAAGATGTTGAATTATTTTTGAATAGGCCGAGCGGATTTGTCATATGTGAGGTGGTAAGCTACAGATGTTTAAGGGTAAGGTTTTACAGACGGATGAATAACAACGGCATTGAACAACTTAATAAAAACATGAAGTATTCATTCAACAAATAACTATGGTGGTCTACTGACATACAGGAATGTTATCAAGATTTATAACTACTCCTGAAAGAACCATATGAATTTACATAAACGAATACAAAATCGGGTCAACAATCATATAGGTTATCATCATATCAAGTTCTATACATGAAGCTATTTTATCAGTCACCTTTTTTTAATCATAAAATCCTACGTCAAATACTTTAATATTTTTGTAGGAATGTTATATTTATTTTATTGATTTAGAGCCGATGGATGGAGAACACTTTATATATTATATATTTACTGATGAGTTCATCCATGACGACTGTTTATATTCTCTCTTGTTTATTATCAATAAGTTTACTTCTTCACACAAAGTCTTCAGTCTCTTCATAATTTCAATTTCCACTAATCTGCAACTGGTTATGGGCCCAGGATTGATCGAGTGAAATATTCTATACGTAAACTGTAATAATTGAATTGGAACTGAAGAGGATACACTGAATAAAGGAGAAAGAACACTTTATATATTATATATTTACTGATGAGTTCATCCATGACGACTGTTTATATTATCTCATGTTTTATTATCAATAAATTTACTTCTTCACACAAAAATCAGTCTCTTCATAATTCCAATTTCCACTAAGTTGGAGTTAATTCATTCTGATATTTGTGGACCCATGGTGAAGAAATCAATTAGTGGAAAACGTTACATCCTCACTTTTATCGATGATTTTACTCGTAAGACATTTGTATATTTTTTGACAAATAAGTCAGAAGTATTTGACAAATTCAAAGAATTCAAAAATTTAGTCGAGAATGAATGTTCTTGTAAAATAAAATGTCTACGATCAGATAATGCAAAGGAATATGTAAGCCACGTTATGAAAGGGTTTCTTCGTGAAAATGGAATCAAACATCAAACAACAATTGAGTATACACCACAGCAGAATGGAGTAGCTGCAAGGACTAATAGAACATTGGTTGAAAAGGCAAGATCCATGATTTATGATGCCAACCTATCTCAAGAATTTTGGGCAGAAGCTATTAAAACAGCTTGTTATCTCAAGAATAGAAGTCCTACTATTGCAGTACAAGCTAAAACCCCTGAAGAAGCTTGGAGTAGCAGAAAACCTAACTTGAGTCATTTGCGTACTTTTGGATGTACTGTATATGTTCATATACCTAAGGAGAAACGCAAGAAATGGGACTCGAAAAGTTCTGAATTGACTTTTGTTGGTTATTGTGAAAATTCAAAAGGATACAGGCTGATAGACTTAGTGCCCGTTCCGATTCATGCATTATGCGCAGCAAGCGCATGGTTAGCGTTCCGATTCACGCAATTTACTGCATCAACAGTGCATGGCTCCGCCCACTTCCGGTGCATGAACTGCTTCTCCAAAATACCAGAGGCAGTTTTGCTACACGTCAGGCATCTGTCACTTTTATAACCTTTAGGTTAGGTATTATTCGCAAAAATAAACAATACCGAATTATTGTCATAAAACAATTATTTCCTGTATGTATCTATTATACAATGTGGTCATTTACAAAACGAACTTCGAAACAACGTTTATACAAGGCAAAACAGGTAATACTTGGAGTTTTATTGATTCATAGAAGCCTTCAGCAGAGGGTTCATATGAATCATATGGTTCATACATCACCGATAATCATCAGTAAACGGAGTTTTTGTTGACCCACTACTCGTCCAAGATTGAGTAAGTACAACAGTGATGAAATCATACCCATGAAAGAGGGAGAAGCTGAGGTCTGGGCAATATTCTTTGGTCTAGGATACAGAGCTCCGCTTATGTGTGATGTAGAACTCCGGCTCTAAGGCAACCTCTCACATGAAATGAAAGTCATGCCAATGGAAAATGAACTCTGCAAATGTGTGTTTATATAGAGCACGTCAGAATTCCAGAATATTTGAAATACACTGATTCACCAGAAGTGGGGAAATAAAAACGGTGGAAATATGTCTGTCCAGTCGTCCAAGGAATGCATTGATATATTTTTATACTCAGAAAGAACCCAGGACCCAGGTTTGTGATGAAAAATCATATTTTTACATTATTTCAAGCCTCAGGAATTTCAGCATAGGAAGATTAGTGAGATGAGTTATTTGAAGATAATCATGAGATATGATGAAATGATTTTTCAAGCCCCAAGGCTCCATCAATGATATATTTCAACTATTTGTATATTCAGGAACAATAAAATTTTTATCTAAATTGTTTTCTTGTTCCTAAGATCAAATTTCCCAACTGACATTGGAAATTATCATCAGCTGATAATATTTGAGCTTTCATGTAAACTTTTGCTGCTAAATAATGTAAGTAAAAGCATTTATAAGGTAGTTTATTGATCATTTCACAGTAACAAAGTTTAAATTTTTGTCTACAGCTCCCACTACATTGAAGGCTCCTTCTTGATACCTATTTATAGCAAAATCTGAACAGATTTTGAAAATCCTAGAACATTTATGATCCCAGTAGTATGAATACTGAAAAATAAATTGTTATATGTGTGAATAAAATAATAATCTACCTTCCCTACCTGCTGCTGAATAAAATGCCTCTTCCCCATTGATTTCCACCTCTTTTCCGACAATATCCATGGGTCATGGATATCACAACTCATTACACAATGTAAATTTCTTTAGTCAGATAATTCTGTAGGCCATGCACCTAAATCTGCTCTGATCCTTTTTTCAACAAGATCCATGTATTCTTTTCTTCAGTCCAACATTGGAATATTTGCTTTATATTAGAATGCAATATTCTGTAAACTTCGGCAATGGTGTTTTTCCTGTAAACATTTTGTAGGTATTATTATACATACTGCATTAATATAAAAATCCAGTTGGATACTTTCTGTATGATTCCATTGATGTTCACATTGGAACAAAACCAGTCCTCAGTCCTTCTTTAGGGGTACGTTAGCTCAATTCAGGATCTTTTGCTCCTCATCACTTCGATAATGAATTTGAATTGATAAATTTCACTAATTTCAGTATAATTATGCATTCATCACACATTTTTCGTAAAATTGATAAGAATTTGCGATTTCTGACACTGACAACTTTCTGACAACCACTGACGGCACTGACAATCGTTCCGTTTCACTGATATGCATCAGTAGCAAATGCGAAAAGAAACGACTTCATGCGCCTATGCAATCCATGCAGTTACTGCGTGAATCGGAACGGGCCCTTAGTGTCAAAAGAAATAAAGAAGTCACGAGATGTCATATTCGTTGAAAATAAAATGCATACGAAGAAAAATGGTCCAACTGAAGAATTATTTCATGAAGGAGTGATATTTTCAAGAAATCCCGATATACAGTTACCTGCAGAATTCGTGAAGATAGTTGAGACATTGAGTTCAGAAGAATTTCTGAGAGAGAACTTAGGAGCGGCGCAAGGTATAACAGAAAATGCAGCAAAAGGCAATAATCAAGCTGAGAATCAAGAAAATGTTGATGATTTCAATAGAAATGAAGACGTAACAAATACTAAGCAGTATTCTGATTTGATGGAAGTCCAAGATGAAATCAAAAGGTATTGTAATGATGCCAAATTTTGTCAATATATTTTATCGTCCAGAAAAAAACTGATGAATGAATCGTAACGAGTTCGATATCAGGTACCAACAAATATTCGTTAAAGTGGCCACCTGTTTTTAATATTTATATGGGTCGCTAGGTCGTCTCGGATCGAAATATAAACAAATTTGATGTTCTCCGGTCGATATTTCTTAAGTACCAAGCTATATGTTCATACTCCAGGAAAGTTTTGTTTTATAAAAGAATGTACGAATTAGATGCATTTGGAATGGCAATTTCGTCTACGAGGGTTTTGATGATTATTAAGAACAAGCTTAGGTATATTATTATCACGATAATTGAATATGTTATAAAGATTCATTAAGTATAGACATTTTATAAATACGAGGCACAATACGATGGCTATATAGAATGGACTTACCAGCTTGGTGAAACACTTTGGAACTGAAGAATATAGTCTGAATAAAGTCACTCGAAGTCATTGAAGGGAGGATCATTCGAGAAGAGGAAATTGGGGAACCAATAGGAACGTTAGTTTTGTTTACAGTTCAAGTTAGCTCGTGTATAATTTATGGACATAACATCTGCAGCCGTAAAAATTAATTATCCCAGTAACCTTCTACCAACTAATGTTTATATTAACTTGTGAAAGATGGATTTCCATCAGACAGTTCGGTAACCTTCTACCAACTAATGTTTATATTAACTTGTGAAAGATGGATTTCCATCAGACAGTTCGGTTTTTGTCAATTAAATAAAAGTCATCTTATTGTGCCGGTATTCAGTTCAATTCACGTAAGTTCTATAGTTCAGGAAACATCCCGAAAGTTACCATAATTGTGATCAACCACCAAACATGTAAGAAATCTTATTTATATTGCCGACTTTGCCTGTCTAATTGATTCAAATGCTAAATAGATATTTGTACTCTGAGATAAGTGTGTTAATGTCTACATCCACTATTCTTTCTCCTGTTTGAATATTCACGAACCAAGTTAAAGAAGTAATATTGTTATCAATCTGTATAGGCCAACTTGTCATAACAGTATCCAGAACGAGAACATCGTGTACCTAAAATTTTCGAAGATTATGTTATGTGTGCAGCTATTAGTATTGAAACATCTGGAGATCCAAATAATGTTCGTGAAGCATTCTCAAGAAATGATTCAAATGCGTGAAAGGAAGCTATGCGTGAAGAGTTTGATTCAATAATACAGAATGATACTTGGGAATTGGTTGATTTACCTAAAGATCGAAAACCGATTACGTGCAAATGGGTTTTGAGGACAAAACGAGATGGTGATGGTAAAATAACCAGATATAAGGCAAGGCTAGTCATACGATGATTTTCTCAAGTATACGGAGTTGATTATGATGAAACATTCTCACCAGTTGTAAGAGGAGTGACTCTTCGATACATAATAGCATTGGCAGCAATTTTCGACTGGGAAATCGACCAAATGGATGCAGTTACAGCTTTTCTTCAACAGAGTGTAGACAATAATGAAATATACATGATTCAACCAGAATTATTTGAAGATCAGAAGAATTTGCAGAAAGTTTGCCGATTGAAGAAGGCTTTATATGGCTTGAAACAATCTAGTAGATTATGGAATCAGAAGCTGGATACAGAATTGAAGGATATTGGTTTGATACAAGCTAAGTTTGATGTCTGCGTTTATTATTACTTGAAGGGGGGAAATATCATAATTATTGCAATTTACGTTGATGATATGCTGAGTTTCTCCAATAATAAAGAAACGAAGTGTTGGATCAAAGCAGAATTGCAGAAAAGGATACGCATCAAAGACCTAGGTGAAGCAAATCATTGTTTAGGCATAAGGATAAGAAGAAATCGTGAAGAAGGTACAATTTCCTTGGATCAAACAGGGTATTTGGAGCAAATTTTCAAAAGATTCAATATGACAGATTCAAAACCAGTTAAAACTCCGATGGAATGCGGAAGGAAACTCAGTAGCAATATGGAACCACTTAATGATAAAGAGAGAGAAGAGATGAAACTAATTCCTCATCAAATGGTTGTAGGAAGTTTACTTTATGCAGCTCAAGCTACTCGACCAGATATATCTTTTGCAGTGGGGGCATTAAGCAAATTCAATGCTAACCCTGGTAAAGAGCATTGGGCTTCTGCAAAGAGGGTTTTTAGGTATCTTCGAGGAACAACCAATTCAAAAATTATTTATAGAAGAAACGGCAATACTGAAATCTTCGGGTATGCAGATGCTGATTTCGCAGATGATCTAGATCTAGATCTAGATCAGTGGATACATTTTCAAAGAAGCTGGAGCAGCAATCAGCTGGTCAAGCAAGAAGCAACAAACTGTAGCACGTTCTACGACAAAGGCCGAATACATGGCTTTAGCACATGCTACACAGGAAGCATTGTGGTTGAGAATGTTGAAAGAAAAACTTCAAATCAATCAGAAATCTATTCGTATCTTCTGTGATAACAAAGGAGCTATTGATTTGTCGAAGAATTCAGTATACCACTCTCGGACAAAACATATTGATGTTCAACATAATTTCATTCGTGAGGCTGTGAAGAGCGAAGCTGTCATCATTCTAAAAGTTGCTACAGAAGAAATGGTCGCAGATTCTCTCACTAAGCCAGTGAATAGAGAGAAGAATGATTTTGCACTACGAAAATGGGTATTCAGTGATAACATTTCTTGTTACGGATTCCTCATCAAGTGGGGGTGTAGGAATGTTATATATACTTTATTGATTTAGAGCCGATGGATGAAGAACACTTTATATATTATATATCTACTGATGAGTTCATCCATGACGACTGTTTATATTCTCTCTTGTTTATTATCAATAAATTTACTTCTTCACACAAAAGTCAGTCTCTTCATAATTTCAATTTCCACTAATCTGCAACTATTTTTGAATACAACCCTGACTACTATCCGACAAACGACACCCTCTCTGATATGAATGGCATCATTTCCTACCATGTGCCTTTCAAATTGCTTTTGGGTCAATGATCTGAAATCTTTTCCTACGGGTATTTTTATAGACCGGTTTGGTCAACTTACAAATTTTGTATCTGGTTCACTTTTCACTTCGTATGCAATACTTGAAATTCGTGACACTTGCAAATTGACTGGTTTGAACTGAGAAAACTTTCAACTGTACAAGATACTTTTACAAACACTGTTGAGCTTAACTTTCAGCCTGAAGACTAACTATTGCAATGTCTGTCGACTACTTGCAAAAATGGACAAAGTATGATTCTGATGTCTGTCGACAAAAAATCCGCTACTTAAAAGTCCGTTAGCTTCAAAACCGTGTGATCACGGTATTACTGAAACCCAACTCTCACGAGTCATGTTTGTGACTGCTTTCGATTGACTCTTGGTCATCATCTTTATATCAAAATCTAACCCTTATTTCTCTCATAGCGGCAATTCGACAAAAGAACACGTGCACAATATTGTGTCACCAAGCCTCAAATTAATGGCTTTGTTTATCTCATTGATATCAGTGATATTATACCTTCAATGTCTTTTGATCGGCTCCTTCTTGGGTATATTTGTTTATAAATTCTTGGCTTTATCATTCTAGTTACCAGTTATCTATATATTTTCGACGCCTTTGAGATTCATCTGTTTATGACTTCATATAGGCCGCCTACAGTAATTCTAATTCTTTTCCAGAACGTGTGATTATAGCTTATCTGTATTTGACATTTGATCATTAATTACTTTTTATAATCATAATATATTATTTCCATGTCCAGCACACCCAGTATTTCATCAAATGAATATAGGATAGGATTTGAGATCATCTACTGAACTATGTTCATTCCGTTCATCTGATGAATGTATTGTCTTAGTCTTCTCGATGGAACTATATGACTTCAGACAAGTTGGCAGAATTAATGAATTTAAAATATTCCATTGAAAACAATGAAAAATCCCACTAGCACTTGCAGAAAATTTTAAGTAGTATTGTAAGACAAAAGACAGTATTGAAAAAAAGAATCTCAAATGATATGATCGAAATAAAGAAGCATGGAACAAAATGAAATCTTTGTTTCTGGAGTGCTTCTTTCTTCTCCTGCTTGGTGTCGCTAATTCTATAAGTATCTCTTAAAACGCAGCTCAATGCGGTGACATAGGCTTCACAGATATGCATTGGGATAGCACAAATGACTCTTATAACG
Organism: Chrysomela aeneicollis; assembly: GCA_029955515.1. Classification (NCBI taxonomy): domain Eukaryota; kingdom Metazoa; phylum Arthropoda; class Insecta; order Coleoptera; family Chrysomelidae; genus Chrysomela; species Chrysomela aeneicollis. The sequence goes on from JARUHQ010000036.1 coordinate 344,812, forward strand.
TTATTTCACTGTATTTGTATACTTTTTTATTAGTATAAATCATTTTGAAATAGCAGAAATTGATGACATGTTTATTGAAATAAGGCGATGATTCGAGTGAACCTTCCATCAGGTTTCTTGAACTATCTGATATGGAATTGATATATTCAATCGTTACCTTTAATATTCGAATCGAATTATACTTATCATCATCCCCGATTATTTGACTGATATTGATGTTGTAGACTCAAGGTCAGAGTTGAACATCAGATTGGCTTCCAATAAATTGTTTTCATTAAATTTTCTCTATACTGATTTTTTTATCATCAGCATAAGTTAACCACCCAAATATAGTTGCAACTATAGAGACACTGCATCTGATGAGAAACTACAAAAGTGAAGTATACGTAGGTAATAATAGTTGGTGTAACTTGATACGGTCAACGGCTCTAGTACAGTCAAGCATATAGAGGACGGTTTTCTATTGGATGTATCAATGGTGACCAGGACTGACACGGAGAAATAAGCTTTTTAATAGAAAATGCGCTGGAGATGCTGTATCTGATAATTGACTATTTTATCGAAGGCTTGAGAGGATCGAAATAAATTAGATTCTTGAGGGTTTGCTACTTTGGGTTCTAGCTTTGACAAATAATATTGTAGAGTCTACACCAAGAATATATATTCAACAAGGTATATCAACTCGAAATATACAGTAGTACTCATAACTACTTCACCTGTGAAAAATGCAGATTCTTCTATTCTAATATACCTTCGGAGGCTATCTATGCAACAATGTGATGAGTAATAATTTTAACATTGTTTTATATTTTCCAACTGAGTTATACTGATTTTCTATCTATTTGTTTATGTTTGAGATGGAATTTAAAAATATTTTGTAAAATCAGTGGAATTTCGCCCATCTTTGTCCTTGAATAAAATCAACTCAGGAATGATTGTAAATAATACTGAAACTCATGAACATAATCTTTATCATAATTATTCTCATGAAAATATTTTGTTATGGATAGGCTTGGAGTTATTGTTATTGTTTTCAGGTTTATTGGGTAGCACCTCCAGAAAATAGCGGTTGTGTTGCTATAAAAGCATCAGTTGTTGAAACAAGAGAAAACTGGTTCAGTGAGGATGGGCAATTGACCAGAACCTTATGTGAAGATAACTCCAACGAGAATATTAAACCTGAGATTCTGGAAAAATGTTGTGCTTGTGATGAAGCAAAGTATGAGGTAACAATCTGATGATGAGATTCAAACTATTAAATCATTTTTTCACATAATATTTTTTCATGAATCTATGAACATCAGTTCAGATAATTTGTAAAAAAAACACTACCTGTTACAAACGCAATAATGTTGTGAAGAATAAAATTCATGAAGAACATATATCCCAATATATTTCGAACTATAGGAAATTTTCATGTACATTATTTAAACGAGAGCTTATTCTTCCGCACTTCTTCCAGTAGATTTCACGGCATGACACATTTCTACATTTAACATTATATATTATACAACATACGAAGGAAATTGAGATATTAAAAAAAATATCCTTCAGATAATGAGACCGTAGACACGCACAGAGAATACGCCTTTATTTTAGTGGCGTTGCATATATAGATATGGCGATGTAACTATGAGACACATAATATTATATATGCCATGTGTATATATCGTGTTTGAGTTGTTCTAAAACTTTATGGAACTGTCATTCATCTGTAATCTCTCTCCATCTGATAGCTCCCAGAATATTCCATCCTTTTCAGTCCTAGATCTTTCGCGAACAATCGATAACTATCTGGAATGTCCAATACAGAAGGATATTTTAATATCGGCGATACTTCTTGTTGACTTTGCCGAATTCCATTACATTGCCCCCTACTTAAAAGGCATTCCTCCTGGAATACATTACTCTTGTTATGGTTACGATATGAGCAACGATATGAGCAACATGACACCGTCTTCTCCCTTGGAATCGTCCAGGGATTCCAGCAACATACAAGAATTTCAACTCCAGTGAATCTGAATACAACCTCCAGTATGTTTCGGGTTTCGGACAATCCTCCGGTTCAGGCCATCTAAACCGCAAGGCAGCTTTGGGATAGCTTTTTGATGTATTCCTTCTTCCAGTACCTACAGCGCTTCGCGAGTCGACTAATGCATCCCAGGGGTTCTCGTAGGATGGTTTATGAAATTGCCTCCCCTCGGTTGTCATATGAAAGAGCGATCTTTTCCCTTCAGGACTGATATCTTCAACTTTCAGAGCTCGACCGATGGATGATCTTTGTTGTTGAAGCTCTTCTAGCTTACCAAACCTTTTCCGGAACCCATTGGCTATTCCTCGGAACATCTGAAGGTCCTGGGCTAGTGTACGTATACTCTACAGGGGTAGTAAAAAGGTCGCGATGCTCTTCTCTAGTAACGTCAAACCGTGCTTTCGATGAACCGCTGTATACTCCCATGAAATCCTCGAAAGTAAGCTCCTCTACGTCTTGAACTTGTACCTGCTGCACTTGTTGATCCAGCGTTCCCTCGAACGGTGCAAATCTGTTGAAGTGAACTACTTTTGGTTTACCATTGGGAACTTTGCTGATACGGTAAATAACGTAATTTATCTACTTCTTAATGCAGTAGAGTCCTTCCCAAGATTTCTGCAACTGCGGACATAGTCCTCGTTTTCTCTGTGGATTGTGGAGCCACACCAAATCACCTTCTGCGTAGCAGTTGCCATCAGCTCTCATATCATAGCGTTCCTTCATTCGTTCGCTGGAGATCCGAAGATTAGAACGAAGCAATTAATGTATATTGTTCATCTTTCTCCTCAGGTTCGCTATGTAATCTCCACCTGCCACGTCCTTGCCGGGTCTGCATCCAAATACCAGGTCACATGGAAGTCGCATATCTCGTCCGAACAGAACCTTTGCTGGAGTTTGTCCTGTAGATTCTTGCACTGCTGATCGGTAGGTCATCAGGAAGAAGGGCAGATGTTGGTCTCAATCCCGTTGATGTTGATCCACGACTTTGCAGAGGTATTTTCCTACAGTCCGGTTCATGCGTTCCACCATTCCATCTGTTTGAGGATGTAGTGGTGTTGTCCTGGTCTTCTTGATTCCTAGCCTCTCACTCATTGTCCGAAATACCTCACTCTCAAAGTTCCGACCTTGGTTAGAGTGAAGTTCCATGGGTACCCCAAATCGACTACCTAATGAGTTCTTTCAATAGTACACCAGCGACGGTTACAGCTTCTTGATTAGGAATCGCATACGCCTCCACCCATTTGGTGAAGTAGTCCATGCAAACCAGAAAATATCGATTGTCATCATCGGTTATCAATAATAGTCCAGCAATGTATAAGGCAATTCTCTCAAACGGGTTACCCAAATTGTACTGCCTCATATGGGCTCTCGGTTTTCGATGCGGCCCATCACTTGCGAAACAGACGGTGCATTTACGGCACCATTATCTGATGTCATCGCTGTAGTTCACCCATTAGAACCGCTCACGAACCCTCTATGGAGTCCTATTCACTCCTAGATGTCCTCCTGAAGTCCCATCGTGTACGTAGCGCAGAAGCTCCGGAACTCGGCTCCTAGGGATCACCAACTGCATTCGATAATCTTACCCGTTCTCTTTTTCGAGTTTCCTCTAGTAGTAGAGAGCCCCACTGACCCCAGTAAACCTGCAAGGTTTGTGATGATGGGGCTACTTCTTGTCAAGTGGGGCGACAATCTGCTTCCTTCCATTCCCGGAGTTTTCGAAGCTCTGGATCCTTCTCTGGTTCCTGTTGGACAGCTGCAGGCAACCAATCATCGCTGACAACGGTAGTCCTGTTGATGGATTCTTCCTTAACCACCAATCGACTGTACAATGTGGACATCTAGGAGGACAGGGTCGTCTGGACAAGGTATCTGCATTCTTGTGGCTTGTTCCAGGTCAATGTTCTATCACGAAGTTATATACTCCTGTAGCCTCTCAATCCAACGAGCTATACCTAGCAGTCGGGATTATTGAATTGTATGAGCCACGTGATCTGTTTTAAGCAGACATTTTGTACCTTATAGAAGTGCTCCACTGATTTGAATTCAGCTAGGAGTTCCTGCCTGGTGACGCAGTAGTTTCGTTCTGGCTTCGATAACACCTTACTGAAGTATCCGATAGCTCGCTCCAGCCCATCCTGATGCTGTGTAAGGAATTGCTGGCATCCATGTCAAGAATAAACTGACCTTTTGGAAGTGGATACCCCAGTGGCTTTGCGACATCCGAAATCATCCGGACATAACGTCGATAATAGGTGCAAAATCCAAGGAATCTTCTTAGCTGATGTTTATCTTCTGGTACTGGCCATTGTTCAACTACTCGTACCTTCTCGGGGTCGACCTCCACTTCTTCACTACTCACGACGTGGCCCGAGTAGTTAACTCAGAAATCTGAGCAGCAATCTTATCTTCCGGTTCCTCGAAGAATTTTAAAAAAGAAGAAAATTCGAATTTCGATATTATGCCAAACGTCTTCCTTTTATTTGTATTTTTGTATCAAGTATCTGAGTTTTTACGTGAAATTCATCATGATGATGATGATGAGGTTATCATTAATGCGCAATTGATGACACAGAAATTTTGAAATAAAAACTCAAATTATGATTTTTTTCCATATTATGTTACATTATAGCAGACATATTGTGTGTACCGTGATTTGAAAACAGATCATCTGAATTTTCTCTTGTTCCGAATTCACATATATTGTAGGACCTAGTGTCAACGTATTCTTCAGACAAGTTTTGATTTCCAGAGTTATGTGGATATGATATCGATACTTGGCAGGGTTGTTGGATTTTATTCTATTTTGGAAGCAATTTTATCTTTATGCATCTGCGTTAACACACTTCAACCAATCTGATAGATATAAATAATGAGATATTGTAGATAGTCAAGTTGAAATCTCTGGTCCTCGGAATTTCGGAAACCATAAGAGTACTCTGACATCCAGTACGAACATATAATACATATTTGAAAATAATCGTATCTCACTCAAATAATTCACTGCAGGTTGCTTTCGAAGGAAGATGGACAAGAAACACTCACCCACGAAATTACCCTTCAGACGTTTGGAGTACTAAGTTCAGTGATGTAATTGGTATATCGCACCAGAAAGATCAATCTTTTTGGAGTGAAGGTGCTCTGGCAACTGAAGGTTTGAAGAAACTAGCAGAAAGTGGTTTTACTGCCACTTTGGAATCAGAGCTCAAAGAAAATGTAAGTAAGTGTTAAGTGTGAATTAAGCATAAATACTCAATTCTTGAACAGGGTTCTCCTCATCATATGTATTTGAAGCTCCGAATCTACAAAATCAACAACAGCTACAGATAACGAATTTGTTTGAGCTGCTTGAAGACTAGAGCTTTTAACAGAGCGCAACTCGGTTACCCGCTTCAGAATTGTTCAGAATATAACGACTTCAAATCGTTAGAACATTGATTATCTTGGTCAAACACGGCGAAACATATTGTTACGAACTGCTGACATTTCCGAGAATGTCGGAAATCATTTGCTCGACGCGTGACTCACAGCGCGGTCGCAGAAGCACCGCTATAATTAGCGGATGATTCATTGCCGTCGAATATGAAAAATGCTTTCAGTTTATTCCTATTCTTTCTCGATAATGATGTTCTTACCTATATAAGATCCGCGGTTTCGCGGACAAGTCAGATTAGAAATGTGTATTTATATTTGTAAAGTAAATCTTGAGTGGATAATAAAATCCAATTCGGTTTTGAATTTCTTCATTCCATAACTCGTTTCTTATCAACAACTGATCCCCCACTTTTTCTGTCATAATTCTATCTAGGAATCTATAACTTATACAGAATGTGAAAAATTATGTAACACTTTCCCTCCTTGAAAGAAAAATAAAATGTTTCAAAGTTGAAAATCTTCTCTCAATCTCACTGGTAACCTAATGTTTCTCTCCGATTTTCGTGTAATGGTGGTATTGACATTATTTTATGAATTTTGTACAGAATTTGGTGTTTGTTCGGTATATAGTAATCAAACTCAGAATCAGAATCATTAGACAATGTTGTTTTATTTCCTATTGATCGCAATTGATTTATATGTCTCTTCCATAATCTACCATCATCAAGTCTTATCTCATAATGTAATTTTCCAATTTTTCTTTTTACTTTTCGAATTCCTACTTGTTTTCTCCAATATAATTCCTACACTCTACTCTTTCGGTGAGAAGGAGCCGCAAAAAATACCAAATACAACACCCTCGTCTCATTCGAAAACTAATCAATATTTATTTAATATTATTTGAACTTTATTATGTAGAAACTCCGAAATTGTTAGCCATTTCACAAAGTGAGACGTTCTGATGATTGCGAATTGTTGTAGAAGAAATAAAGATTCAAGCTAGTTCAATTCAAATTGCTCTTCTCCTTATCCATATGTTGTGTATGCGTTTGTACATTTAATGATTCAATAACTGAACATGTTGTTTATATTGATAGAGTGAAAATATTCGAACAATAATAAAAGCAAGAGGACTCCAATACCCCAACATAACAGAATCATCATATGCAGTTTTCCGAGTAGACAGTAAGAATCACTTGGTATCACTGGTTTCAAAAATCATTCCATCACCGGACTGGATAGTTGGTGTTTCGAATTTTGAGTTGTGCAAGGATGATTGTACATGGGCGGAATCTTACAGTTTCAATTTGTATCCCATTGACGTTGGAACTGATGATGGAATAGAATATTCGGTGAGTACCTATATAATACAAAGATCCTGTAGTGATGTTTATTACTTATTCTTTGAATTCAAACTGAACTTATATCTGTGGTTAGTCTTGCTATAGATTCACTAGATATATCCCAAGGTGGATATAGGATGGTGAAACAGCTCTTCAATTGTTTCTGCGAAAAACTTGTAGACCGTTTGAAAAGGTGGTAATATTTCCACGACTCGAATGAAGATGGCGGTAAGATCGATTTTCATGGAATATTTCTGTAGCTTATGTATTTCTTTGGTTCCAATCTGACAGGCGTTAATTGAAACGACATTGAAACACTATATTTTCAGTTAATCTGGAATAGTTATCGATATTTTTACTCTTATAGGTATTTTTTCTCCTAGGACAGATGACACTTACAAAAGCACAGTTTTTCTTTTACCGACACGAGGTATAGCGCCATCTCTGTTAATTTCAGGAAATATTACTATACGGTATGAAATCAAGTAGGCAAAGGTCTACAGTTTATTCTAGTGCTTGTTAATAGGAAGCTGTTTCACCATCCTATATCCACTGTAAGGCTATTTGCTTACAAGAACGTAATTTGGCGCTTTAGCTCGGGTGTTTCTATTTACAATCTCGGGCGCCACCTATCTTATAGTGGTAGGTCCACTTGCACCGGACAACTATCAGTGGAGAAAGTTAATTCCAGGGGTCTATAAAGTAAGCTGTCAAAGTGACAGTAGTATGACTGGTGATACTACCCTGGTTTGTCTAGTTGCTATAGTGACTATACTTAATCTAGTTAGAAATAAAACAAAATATACAACCAACTATTTTATTTACTCTATATATACACACTATTCACAGTATATTTACAATATCTACGAGTCTTTACGAATCAGTTCCCTCTGAGACATACGGTTATCAAAGCACGCAAAGCAAAGCAATTAAACTATCAAAGCTCGCGGTATCGAGCGTTTCGTGCTAAAAGCTAATCTAACAAGCGCAACTAGCAAAAAGCTCCATGTCAAAATAAACCAAACCATGCGTACTCTCAGAGCCCTACGATTCAGGTACAAGCCTACGCTCTTCAGTACCTGGATCGACCCAATACTCTCCTAGTGTTCAGAGCCTACGCTCTCAGTGCACAAGGGGGGTATTGGAGGGTGATACCTCACTTTACCGTTACCACTATGTACCTCGTCCCCTGATTCACGGCCAAGCCTACGCTCTTCCGGCCTTGAATCAGATTGCGTCACTATCTGATATCCAGAGCCTACGCTCTCACGACATCAGATCGCGATCACTGTCTGATATGCAGAGCCTACGCTCTCATGATATCAGACAGTTCCACAGGGCACAATACCTCGATGTATCTTCTCTGTGCCCTCACCTCTCGTGTCTGGTGCGTGGCTTGCTGCTTCCTGGCTGGGCTGCTACTGCCAGTTCCCTGGTATACGGGCCGGTCACGGTCTCCTTGTTGTCGGTCGGTCGGCTGCTTGGTCCTGCTGTTCTCCCCGCTGCTGGCTGGTCCTTCGCTGAGCTGCTACTGAATTTTCAGTCTGATGTTCTCGACTACCTCGATTCACGGTTCCACCACTTTTCTCGAAGAGTGGGGCGCGCATGCACAAAACGGTGTGCGCGGACACGCTCTGTGTGCCGCAGCGATGTCTCGACTCTCATATACAGTGCGTTCCGCATTATTTCCGGTTATCGAAATAAACACTTGCATACGACCCTATCATGACTATTTGATTGACCATGATATCAACAAGAAGAAAACATAAACTCAAAACCGAATTACTATTCAAACCGATACTATACCGTATGTCTCATATACAGAATGATAGTAACTTCGTTACATTCCCCCCTTACTTCGGTAAAAAAAAAATAATTTATTATTTTTTTTATCCACATCTCAAACCTAACTGAATACAATTCTAACTGAAACTTAAAATATCTTCCGGAATCCTGGGACGTCCTCCTTCATCCCGATTCTACTTCCACGAGATTCGGGTTGGTCGGTGCATCATCGAATCTCGCTCCTTTTCGCCTTCTAGTGGCGGCGTCGATGCAAACGGGCGTGTGGGCACCCGCACGTAGGGCAGCGGTCGTGTTCGGGTTCGGGGCGGTTTCTCCGACGGGTTTCTGACCAAGGTTTACTGTCACACGGGCACTTCCTGGACATGATACCGACCAGGCCACATCTGGAACAAAACATTACTGGTACTCGGCCATCTCGTCGGTGACCAGGTTCTCCACAGCGCCAACACATGTTCTCGCTGATTCTGATACGTCGTATCAGGCTGCTGGCTCCTTCCTCCCTTCTTCGTCTCTCCCGGTCGCGACGGTCTTCTTCTAGCCTTCGTTCCATGGCTTGTGGAGTCCAGTACTCATCCAACATCGGATTCCAGTGAGGGGCGACTCCCACTTCTTCGCTTCCCTCACTAGACAGAGATGCTTTGTCTATTCCTCCCTTGTCTTCTGTAGCTTGGAGAGGGTGAGTCGGTGTCGGGGTTGAGGCCTGTGATGTACTTGGCATATCTTCGGCAATATTCTCCACGGTGGGGTTCGGAAGGATCGGCAAGGCGACTATGCCAGTTGTGGTTTGAGGCGAGACTTGCGGTGTCGATGTCGAGTCGGTCGTCAGTGTTGGCGGTGCGCATTCTCCAACATCCATTTGTTCAGAGTCTGCAATGGCGTCGGCCAATTCCCTCGCTATGTCCTCCATCTGCTGTGGTGAGGCAGTTATTTCCAGAATGGGACTCGACATGTCAGGATATCTATAAGAAAAACTCCACGGTACAAAAGAAAGTTTATTCTATCAAGGAAACATCGACAAAAAATACAATTCATTCAAAAAAAAGTTTGCCACTCAAATGCGTTCCGAATTCGGAAGGGTAACGCGTACTACGCGTCCATCTGGGGCGGTGAGTCATCTCCTGACCCTTCGGTTCGGATCCACTCCTGTTCCCCGAAGGGCAAACAGCTTGGCTCGTAAGGCTGCGGGCCAAGGTGCTCCGGGAGGGAGACACAGGAGGGCTTCGGCTACCTCACCCTCACCCTCATGTTTTGCCCTTTCCACAAGGGGACTATCTATAAGGCCCGGTGACTTCGGACAATGACTCCCTTTTCCTTCACCCGTCTCCCTGGACAGTCCCGTGAGTGAGGTTTTTTCGTCGAGGGTGAGATCTGATATCTCCTCACGTCTGAACTGGATGGGTTCAGGGCCTGGTCCAATGGGCAAGGGAATGTCCTCTACAGCCACCGGTTATGGGGGTGGGGTTATAATTTTTGTGACCGCTTTTTGAGTCTGTCGGGTCATTGGGCAGGGACGACATAACTTTCGTGGCGGCGGGGTAGTTACGGTTACTTGAATCGGTCGACGGCGCTGCGTTAGGTCACGCGCCAGTATTTTTATGGCCCTTATGCGTTTTTGCGCATCGCTCATTTTTTTTCTGGCGTCGACCACGGGTGATCGGATGTCATTCGGGCTGGGCGTCGGTACCGGAATTTTCTTGGGCATTTTCTAGAAGAGAGAATGTCCTATCATCGCGGTGTTCGAGAACGGTTTCAAATCTTTCACGTGGACACGATGAAACTTTTTGCCAGTATTGCTCTTCACATCATAAATAACGGGAGATATATGGCATCTCCATTCTCGTCTACGGATATTGTAGTGATGACTCTGGTTGGTAAAAGCACGGGCCAGGTTGATCCGGACGAACTGGAAAACTTCTCGGAGTTTGTCCAATCGTTGTGTTCTGCTCTCAAATTCCTCTTGTTCCATTTCCGCGTCTTCAGTTACTGGTTCCTCCGGCAGGTACACGGCTCCTGGTACCTCCAACTCTCTTCCAAAGTTGAGAAATGCTGGAGTATATCCGGTGGAGTCATGGCGGGCGGTGTTGTATGCGAAAACCAGGTCGGGTATGTGTTGATCCCATTTTCGGTGATCACCGTCGCAGAACTGCGATATCATGGTCTTCATCGTTCTGTTGGTTCTTTCTACGGGGTAAGCCTGCGGTGTATACGGCGGGGTGAAACGATGTCCAATCTTCAGTTCTCTCAGGAGGTCTCTGAACGGTGCTCCGGTATACTGGGTTCCATTGTCGGTAATTACGGTCTTCGGGCAGCCAAAACGAACAATAATCTCTTCATAGAGGGCCTGACTCACTGCCTTTGCCGTTGCCTTTCGTATAGGACGGCACTGGACCCACTTGGTGAATCTGTCTTGGAATACCACCAAGTAGTTGTTTCCTTTACTTGAACGAGGTAGTGGTCCCACCAGATCGGAACTCACAGTCTCCCATGGTTGTCGGTTCACAGACGGTTGCATCTTTCCTGGTGTCTTTTGTTGGGATGTCTTGAACTGTTGACAGGACTGACACCCTCGGACGTATTTGGCTATATCCCGAAACATTCCTGGCCAATAATAGCGACTTGCTATCCTGGCGGTGGTCTTGGCGATCCCGAGGTGTCCGGCGGTGGGAGCGTCATGGTTCTCCTTCATTATGACTGTACGAGCTGGTTTCGGGACGCACAATTTCCAGGGATCGGATAGCTCTGGTTCTGAGAAATCGGTGGAATCCCAGAAATGACGGTACAGGCGGTCGTCCTTGATTCAATAATCTGGATAGTCGGCGGTGTTATTCAGAACTTCGTTCTTCTTCTTGGCATACCAGGAACAAGTTTCATTTCCCTCAACGGTGGCTATGTCTACTTCGGCGGGTACAGGATGTCTGGACAATGCATCAGCTACTCGGTTCAGAACTCCTTTCCGGTACTTGATCTCAAAGTCAAACTGTTGGAGATACATACTCCAACGGGCTAGTCTTCCACTCGGGCTCTGGATGTTATGGAGCCACTTCAGTGATTGGTGGTCGGACAGGACCGTGAAACGGTACCCTTCTAGGTATGGACGCATCTTTTCTATTCCCCACACAATCGCCAGGCACTCCTTTTCGGTAACTGAGTATGCCTTCTCAGGAGTTGTCAGTGTCCTACTGGCATAGGCGATGATGTGATCTCCGTCCTCCTTATTTTGGATTAGTACGGCTCCTAATCCTTGATCACTAGCATCAGTCTGGAGTACGAACGGTCTTTCGAAGTCGGGACAGGTAAGGACAGGGGCTTCTGTCAAGCATTTCTTCAGGTGGTCAAATGCTTCCTCCTGTTCGCTCGTCCATTGCCAACGATAGCCTTTCTTTAACAGACGGTTCAGCGGTGCGGCTATGTTCGAGAATCCAGGGACAAAACGTCTATACCACGATGCTATTCCCAAGAAGCGTCGCAGTTGTCGGACGGTGGTCGGTGGTGGAAATTCCAATATGGATTTCACTTTCTCGGTGTCGGTAGCGATTCCTTCGCCGGTTACGACATGGCCCAAGTACTTGAGTGACTTTCTGCCGAACTGACATTTTTCTGGGTTGAGACGGAGGTTGGCGGCTCGGAGACGGCGGAATACTTCCTGCAGAATGCTCAAGTGTTGCTCAAAAGACTCTCCAAGCACGATTATGTCATTCAGATATGCAAAGCAGTACGGATCCAGCTCCGGTCCTATGATACGGTCCATCAAACGCTGGAACGAAGCTGGTGCTGCATGTAATCCGAACGGCATTACTCGGAACTGGAACAGACCTCGGCCGGGTACTGTAAATGCTGTTATCGGTTTGCTTTCATCAGTCAAAGCAACTTGCCAATACCCCTGTTTCAAATCTATACTCGAAATATATCGAGCTCTGCGCAATTTATCCAAAATTGCGTTGATAAACGGCAGGGGGTAGGCATCCTTCTGTGTCACAGCATTGACTTTCTGAAAGTCTATACAGAACCTCGGCTTTCCATCCTTCTTCCGCACAATGACAACAGGTGAGCTCCACGGGCTGTTAGACGGTTCTATGATGCCTTCTTCGATCATTTTATCAACCTCGGTGTTGATGACTTCTTGCATCCTTGGATTCTGGGGGCGGTAACGTTGTTTGATCGGCTCTGGGTTAATCAAACGGATCTCATGCTTGAGAATCGGCGTTACTCCCTTGATGCTCTCAAATTGAGCTAATTCGTGGTCCAGGAATGCCTCAAGTCTCCTTTCTTCGGTTGGTGTCAACACAAGTTTCTTGGTACGGTCTACGGTATCAATCGGGTCCATCGGTTCTGGTGTTCGGTCGGTAATCGGTTTTCCATCCATTCGTATTCCTCCATCTGACAGGTCTAGTTGGAATTTCTGCGGTCTCAGAATATCCATTCCTATGACGAAGTCAGATGACAGGCCAGGAAGATATCCAACTATGGCGGGTATAGTTGTGTTTCCAATCACTAGATCCAAGTGATATACGTTGGAAACTCTGGCGGGCAGCCCGTTGGCCATTCTGGCCGTGGAAGAAAGCGTAGTTTTCCTCGGGACTCCCATTTCCTGACATCTTTCAGCCACTTTGTCTCCCAGGTACGTTTTGGATGCTCCAGTATCTAACAATGCCTCAAAACGGCCACCTAGGGTCTGCACTGAAACGAATGGACGGACATCCTCAGGTCGGATGTTACGGATCGTTTCCGAGACATTGGTGGAAAGGCACTGCTCGTGTCTCGGTTTGGGGCAATGCCTTCCTAGTTTTCCGACCTAGGACAGGGGCAGTCTCGTGACATCACTCCTTCCTTGCCACATCGAGAACAAAACAGCTTCGGGGCAGAACGGCATTGATTCCTCAAATGTCCTGTCTGTCCGCATCTCCAACATACGGCTGGTGAAGATGTCCTCGGCTGCTGAACGGGTGTTCTCGGTTCGGTCCTAGCAGGAGTCGATGGTCGCGTATTGACGGGTCTTGTTAACGGTGGGGCCAATGGAGGGGCCGACGGCGGGGCTGACGGCGTAGCGGACGGCGGGGCTCGCGGAGACGCTTTCGACACCTCTTGGTGTCTTACTGTGCGTCCGTAGGTCTGGTACCTCTCCTGTAGTTCCCCACGAAGAAGTTCGAACTCCTTCACAACACGGGAGAAAGTGACAATATCGGCAAAGTCACTCCTCTTGATATGCTGTCGGTATTCGGGCAACAGGTTTCGGTACAGCCACATAAGCTCCTGCTCTGGTGTCATATTGCCATGCCTTCGTACAAGCGTCTGCATATCGGTTACATATGCTTGTACAGGCTTGTTTGGCCTCTGGAGCCGTCTGCCAATCGCTACCTCTAGGTCAACCTGGTAGTTGGCAGGGAAGTAGAAGATTCGGAAGAGCTCGACGAATGCATTCCACGTAGCACATGCCGACCGGTTATTTCTGAACCAGAGAGCGGCTTCTCCTTCCAATATATCGGGTAAAACGGCTATCAGTCTATAGGCTGGTATGTTCAGAGATATTCGGATCTCATCAAGCCTTTCTAGGAACGCCACGGGGTCTCCTACTCCGTCAAACGAGAGTTTCCAGTCCCGTGTTCGCAATGGTTCCTGTGTCGTCATCATTGGGGCGGTCATTATCGGGGTGGTCGTCATCGGGACGGTCGGTTGAGTAGTAGACGTGTTCGTTGCAGGCGGTACGATTCCGGGGGCAGTCACATTCACTGGCGGTACAGTGTTTGGAAATGTCCACCCTGTAGTCGGAGGAATATGTCCTGGTACTGGTGTGGATGGTGCGGTTACCACTCGTCCTTCTCTGAGAAAACGTATCAGCCGTTTTCTCTTATCCTCGACTGTACCAGATACATCTAGCCCAAACTTGGACAATTCCACGTCTATGTCCGCTTTCTTCAGCTGGTACACCCAGCTAACTCGCACGTCTACCGGATCTTTCTGCTTTGACGGTGAATTCTGCCCATCTGTAGGGTCTTGGGTTTTCGGATATTCATCGTTCACCATTTTCAGAGCTCTCGATTTCGGTAAATCAGCACGTCTGGCTTCTTCGATGTCTCGCACTAGAATCCTCGATATTCCTCAATGAACTCGGCCCAGCGTTGTTAGAAAATTCCGGAAATATTCGGTTCAACTCGGTTTAGCTCGGGTATCTAGTGAGCGGGGGGTCGTTTCGTCTCGGAATTGATCGGAACGGATTCCTTGACCTCACAAATCTGCTATACGAGTTATCACACAAAAAGCGGCCACCCAAAAAAAATCATACAAAAAAGGAACTGATATAAAGTGCCAGTATAATTGTTAATTCTGGTAGTGTATACTCAAACAACGAAACTGATTCGAAGATCGCATTACTATTTTGCTCACGATTCGCACGGAAACTACAGTTACTGTATAATTCACACCTAATTGGCACACTGAAGAAATGTCAAAAACCATTGATGACCTTTTCAAACTCATCGAGACAAGCAACAAAGAGATAAAGGACGAGATATCAGCGTTGAAAACTAGCATCAGTGCAGATTTTTGTTTGAAGGTGGCTGACAATGTCTCGAGTTGTGAAGAAAAGTTTCGGACTTCCATTGTCTAAAGGTATGAAGATTTGAATCCTGAGAAAAGAAAAGATGAGTTATGCTGAAAAAACGAAATAAGTGATGAATAAAAATTAACTATTTTATCGAATCAAGAAGATTCGAGTATCAAAAAAATCAGGTTAGTATTAGTGTTAGTATATATGAAGTCGAAAAATGTAGATTTAAATGGGAGTTTAACTAGTCGATGAGCCTGAAAATAAGAAAAAATTGAATTAGAAATCAATAGCCTGAAAAAAGAAAAGTTGAATTAGAAATCAATAGCCTGAAAAAAGAAAAGAAAAGTTGAATCAGGCTATTGATTTCCAATTCAACTTTTCTTTTCTTTTTTCAGGCTATTGATTTCTAATTCAACTTTTCTTTTTTCAGGCTATTGATTTCTAATTCAATTTTTTCTTATTTTCAGGCTCATCGACTAGTTAAACTCCCATTTAAATCTACATTTTTCGACTTCATATATACTAACACTAATACTAACCTGATTTTTTTGATACTCGAATCTTCTTGATTCGATAAAATAGTTAATTTTTATTCATCACTTATTTCGTTTTTTCAGCATAACTCATCTTTTCTTTTCTCAGGATTCATATCTTCATACCTTTAGACAATGGAAGTCCGGAACTTTTCTTCACATCAGTGCAGATGTCGCGACGCTGAAGACCAGAATTGAATGTTTGAAAAACGAAAATGAAACTTTGAAGCAACGCCTCATCGAAACTGATAGAAAATCGAGAAAATTCAACATAATAATTCATGGATTACCTGGTGAAGAAAACAATACTTTGTCTGATCTGGTTGAATTTATCAACAAGGAATTAAGTATTGCATGTCATATTCACGACTTCCGCTTTGTTACCAGGATAGGAAAAAATAATGGTGATAAACCAAGATCAATAATAGCAGAAGTAACCAACTTCACTCTCAAAACCCAAATTCTCACCAATTCTCGAAACAAAAACGCCGACTTGAAAAAACTCGGTGTGCTGTTCTTGCAAGATTACGCTAAAGAAGAAAATTGTAAACAACAAACTATTGATTGACGGCACATCCTATACTCATGCACAATTAATTCAATTAATTGAAGAAGATAAGTCAAGACTGGTAAACGGCTCTGTTGCTGACATCTACGGGGGAAATTCAGAAGAGCGAAAGAGGAAATTGGTTAACTCTCCCACAAGCAGCATCCTCGAGAATCCAAAAACAAGACTCCGTTCTCAATCCATTCGCCCAACTTAACTTGTACTTACAGATACCTTTTACCTATTACTGTTTTTTTCATATTTTTCTGTTCCTCTATTATTTTTGTAACCTTAACATAGAGTTTTCCATTAAATCCATGCAAGCATGATTATCCAGATTGGCCATATTAACTCGCGATCGCTAGTAGCACATTTCCAACAGTTTAAGAATTGTGTATATTTGAAGTTTGACATAATACTGGTCACTGAATCATGGCTCACAGAAGATATCCCAGATGACCTGATCGCACTCAATGGGTACAGATTGTACAGGAAAGATCGCTTGACGGGAAGAGGTGGTGGTGTGGCAATTTACTTGAAATCTAACTTTAAGGTTAAACCTGTGCTTATTGATCCTAGTAACACTGAACAATTATGGGTATCATTCTCCGTGAAAAATGAAAAATATGCACTTGGTGTCCTTTATCGTCCACCCAGGCAAAATATCAACGAATTTATAAATGATTTCGAGAGTACTGTGAGCATAATTGCTCCCAAATATGACTACCTATTATGTGCTGGTGATCTTAATATAGACATGTTGGATGTAGAAAGTAGTGCCTCCAAACTCTTGAACAACACTATCTCAAGCTATGATTTGAAGAATTTAATACTCGAACCTACCAGAATTAGCCAAACCAGCGCCAAAGCCATTGATTTAATTTTATGCTCTGAATCCATTCATGTCGAAAACGTACTAGTCAGTGATGCCTCAGAAATTTCTGATCACTGTCTTGTATCCTGTTCGATCGGAAGTGGCGACGTCTTGTCAGAACCTAATTTGCGTACATTTCGTGATTTCAAAAAATTCAATTTTGACTCATTTTCTATTGATCTGACTCATACTGATTTCTCCCCAATATACCGCCTAGAAAATATCGATTCTAAAGTAGAATGCTTCAACAATATACTCATATCCATTTATGACTATCATGCACCTTTCAAAACTGTCAAAATTACTAGACCACCAGCACCCTGGATAACTGAAATAATCAAATTGATGATGTCATTACGAGATAAAGCTTTGATCAAATACAAGCGTACCAAGCTAGAGCGCGATTGGAATTACTATAGAGATCTCAGGAACCAAACTAAATATGCAATAATTCGTGAAAAGAGGGCGTATATCCAATTTAAAACTAGAAATGGTAGAAACAACAGCAGGTCACTATGGAGAGAACTTGACAAAATGAACATCCACTCCAAAACTAGAAATCTAGCTATCCCAGCTCATTTGAAAAATGCTCAAGGTATTAACGATTATTTTGCGAGCTCTTCACAGAGTGATTTACAACTCGAAGTTGATACTCTTAACCACTATTCCAACACCTGTCTGCCCGGCGCAGGATCATTTAGCTTTGCACCTATTAGTGAAGCTGACATCTATAAACACCTCCTATCCATTGAATCGCGAGCTGTTGGTGCTGACTCAATAAGTGTTGATATGTTACTTCATGCTTGTCCATCTATCTTAGAACATATATGTCACATATTCAATTACTGTATAGAAAATAATCCCTTTCCATCGATCTGGAAACGTGCTATTGTTCTTCCTTTGCCAAAAGTCAACAATCCTACCGAATTCAAATCTCTCAGACCTATTAGTATTCTATGTGTCCTATCTAAGATATTTGAGAAGATCATCCATTCACAAATGAAGACCCATTTAGATGATCATCGTCTTTTACCTCAGCACCAATCAGGGTTCAGGTCTCATTATAGTTGCAATACAGCACTTCTAAAAGTTACCGATGATATTCTCAAATATATGGATGACAAAAAGTTGGTATTACTTGTATTCCTAGATTATACAAAAGCGTTCGACAGAATCAAACATGACCTCTTACTGGCCATACTACACTATGTTGGTTTCAGCGATTCTTCCATTATGTTTTTCAAAAATTACCTATACAATCGTTTCCAAGCTGTCAAGCTCGATAACCAACAGTCTGACTACGTGCATATCATAAATGGGGTGCCACAAGGATCAATTTTGGGCCCGTTGCTTTTCATTTTGTACACTATTGATTTACACAGAATTATACATCACTCCAGCAGTCATTTTTATGCAGATGATGTTCAATTATACCTTCCGTTAACTGAAAGTAATTTTGCCCTTACTATGCAGAAAATGAACGATGATCTCACTGCTATTGCTGACATGTCGAGCAAATTGTGTCTCTCTATCAATCCATTGAAATCAAATGCCATTTTGTTCAGTAGAAATAAAAACATCCGTGATAGGTGCTCACTTAATAACAACCTTCGAGTAAATAATGAACTCATTCCTTTCACAGATACCGTTAAAAATCTAGGCTTAATCATGGACAATACGATGAGATACACGAAGCATGTGAATGTTATCATCAGAAGAGCATTTTGCAATCTGAAACTCATCTACTCCAACAGATCTTTTCTCGACAAAAAAAGTAAAATCATCTTATGCGAAGCCCTAGTCTTGTCTCACTTAAATCATGCAGATGTTGTTTATGGCCCAGCATTACTCAAATCTGATCTGAACAGACTACAACTGATACAAAATTCGTGTGTCCGTCTGATTTGTGGCTTAAGAAAACGAAATAATATTTCATCTCCTTTGAAAGAACTGGGTTGGCTAAATGTTCAAAAACGCATATTTCTGCATTCATCTGTTTTGTATCACAAAATCATACTACATAAGAAGCCACCATACCTATTTGAAAAAATTTCTTATAGAACAGACATCCACAACCTTAACATTAGATTCAAGTCGAAGTTGACACCACCTATGCACAAAACCTCTCTCTATCAGTCTTCATTTTCGTATATGATATCTCGGCTATATAATAAGGTTCCAGAATATCTGAAGAATTGTTCTATTGGAGTTTTTAAGAAAAAAATATCTTCTGTTAATGGATAATATACACTTATAAGCTTCTGCTATGTACCCATGTCTTCAACTTCAAATTAAATTATAATTCAATCATCTCAATGTTATCAGACATTATATAATCATTACTCAGACAGGAAACTTTTTTTTGTGTAACTCATTATAGATAATATAATAATTGTGGTCTATTTCTAAATAATTTTTTTTGTCTTCATTATTTTCAAGAATATTTACATTTATTAACCTCCTTTTTTATTATTTTGTTGTTTTTTCTTGTTCTGTAAACTATGAATATAGATTATTTCTTTCGACTCTCTGGTTGAGTGTAAGATAGTACTTACCCATCTCACACATGGGTAAACGCTAACTCTGCCTTTTGATAGTAGGTAAACAATGTTATTTTTGTATGTTAATGTGTTACATATGTATTTATTTACTATCAATAAAAGCGATTATTATTATTATTATTATTATTTCAACGGATCTGTCAAATTTTGACAGGTATACAATTTCAGTGGGAATCGGTTCAGGCGGTATCCTGGGGACGAATTCCAAGCGTTTCGGTCGCGTGCTTTCACCTAGTCCAAAGTAGAGAGCTCGGAGAGATTCGGGAGTCTGCCGAACGCTTTTCCTGACCCCGAAAACCTCGAAAATGAGATACGACACGGCCTAATCCTCAAAATTGACTTGATGTTGTCAATATGACAGGTCTCAATTTTTACAGTGTAAATTAGGTGACTAGATACTGAATCAACTAACAAACAGTTTCTTTGCTAAAATAACTACGGGTTAGCTCAAATCTCAGAGGGAGTTGATCGCAGCGACTCGAGAAAACGCGGAATTAATTCCTTAACCTTCGAAACCTGTTTTAAGAGTAGCCACTTCTGACCGGAATCGGTTATTGACGGGATACGGTTCCGGTTAACCTGCGGTTACTCTCGGTTACTTTCGGTTACGTATTACTTACGGTCCCTGCTCGGGCGCCAAATTTGTAAGGCTATTTGCTTACAAGAACGTAATTTGGCGCTTTAGCTCGGGTGTTTCTATTTACAATCTCGGGCGCCACCTATCTTATAGTGGTAGGTCCACTTGCACCGGGCAACTATCAGTGGAGAAAGTTAATTCCAGGGGTCTATAAAGTAAGCTGTCAAAGTGACAGTAGTATGACTGGTGATACTACCCTGGTTTGTCTAGTTGCTATAGTGACTATACTTAATCTAGTTAGAAATAAAACAAAATATACAACCAACTATTTTATTTACTCTATATATACACACTATTCACAGTATATTTACAATATCTACGAGTCTTTACGAATCAGCAAAGCAATTAAACTATCAAAGCTCGCGGTATCGAGCGTTTCGTGCTAAAAGCTAATCTAACAAGCGCAACTAGCAAAAAGCTCCATGTCAAAATAAACCAAACCATGCGTACTCTCAGAGCCCTACGATTCAGGTACAAGCCTACGCTCTTCAGTACCTGGATCGACCCAATACTCTCCTAGTGTTCAGAGCCTACGCTCTCAGTGCACAAGGGGGGTATTGGAGGGTGATACCTCACTTTACCGTTACCACTATGTACCTCGTCCCCTGATTCACGGCCAAGCCTACGCTCTTCCGGCCTTGAATCAGATTGCGTCACTATCTGATATCCAGAGCCTACGCTCTCACGACATCAGATCGCGATCACTGTCTGATATGCAGAGCCTACGCTCTCATGATATCAGACAGTTCCACAGGGCACAATACCTCGATGTATCTTCTCTGTGCCCTCACCTCTCGTGTCTGGTGCGTGGCTTGCTGCTTCCTGGCTGGGCTGCTACTGCCAGTTCCCTGGTATACGGGCCGGTCACGGTCTCCTTGTTGTCGGTCGGTCGGCTGCTTGGTCCTGCTGTTCTCCCCGCTGCTGGCTGGTCCTTCGCTGAGCTGCTACTGAATTTTCAGTCTGATGTTCTCGACTACCTCGATTCACGGTTCCACCACTTTTCTCGAAGAGTGGGGCGCGCATGCACAAAACGGTGTGCGCGGACACGCTCTGTGTGCCGCAGCGATGTCTCGACTCTCATATACAGTGCGTTCCGCATTATTTCCGGTTATCGAAATAAACACTTGCATACGACCCTATCATGACTATTTGATTGACCATGATATCAACAAGAAGAAAACATAAACTCAAAACCGAATTACTATTCAAACCGATACTATACCGTATGTCTCATATACAGAATGATAGTAACTTCGTTACATTCCCCCCTTACTTCGGTAAAAAAAAAATAATTTATTATTTTTTTTATCCACATCTCAAACCTAACTGAATACAATTCTAACTGAAACTTAAAATATCTTCCGGAATCCTGGGACGTCCTCCTTCATCCCGATTCTACTTCCACGAGATTCGGGTTGGTCGGTGCATCATCGAATCTCGCTCCTTTTCGCCTTCTAGTGGCGGCGTCGATGCAAACGGGCGTGTGGGCACCCGCACGTAGGGCAGCGGTCGTGTTCGGGTTCGGGGCGGTTTCTCCGACGGGTTTCTGACCAAGGTTTACTGTCACACGGGCACTTCCTGGACATGATACCGACCAGGCCACATCTGGAACAAAACATTACTGGTACTCGGCCATCTCGTCGGTGACCAGGTTCTCCACAGCGCCAACACATGTTCTCGCTGATTCTGATACGTCGTATCAGGCTGCTGGCTCCTTCCTCCCTTCTTCGTCTCTCCCGGTCGCGACGGTCTTCTTCTAGCCTTCGTTCCATGGCTTGTGGAGTCCAGTACTCATCCAACATCGGATTCCAGTGAGGGGCGACTCCCACTTCTTCGCTTCCCTCACTAGACAGAGATGCTTTGTCTATTCCTCCCTTGTCTTCTGTAGCTTGGAGAGGGTGAGTCGGTGTCGGGGTTGAGGCCTGTGATGTACTTGGCATATCTTCGGCAATATTCTCCACGGTGGGGTTCGTAAGGATCGGCAAGGCGACTATGCCAGTTGTGGTTTGAGGCGAGACTTGCGGTGTCGATGTCGAGTCGGTCGTCAGTGTTGGCGGTGCGCATTCTCCAACATCCATTTGTTCAGAGTCTGCAATGGCGTCGGCCAATTCCCTCGCTATGTCCTCCATCTGCTGTGGTGAGGCAGTTATTTCCAGAATGGGACTCGACATGTCAGGATATCTATAAGAAAAACTCCACGGTACAAAAGAAAGTTTATTCTATCAAGGAAACATCGACAAAAAATACAATTCATTCAAAAAAAAGTTTGCCACTCAAATGCGTTCCGAATTCGGAAGGGTAACGCGTACTACGCGTCCATCTGGGGCGGTGAGTCATCTCCTGACCCTTCGGTTCGGATCCACTCCTGTTCCCCGAAGGGCAAACAGCTTGGCTCGTAAGGCTGCGGGCCAAGGTGCTCCGGGAGGGAGACACAGGAGGGCTTCGGCTACCTCACCCTCACCCTCATGTTTTGCCCTTTCCACAAGGGGACTATCTATAAGGCCCGGTGACTTCGGACAATGACTCCCTTTTCCTTCACCCGTCTCCCTGGACAGTCCCGTGAGTGAGGTTTTTTCGTCGAGGGTGAGATCTGATATCTCCTCACGTCTGAACTGGATGGGTTCAGGGCCTGGTCCAATGGGCAAGGGAATGTCCTCTACAGCCACCGGTTATGGGGGTGGGGTTATAATTTTTGTGACCGCTTTTTGAGTCTGTCGGGTCATTGGGCAGGGACGACATAACTTTCGTGGCGGCGGGGTAGTTACGGTTACTTGAATCGGTCGACGGCGCTGCGTTAGGTCACGCGCCAGTATTTTTATGGCCCTTATGCGTTTTTGCGCATCGCTCATTTTTTTTCTGGCGTCGACCACGGGTGATCGGATGTCATTCGGGCTGGGCGTCGGTACCGGAATTTTCTTGGGCATTTTCTAGAAGAGAGAATGTCCTATCATCGCGGTGTTCGAGAACGGTTTCAAATCTTTCACGTGGACACGATGAAACTTTTTGCCAGTATTGCTCTTCACATCATAAATAACGGGAGATATATGGCATCTCCATTCTCGTCTACGGATATTGTAGTGATGACTCTGGTTGGTAAAAGCACGGGCCAGGTTGATCCGGACGAACTGGAAAACTTCTCGGAGTTTGTCCAATCGTTGTGTTCTGCTCTCAAATTCCTCTTGTTCCATTTCCGCGTCTTCAGTTACTGGTTCCTCCGGCAGGTACACGGCTCCTGGTACCTCCAACTCTCTTCCAAAGTTGAGAAATGCTGGAGTATATCCGGTGGAGTCATGGCGGGCGGTGTTGTATGCGAAAACCAGGTCGGGTATGTGTTGATCCCATTTTCGGTGATCACCGTCGCAGAACTGCGATATCATGGTCTTCATCGTTCTGTTGGTTCTTTCTACGGGGTAAGCCTGCGGTGTATACGGCGGGGTGAAACGATGTCCAATCTTCAGTTCTCTCAGGAGGTCTCTGAACGGTGCTCCGGTATACTGGGTTCCATTGTCGGTAATTACGGTCTTCGGGCAGCCAAAACGAACAATAATCTCTTCATAGAGGGCCTGACTCACTGCCTTTGCCGTTGCCTTTCGTATAGGACGGCACTGGACCCACTTGGTGAATCTGTCTTGGAATACCACCAAGTAGTTGTTTCCTTTACTTGAACGAGGTAGTGGTCCCACCAGATCGGAACTCACAGTCTCCCATGGTTGTCGGTTCACAGACGGTTGCATCTTTCCTGGTGTCTTTTGTTGGGATGTCTTGAACTGTTGACAGGACTGACACCCTCGGACGTATTTGGCTATATCCCGAAACATTCCTGGCCAATAATAGCGACTTGCTATCCTGGCGGTGGTCTTGGCGATCCCGAGGTGTCCGGCGGTGGGAGCGTCATGGTTCTCCTTCATTATGACTGTACGAGCTGGTTTCGGGACGCACAATTTCCAGGGATCGGATAGCTCTGGTTCTGAGAAATCGGTGGAATCCCAGAAATGACGGTACAGGCGGTCGTCCTTGATTCAATAATCTGGATAGTCGGCGGTGTTATTCAGAACTTCGTTCTTCTTCTTGGCATACCAGGAACAAGTTTCATTTCCCTCAACGGTGGCTATGTCTACTTCGGCGGGTACAGGATGTCTGGACAATGCATCAGCTACTCGGTTCAGAACTCCTTTCCGGTACTTGATCTCAAAGTCAAACTGTTGGAGATACATACTCCAACGGGCTAGTCTTCCACTCGGGCTCTGGATGTTATGGAGCCACTTCAGTGATTGGTGGTCGGACAGGACCGTAAAACGGTACCCTTCTAGGTATGGACGCATCTTTTCTATTCCCCACACAATCGCCAGGCACTCCTTTTCGGTAACTGAGTATGCCTTCTCAGGAGTTGTCAGTGTCCTACTGGCATAGGCGATGATGTGATCTCCGTCCTCCTTATTTTGGATTAGTACGGCTCCTAATCCTTGATCACTAGCATCAGTCTGGAGTACGAACGGTCTTTCGAAGTCGGGACAGGTAAGGACAGGGGCTTCTGTCAAGCATTTCTTCAGGTGGTCAAATGCTTCCTCCTGTTCGCTCGTCCATTGCCAACGATAGCCTTTCTTTAACAGACGGTTCAGCGGTGCGGCTATGTTCGAGAATCCAGGGACAAAACGTCTATACCACGATGCTATTCCCAAGAAGCGTCGCAGTTGTCGGACGGTGGTCGGTGGTGGAAATTCCAATATGGATTTCACTTTCTCGGTGTCGGTAGCGATTCCTTCGCCGGTTACGACATGGCCCAAGTACTTGAGTGACTTTCTGCCGAACTGACATTTTTCTGGGTTGAGACGGAGGTTGGCGGCTCGGAGACGGCGGAATACTTCCTGCAGAATGCTCAAGTGTTGCTCAAAAGACTCTCCAAGCACGATTATGTCATTCAGATATGCAAAGCAGTACGGATCCAGCTCCGGTCCTATGATACGGTCCATCAAACGCTGGAACGAAGCTGGTGCTGCATGTAATCCGAACGGCATTACTCGGAACTGGAACAGACCTCGGCCGGGTACTGTAAATGCTGTTATCGGTTTGCTTTCATCAGTCAAAGCAACTTGCCAATACCCCTGTTTCAAATCTATACTCGAAATATATCGAGCTCTGCGCAATTTATCCAAAATTGCGTTGATAAACGGCAGGGGGTAGGCATCCTTCTGTGTCACAGCATTGACTTTCTGAAAGTCTATACAGAACCTCGGCTTTCCATCCTTCTTCCGCACAATGACAACAGGTGAGCTCCACGGGCTGTTAGACGGTTCTATGATGCCTTCTTCGATCATTTTATCAACCTCGGTGTTGATGACTTCTTGCATCCTTGGATTCTGGGGGCGGTAACGTTGTTTGATCGGCTCTGGGTTAATCAAACGGATCTCATGCTTGAGAATCGGCGTTACTCCCTTGATGCTCTCAAATTGAGCTAATTCGTGGTCCAGGAATGCCTCAAGTCTCCTTTCTTCGGTTGGTGTCAACACAAGTTTCTTGGTACGGTCTACGGTATCAATCGGGTCCATCGGTTCTGGTGTTCGGTCGGTAATCGGTTTTCCATCCATTCGTATTCCTCCATCTGACAGGTCTAGTTGGAATTTCTGCGGTCTCAGAATATCCATTCCTATGACGAAGTCAGATGACAGGCCAGGAAGATATCCAACTATGGCGGGTATAGTTGTGTTTCCAATCACTAGATCCAAGTGATATACGTTGGAAACTCTGGCGGGCAGCCCGTTGGCCATTCTGGCCGTGGAAGAAAGCGTAGTTTCCCTCGGGACTCCCATTTCCTGACATATTTCAGCCACTTTGTCTCCCAGGTACGTTTTGGATGCTCCAGTATCTAACAATGCCTCAAAACGGCCACCTAGGGTCTGCACTGAAACGAATGGACGGACATCCTCAGGTCGGATGTTACGGATCGTTTCCGAGACATTGGTAGAAAGGCACTGCTCGTGTCTCGGTTTGGGGCAATGCCTTCCTAGTTTTCCGACCTAGGACAGGGGCAGTCTCGTGACATCACTCCTTCCTTGCCACATCGAGAACAAAACAGCTTCGGGGCAGAACGGCATTGATTCCTCAAATGTCCTGTCTGTCCGCATCTCCAACATACGGCTGGTGAAGATGTCCTCGGCTGCTGAACGGGTGTTCTCGGTTCGGTCCTAGCAGGAGTCGATGGTCGCGTATTGACGGGTCTTGTTAACGGTGGGGCCAATGGAGGGGCCGACGGCGGGGCTGACGGCGTAGCGGACGGCGGGGCTCGCGGAGACGCTTTCGACACCTCTTGGTGTCTTACTGTGCGTCCGTAGGTCTGGTACCTCTCCTGTAGTTCCCCACGAAGAAGTTCGAACTCCTTCACAACACGGGAGAAAGTGACAATATCGGCAAAGTCACTCCTCTTGATATGCTGTCGGTATTCGGGCAACAGGTTTCGGTACAGCCACATAAGCTCCTGCTCTGGTGTCATATTGCCATGCCTTCGTACAAGCGTCTGCATATCGGTTACATATGCTTGTACAGGCTTGTTTGGCCTCTGGAGCCGTCTGCCAATCGCTACCTCTAGGTCAACCTGGTAGTTGGCAGGGAAGTAGAAGATTCGGAAGAGCTCGACGAATGCATTCCACGTAGCACATGCCGACCGGTTATTTCTGAACCAGAGAGCGGCTTCTCCTTCCAATATATCGGGTAAAACGGCTATCAATCTATAGGCTGGTATGTTCAGAGATATTCGGATCTCATCAAGCCTTTCTAGGAACGCCACGGGGTCTCCTACTCCGTCAAACGAGAGTTTCCAGTCCCGTGTTCGCAATGGTTCCTGTGTCGTCATCATTGGGGCGGTCATTATCGGGGTGGTCGTCATCGGGACGGTCGGTTGAGTAGTAGACGTGTTCGTTGCAGGCGGTACGATTCCGGGGGCAGTCACATTCACTGGCGGTACAGTGTTTGGAAATGTCCACCCTGATTTTTTTGATACTCGATATCAAAAAAATCAGGTTAGTATTAGTGTTAGTATATATGAAGTCGAAAAATGTAGATTTAAATGGGAGTTTAACTAGTCGATGAGCCTGAAAATAAGAAAAAATTGAATTAGAAATCAATAGCCTGAAAAAAGAAAAGTTGAATTAGAAATCAATAGCCTGAAAAAAGAAAAGAAAAGTTGAATCAGGCTATTGATTTCCAATTCAACTTTTCTTTTCTTTTTTCAGGCTATTGATTTCTAATTCAACTTTTCTTTTTTCAGGCTATTGATTTCTAATTCAATTTTTTCTTATTTTCAGGCTCATCGACTAGTTAAACTCCCATTTAAATCTACATTTTTCGACTTCATATATACTAACACTAATACTAACCTGATTTTTTTGATACTCGAATCTTCTTGATTCGATAAAATAGTTAATTTTTATTCATCACTTATTTCGTTTTTTCAGCATAACTCATCTTTTCTTTTCTCAGGATTCAAATCTTCATACCTTTAGACAATGGAAGTCCGGAACTTTTCTTCACATCAGTGCAGATGTCGCGACGCTGAAGACCAGAATTGAATGTTTGGAAAACGAAAATAAAACTTTGAAGCAACGCCTCATCGAAACTGATAGAAAATCGAGAAAATTCAACATAATAATTCATGGATTACCTGGTGAAGAAAACAATACTTTGTCTGATCTGGTTGAATTTATCAACAAGGAATTAAGTATTGCATGTCATATTCACGACTTCCGCTTTGTTACCAGGATAGGAAAAAATAATGGTGATAAACCAAGATCAATAATAGCAGAAGTAACCAACTTCACTCTCAAAACCCAAATTCTCACCAATTCTCGAAACAAAAACGCCGACTTGAAAAAACTCGGTGTGCTGTTCTTGCAAGATTACGCTAAAGAAGAAAATTGTAAACAACAAACTATTGATTGACGGCACATCCTATACTCATGCACAATTAATTCAATTAATTGAAGAAGATAAGTCAAGACTGGTAAACGGCTCTGTTGCTGACATCTACGGGGGAAATTCAGAAGAGCGAAAGAGGAAATTGGTTAACTCTCCCACAAGCAGCATCCTCGAGAATCCAAAAACAAGACTCCGTTCTCAATCCATTCGCCCAACTTAACTTGTACTTACAGATACCTTTTACCTATTACTGTTTTTTTCATATTTTTCTGTTCCTCTATTATTTTTGTAACCTTAACATAGAGTTTTCCATTAAATCCATGCAAGCATGATTATCCAGATTGGCCATATTAACTCGCGATCGCTAGTAGCACATTTCCAACAGTTTAAGAATTGTGTATATTTGAAGTTTGACATAATACTGGTCACTGAATCATGGCTCACAGAAGATATCCCAGATGACCTGATCGCACTCAATGGGTACAGATTGTACAGGAAAGATCGCTTGACGGGAAGAGGTGGTGGTGTGGCAATTTACTTGAAATCTAACTTTAAGGTTAAACCTGTGCTTATTGATCCTAGTAACACTGAACAATTATGGGTATCATTCTCCGTGAAAAATGAAAAATATGCACTTGGTGTCCTTTATCGTCCACCCAGGCAAAATATCAACGAATTTATAAATGATTTCGAGAGTACTGTGAGCATAATTGCTCCCAAATATGACTACCTATTATGTGCTGGTGATCTTAATATAGACATGTTGGATGTAGAAAGTAGTGCCTCCAAACTCTTGAACAACACTATCTCAAGCTATGATTTGAAGAATTTAATACTCGAACCTACCAGAATTAGCCAAACCAGCGCCAAAGCTATTGATTTAATTTTATGCTCTGAATCCATTCATGTCGAAAACGTACTAGTCAGTGATGCCTCAGAAATTTCTGATCACTGTCTTGTATCCTGTTCGATCGGAAGTGGCGACGTCTTGTCAGAACCTAATTTGCGTACATTTCGTGATTTCAAAAAATTCAATTTTGACTCATTTTCTATTGATCTGACTCATACTGATTTCTCCCCAATATACCGCCTAGAAAATATCGATTCTAAAGTAGAATGCTTCAACAATATACTCATATCCATTTATGACTATCATGCACCTTTCAAAACTGTCAAAATTACTAGACCACCAGCACCCTGGATAACTGAAATAATCAAATTGATGATGTCATTACGAGATAAAGCTTTGATCAAATACAAGCGTACCAAGCTAGAGCGCGATTGGAATTACTATAGAGATCTCAGGAACCAAACTAAATATGCAATAATTCGTGAAAAGAGGGCGTATATCCAATTTAAAACTAGAAATGGTAGAAACAACAGCAGGTCACTATGGAGAGAACTTGACAAAATGAACATCCACTCCAAAACTAGAAATCAAGCTATCCCAGCTCATTTGAAAAATGCTCAAGGTATTAACGATTATTTTGCGAGCTCTTCACAGAGTGATTTACAACTCGAAGTTGATACTCTTAACCACTATTCCAACACCTGTCTGCCCGGCGCAGGATCATTTAGCTTTGCACCTATTAGTGAAGCTGACATCTATAAACACCTCCTATCCATTGAATCGCGAGCTGTTGGTGCTGACTCAATAAGTGTTGATATGTTACTTCATGCTTGTCCATCTATCTTAGAACATATATGTCACATATTCAATTACTGTATAGAAAATAATCCCTTTCCATCGATCTGGAAACGTGCTATTGTTCTTCCTTTGCCAAAAGTCAACAATCCTACCGAATTCAAATCTCTCAGACCTATTAGTATTCTATGTGTCCTATCTAAGATATTTGAGAAGATCATCCATTCACAAATGAAGACCCATTTAGATGATCATCGTCTTTTACCTCAGCACCAATCAGGGTTCAGGTCTCATTATAGTTGCAATACAGCACTTCTAAAAGTTACCGATGATATTCTCAAATATATGGATGACAAAAAGTTGGTATTACTTGTATTCCTAGATTATACAAAAGCGTTCGACAGAATCAAACATGACCTCTTACTGGCCATACTACACTATGTTGGTTTCAGCGATTCTTCCATTATGTTTTTCAAAAATTACCTATACAATCGTTTCCAAGCTGTCAAGCTCGATAACCAACAGTCTGACTACGTGCATATCATAAATGGGGTGCCACAAGGATCAATTTTGGGCCCGTTGCTTTTCATTTTGTACACTATTGATTTACACAGAATTATACATCACTCCAGCAGTCATTTTTATGCAGATGATGTTCAATTATACCTTCCGTTAACTGAAAGTAATTTTGCCCTTACTATGCAGAAAATGAACGATGATCTCACTGCTATTGCTGACATGTCGAGCAAATTGTGTCTCTCTATCAATCCATTGAAATCAAATGCCATTTTGTTCAGTAGAAATAAAAACATCCGTGATAGGTGCTCACTTAATAACAACCTTCGAGTAAATAATGAACTCATTCCTTTCACAGATACCGTTAAAAATCTAGGCTTAATCATGGACAATACGATGAGATACACGAAGCATGTGAATGTTATCATCAGAAGAGCATTTTGCAATCTGAAACTCATCTACTCCAACAGATCTTTTCTCGACAAAAAAAGTAAAATCATCTTATGCGAAGCCCTAGTCTTGTCTCACTTAAATCATGCAGATGTTGTTTATGGCCCAGCATTACTCAAATCTGATCTGAACAGACTACAACTGATACAAAATTCGTGTGTCCGTCTGATTTGTGGCTTAAGAAAACGAAATAATATTTCATCTCCTTTGAAAGAACTGGGTTGGCTAAATGTTCAAAAACGCATATTTCTGCATTCATCTGTTTTGTATCACAAAATCATACTACATAAGAAGCCACCATACCTATTTGAAAAAATTTCTTATAGAACAGACATCCACAACCTTAACATTAGATTCAAGTCGAAGTTGACACCACCTATGCACAAAACCTCTCTCTATCAGTCTTCATTTTCGTATATGATATCTCGGCTATATAATAAGGTTCCAGAATATCTGAAGAATTGTTCTATTGGAGTTTTTAAGAAAAAAATATCTTCTGTTAATGGATAATATACACTTATAAGCTTCTGCTATGTACCCATGTCTTCAACTTCAAATTAAATTATAATTCAATCATCTCAATGTTATCAGACATTATATAATCATTACTCAGACAGGAAACTTTTTTTTGTGTAACTCATTATAGATAATATAATAATTGTGGTCTATTTCTAAATAATTTTTTTTGTCTTCATTATTTTCAAGAATATTTACATTTATTAACCTCCTTTTTTATTATTTTGTTGTTTTTTCTTGTTCTGTAAACTATGAATATAGATTATTTCTTTCGACTCTCTGGTTGAGTGTAAGATAGTACTTACCCATCTCACACATGGGTAAACGCTAACTCTGCCTTTTGATAGTAGGTAAACAATGTTATTTTTGTATGTTAATGTGTTACATATGTATTTATTTACTATCAATAAAAGCGATTATTATTATTATTATTATTATTATTTCAACGGATCTGTCAAATTTTGACAGGTATACAATTTCAGTGGGAATCGGTTCAGGCGGTATCCTGGGGACGAATTCCAAGCGTTTCGGTCGCGTGCTTTCACCTAGTCCAAAGTAGAGAGCTCGGAGAGATTCGGGAGTCTGCCGAACGCTTTTCCTGACCCCGAAAACCTCGAAAATGAGATACGACACGGCCTAATCCTCAAAATTGACTTGATGTTGTCAATATGACAGGTCTCAATTTTTACAGTGTAAATTAGGTGACTAGATACTGAATCAACTAACAAACAGTTTCTTTGCTAAAATAACTACGGGTTAGCTCAAATCTCAGAGGGAGTTGATCGCAGCGACTCGAGAAAACGCGGAATTAATTCCTTAACCTTCGAAACCTGTTTTAAGAGTAGCCACTTCTGACCGGAATCGGTTATTGACGGGATACGGTTCCGGTTAACCTGCGGTTACTCTCGGTTACTTTCGGTTACGTATTACTTACGGTCCCTGCTCGGGCGCCAAATTTGTAAGGCTATTTGCTTACAAGAACGTAATTTGGCGCTTTAGCTCGGGTGTTTCTATTTACAATCTCGGGCGCCACCTATCTTATAGTGGTAGGTCCACTTGCACCGGGCAACTATCAGTGGAGAAAGTTAATTCCAGGGGTCTATAAAGTAAGCTGTCAAAGTGACAGTAGTATGACTGGTGATACTACCCTGGTTTGTCTAGTTGCTATAGTGACTATACTTAATCTAGTTAGAAATAAAACAAAATATACAACCAACTATTTTATTTACTCTATATATACACACTATTCACAGTATATTTACAATATCTACGAGTCTTTACGAATCAGCAAAGCAATTAAACTATCAAAGCTCGCGGTATCGAGCGTTTCGTGCTAAAAGCTAATCTAACAAGCGCAACTAGCAAAAAGCTCCATGTCAAAATAAACCAAACCATGCGTACTCTCAGAGCCCTACGATTCAGGTACAAGCCTACGCTCTTCAGTACCTGGATCGACCCAATACTCTCCTAGTGTTCAGAGCCTACGCTCTCAGTGCACAAGGGGGGTATTGGAGGGTGATACCTCACTTTACCGTTACCACTATGTACCTCGTCCCCTGATTCACGGCCAAGCCTACGCTCTTCCGGCCTTGAATCAGATTGCGTCACTATCTGATATCCAGAGCCTACGCTCTCACGACATCAGATCGCGATCACTGTCTGATATGCAGAGCCTACGCTCTCATGATATCAGACAGTTCCACAGGGCACAATACCTCGATGTATCTTCTCTGTGCCCTCACCTCTCGTGTCTGGTGCGTGGCTTGCTGCTTCCTGGCTGGGCTGCTACTGCCAGTTCCCTGGTATACGGGCCGGTCACGGTCTCCTTGTTGTCGGTCGGTCGGCTGCTTGGTCCTGCTGTTCTCCCCGCTGCTGGCTGGTCCTTCGCTGAGCTGCTACTGAATTTTCAGTCTGATGTTCTCGACTACCTCGATTCACGGTTCCACCACTTTTCTCGAAGAGTGGGGCGCGCATGCACAAAACGGTGTGCGCGGACACGCTCTGTGTGCCGCAGCGATGTCTCGACTCTCATATACAGTGCGTTCCGCATTATTTCCGGTTATCGAAATAAACACTTGCATACGACCCTATCATGACTATTTGATTGACCATGATATCAACAAGAAGAAAACATAAACTCAAAACCGAATTACTATTCAAACCGATACTATACCGTATGTCTCATATACAGAATGATAGTAACTTCGTTACATTCCCCCCTTACTTCGGTAAAAAAAAAATAATTTATTATTTTTTTTATCCACATCTCAAACCTAACTGAATACAATTCTAACTGAAACTTAAAATATCTTCCGGAATCCTGGGACGTCCTCCTTCATCCCGATTCTACTTCCACGAGATTCGGGTTGGTCGGTGCATCATCGAATCTCGCTCCTTTTCGCCTTCTAGTGGCGGCGTCGATGCAAACGGGCGTGTGGGCACCCGCACGTAGGGCAGCGGTCGTGTTCGGGTTCGGGGCGGTTTCTCCGACGGGTTTCTGACCAAGGTTTACTGTCACACGGGCACTTCCTGGACATGATACCGACCAGGCCACATCTGGAACAAAACATTACTGGTACTCGGCCATCTCGTCGGTGACCAGGTTCTCCACAGCGCCAACACATGTTCTCGCTGATTCTGATACGTCGTATCAGGCTGCTGGCTCCTTCCTCCCTTCTTCGTCTCTCCCGGTCGCGACGGTCTTCTTCTAGCCTTCGTTCCATGGCTTGTGGAGTCCAGTACTCATCCAACATCGGATTCCAGTGAGGGGCGACTCCCACTTCTTCGCTTCCCTCACTAGACAGAGATGCTTTGTCTATTCCTCCCTTGTCTTCTGTAGCTTGGAGAGGGTGAGTCGGTGTCGGGGTTGAGGCCTGTGATGTACTTGGCATATCTTCGGCAATATTCTCCACGGTGGGGTTCGTAAGGATCGGCAAGGCGACTATGCCAGTTGTGGTTTGAGGCGAGACTTGCGGTGTCGATGTCGAGTCGGTCGTCAGTGTTGGCGGTGCGCATTCTCCAACATCCATTTGTTCAGAGTCTGCAATGGCGTCGGCCAATTCCCTCGCTATGTCCTCCATCTGCTGTGGTGAGGCAGTTATTTCCAGAATGGGACTCGACATGTCAGGATATCTATAAGAAAAACTCCACGGTACAAAAGAAAGTTTATTCTATCAAGGAAACATCGACAAAAAATACAATTCATTCAAAAAAAAGTTTGCCACTCAAATGCGTTCCGAATTCGGAAGGGTAACGCGTACTACGCGTCCATCTGGGGCGGTGAGTCATCTCCTGACCCTTCGGTTCGGATCCACTCCTGTTCCCCGAAGGGCAAACAGCTTGGCTCGTAAGGCTGCGGGCCAAGGTGCTCCGGGAGGGAGACACAGGAGGGCTTCGGCTACCTCACCCTCACCCTCATGTTTTGCCCTTTCCACAAGGGGACTATCTATAAGGCCCGGTGACTTCGGACAATGACTCCCTTTTCCTTCACCCGTCTCCCTGGACAGTCCCGTGAGTGAGGTTTTTTCGTCGAGGGTGAGATCTGATATCTCCTCACGTCTGAACTGGATGGGTTCAGGGCCTGGTCCAATGGGCAAGGGAATGTCCTCTACAGCCACCGGTTATGGGGGTGGGGTTATAATTTTTGTGACCGCTTTTTGAGTCTGTCGGGTCATTGGGCAGGGACGACATAACTTTCGTGGCGGCGGGGTAGTTACGGTTACTTGAATCGGTCGACGGCGCTGCGTTAGGTCACGCGCCAGTATTTTTATGGCCCTTATGCGTTTTTGCGCATCGCTCATTTTTTTTCTGGCGTCGACCACGGGTGATCGGATGTCATTCGGGCTGGGCGTCGGTACCGGAATTTTCTTGGGCATTTTCTAGAAGAGAGAATGTCCTATCATCGCGGTGTTCAAGAACGGTTTCAAATCTTTCACGTGGACACGATGAAACTTTTTGCCAGTATTGCTCTTCACATCATAAATAACGGGAGATATATGGCATCTCCATTCTCGTCTACGGATATTGTAGTGATGACTCTGGTTGGTAAAAGCACGGGCCAGGTTGATCCGGACGAACTGGAAAACTTCTCGGAGTTTGTCCAATCGTTGTGTTCTGCTCTCAAATTCCTCTTGTTCCATTTCCGCGTCTTCAGTTACTGGTTCCTCCGGCAGGTACACGGCTCCTGGTACCTCCAACTCTCTTCCAAAGTTGAGAAATGCTGGAGTATATCCGGTGGAGTCATGGCGGGCGGTGTTGTATGCGAAAACCAGGTCGGGTATGTGTTGATCCCATTTTCGGTGATCACCGTCGCAGAACTGCGATATCATGGTCTTCATCGTTCTGTTGGTTCTTTCTACGGGGTAAGCCTGCGGTGTATACGGCGGGGTGAAACGATGTCCAATCTTCAGTTCTCTCAGGAGGTCTCTGAACGGTGCTCCGGTATACTGGGTTCCATTGTCGGTAATTACGGTCTTCGGGCAGCCAAAACGAACAATAATCTCTTCATAGAGGGCCTGACTCACTGCCTTTGCCGTTGCCTTTCGTATAGGACGGCACTGGACCCACTTGGTGAATCTGTCTTGGAATACCACCAAGTAGTTGTTTCCTTTACTTGAACGAGGTAGTGGTCCCACCAGATCGGAACTCACAGTCTCCCATGGTTGTCGGTTCACAGACGGTTGCATCTTTCCTGGTGTCTTTTGTTGGGATGTCTTGAACTGTTGACAGGACTGACACCCTCGGACGTATTTGGCTATATCCCGAAACATTCCTGGCCAATAATAGCGACTTGCTATCCTGGCGGTGGTCTTGGCGATCCCGAGGTGTCCGGCGGTGGGAGCGTCATGGTTCTCCTTCATTATGACTGTACGAGCTGGTTTCGGGACGCACAATTTCCAGGGATCGGATAGCTCTGGTTCTGAGAAATCGGTGGAATCCCAGAAATGACGGTACAGGCGGTCGTCCTTGATTCAATAATCTGGATAGTCGGCGGTGTTATTCAGAACTTCGTTCTTCTTCTTGGCATACCAGGAACAAGTTTCATTTCCCTCAACGGTGGCTATGTCTACTTCGGCGGGTACAGGATGTCTGGACAATGCATCAGCTACTCGGTTCAGAACTCCTTTCCGGTACTTGATCTCAAAGTCAAACTGTTGGAGATACATACTCCAACGGGCTAGTCTTCCACTCGGGCTCTGGATGTTATGGAGCCACTTCAGTGATTGGTGGTCGGACAGGACCGTAAAACGGTACCCTTCTAGGTATGGACGCATCTTTTCTATTCCCCACACAATCGCCAGGCACTCCTTTTCGGTAACTGAGTATGCCTTCTCAGGAGTTGTCAGTGTCCTACTGGCATAGGCGATGATGTGATCTCCGTCCTCCTTATTTTGGATTAGTACGGCTCCTAATCCTTGATCACTAGCATCAGTCTGGAGTACGAACGGTCTTTCGAAGTCGGGACAGGTAAGGACAGGGGCTTCTGTCAAGCATTTCTTCAGGTGGTCAAATGCTTCCTCCTGTTCGCTCGTCCATTGCCAACGATAGCCTTTCTTTAACAGACGGTTCAGCGGTGCGGCTATGTTCGAGAATCCAGGGACAAAACGTCTATACCACGATGCTATTCCCAAGAAGCGTCGCAGTTGTCGGACGGTGGTCGGTGGTGGAAATTCCAATATGGATTTCACTTTCTCGGTGTCGGTAGCGATTCCTTCGCCGGTTACGACATGGCCCAAGTACTTGAGTGACTTTCTGCCGAACTGACATTTTTCTGGGTTGAGACGGAGGTTGGCGGCTCGGAGACGGCGGAATACTTCCTGCAGAATGCTCAAGTGTTGCTCAAAAGACTCTCCAAGCACGATTATGTCATTCAGATATGCAAAGCAGTACGGATCCAGCTCCGGTCCTATGATACGGTCCATCAAACGCTGGAACGAAGCTGGTGCTGCATGTAATCCGAACGGCATTACTCGGAACTGGAACAGACCTCGGCCGGGTACTGTAAATGCTGTTATCGGTTTGCTTTCATCAGTCAAAGCAACTTGCCAATACCCCTGTTTCAAATCTATACTCGAAATATATCGAGCTCTGCGCAATTTATCCAAAATTGCGTTGATAAACGGCAGGGGGTAGGCATCCTTCTGTGTCACAGCATTGACTTTCTGAAAGTCTATACAGAACCTCGGCTTTCCATCCTTCTTCCGCACAATGACAACAGGTGAGCTCCACGGGCTGTTAGACGGTTCTATGATGCCTTCTTCGATCATTTTATCAACCTCGGTGTTGATGACTTCTTGCATCCTTGGATTCTGGGGGCGGTAACGTTGTTTGATCGGCTCTGGGTTAATCAAACGGATCTCATGCTTGAGAATCGGCGTTACTCCCTTGATGCTCTCAAATTGAGCTAATTCGTGGTCCAGGAATGCCTCAAGTCTCCTTTCTTCGGTTGGTGTCAACACAAGTTTCTTGGTACGGTCTACGGTATCAATCGGGTCCATCGGTTCTGGTGTTCGGTCGGTAATCGGTTTTCCATCCATTCGTATTCCTCCATCTGACAGGTCTAGTTGGAATTTCTGCGGTCTCAGAATATCCATTCCTATGACGAAGTCAGATGACAGGCCAGGAAGATATCCAACTATGGCGGGTATAGTTGTGTTTCCAATCACTAGATCCAAGTGATATACGTTGGAAACTCTGGCGGGCAGCCCGTTGGCCATTCTGGCCGTGGAAGAAAGCGTAGTTTCCCTCGGGACTCCCATTTCCTGACATATTTCAGCCACTTTGTCTCCCAGGTACGTTTTGGATGCTCCAGTATCTAACAATGCCTCAAAACGGCCACCTAGGGTCTGCACTGAAACGAATGGACGGACATCCTCAGGTCGGATGTTACGGATCGTTTCCGAGACATTGGTAGAAAGGCACTGCTCGTGTCTCGGTTTGGGGCAATGCCTTCCTAGTTTTCCGACCTAGGACAGGGGCAGTCTCGTGACATCACTCCTTCCTTGCCACATCGAGAACAAAACAGCTTCGGGGCAGAACGGCATTGATTCCTCAAATGTCCTGTCTGTCCGCATCTCCAACATACGGCTGGTGAAGATGTCCTCGGCTGCTGAACGGGTGTTCTCGGTTCGGTCCTAGCAGGAGTCGATGGTCGCGTATTGACGGGTCTTGTTAACGGTGGGGCCAATGGAGGGGCCGACGGCGGGGCTGACGGCGTAGCGGACGGCGGGGCTCGCGGAGACGCTTTCGACACCTCTTGGTGTCTTACTGTGCGTCCGTAGGTCTGGTACCTCTCCTGTAGTTCCCCACGAAGAAGTTCGAACTCCTTCACAACACGGGAGAAAGTGACAATATCGGCAAAGTCACTCCTCTTGATATGCTGTCGGTATTCGGGCAACAGGTTTCGGTACAGCCACATAAGCTCCTGCTCTGGTGTCATATTGCCATGCCTTCGTACAAGCGTCTGCATATCGGTTACATATGCTTGTACAGGCTTGTTTGGCCTCTGGAGCCGTCTGCCAATCGCTACCTCTAGGTCAACCTGGTAGTTGGCAGGGAAGTAGAAGATTCGGAAGAGCTCGACGAATGCATTCCACGTAGCACATGCCGACCGGTTATTTCTGAACCAGAGAGCGGCTTCTCCTTCCAATATATCGGGTAAAACGGCTATCAATCTATAGGCTGGTATGTTCAGAGATATTCGGATCTCATCAAGCCTTTCTAGGAACGCCACGGGGTCTCCTACTCCGTCAAACGAGAGTTTCCAGTCCCGTGTTCGCAATGGTTCCTGTGTCGTCATCATTGGGGCGGTCATTATCGGGGTGGTCGTCATCGGGACGGTCGGTTGAGTAGTAGACGTGTTCGTTGCAGGCGGTACGATTCCGGGGGCAGTCACATTCACTGGCGGTACAGTGTTTGGAAATGTCCACCCTGTAGTCGGAGGAATATGTCCTGGTACTGGTGTGGATGGTGCGGTTACCACTCGTCCTTCTCTGAGAAAACGTATCAGCCGTTTTCTCTTATCCTCGACTGTACCAGATACATCTAGCCCAAACTTGGACAATTCCACGTCTATGTCCGCTTTCTTCAGCTGGTACACCCAGCTAACTCGCACGTCTACCGGATCTTTCTGCTTTGACGGTGAATTCTGCCCATCTGTAGGGTCTTGGGTTTTCGGATATTCATCGTTCACCATTTTCAGAGCTCTCGATTTCGGTAAATCAGCACGTCTGGCTTCTTCGATGTCTCGCACTAGAATCCTCGATATTCCTCAATGAACTCGGCCCAGCGTTGTTAGAAAATTCCGGAAATATTCGGTTCAACTCGGTTTAGCTCGGGTATCTAGTGAGCGGGGGGTCGTTTCGTCTCGGAATTGATCGGAACGGATTCCTTGACCTCACAAATCTGCTATACGAGTTATCACACAAAAAGCGGCCACCCAAAAAAAATCATACAAAAAAGGAACTGATATAAAGTGCCAGTATAATTGTTAATTCTGGTAGTGTATACTCAAACAACGAAACTGATTCGAAGATCGCATTACTATTTTGCTCACGATTCGCACGGAAACTACAGTTACTGTATAATTCACACCTAATTGGCACACTGAAGAAATGTCAAAAACCATTGATGACCTTTTCAAACTCATCGAGACAAGCAACAAAGAGATAAAGGACGAGATATCAGCGTTGAAAACTAGCATCAGTGCAGATTTTTGTTTGAAGGTGGCTGACAATGTCTCGAGTTGTGAAGAAAAGTTTCGGACTTCCATTGTCTAAAGGTATGAAGATTTGAATCCTGAGAAAAGAAAAGATGAGTTATGCTGAAAAAACGAAATAAGTGATGAATAAAAATTAACTATTTTATCGAATCAAGAAGATTCGAGTATCAAAAAAATCAGGTTAGTATTAGTGTTAGTATATATGAAGTCGAAAAATGTAGATTTAAATGGGAGTTTAACTAGTCGATGAGCCTGAAAATAAGAAAAAATTGAATTAGAAATCAATAGCCTGAAAAAAGAAAAGTTGAATTAGAAATCAATAGCCTGAAAAAAGAAAAGAAAAGTTGAATCAGGCTATTGATTTCCAATTCAACTTTTCTTTTCTTTTTTCAGGCTATTGATTTCTAATTCAACTTTTCTTTTTTCAGGCTATTGATTTCTAATTCAATTTTTTCTTATTTTCAGGCTCATCGACTAGTTAAACTCCCATTTAAATCTACATTTTTCGACTTCATATATACTAACACTAATACTAACCTGATTTTTTTGATACTCGAATCTTCTTGATTCGATAAAATAGTTAATTTTTATTCATCACTTATTTCGTTTTTTCAGCATAACTCATCTTTTCTTTTCTCAGGATTCAAATCTTCATACCTTTAGACAATGGAAGTCCGGAACTTTTCTTCACATCAGTGCAGATGTCGCGACGCTGAAGACCAGAATTGAATGTTTGGAAAACGAAAATGAAACTTTGAAGCAACGCCTCATCGAAACTGATAGAAAATCGAGAAAATTCAACATAATAATTCATGGATTACCTGGTGAAGAAAACAATACTTTGTCTGATCTGGTTGAATTTATCAACAAGGAATTAAGTATTGCATGTCATATTCACGACTTCCGCTTTGTTACCAGGATAGGAAAAAATAATGGTGATAAACCAAGATCAATAATAGCAGAAGTAACCAACTTCACTCTCAAAACCCAAATTCTCACCAATTCTCGAAACAAAAACGCCGACTTGAAAAAACTCGGTGTGCTGTTCTTGCAAGATTACGCTAAAGAAGAAAATTGTAAACAACAAACTATTGATTGACGGCACATCCTATACTCATGCACAATTAATTCAATTAATTGAAGAAGATAAGTCAAGACTGGTAAACGGCTCTGTTGCTGACATCTACGGGGGAAATTCAGAAGAGCGAAAGAGGAAATTGGTTAACTCTCCCACAAGCAGCATCCTCGAGAATCCAAAAACAAGACTCCGTTCTCAATCCATTCGCCCAACTTAACTTGTACTTACAGATACCTTTTACCTATTACTGTTTTTTTCATATTTTTCTGTTCCTCTATTATTTTTGTAACCTTAACATAGAGTTTTCCATTAAATCCATGCAAGCATGATTATCCAGATTGGCCATATTAACTCGCGATCGCTAGTAGCACATTTCCAACAGTTTAAGAATTGTGTATATTTGAAGTTTGACATAATACTGGTCACTGAATCATGGCTCACAGAAGATATCCCAGATGACCTGATCGCACTCAATGGGTACAGATTGTACAGGAAAGATCGCTTGACGGGAAGAGGTGGTGGTGTGGCAATTTACTTGAAATCTAACTTTAAGGTTAAACCTGTGCTTATTGATCCTAGTAACACTGAACAATTATGG
This sequence comes from Chrysomela aeneicollis, assembly GCA_029955515.1. NCBI lineage: Eukaryota > Metazoa > Arthropoda > Insecta > Coleoptera > Chrysomelidae > Chrysomela > Chrysomela aeneicollis. The sequence goes on from JARUHQ010000036.1 coordinate 386,494, forward strand.
GTATCATTCTCCGTGAAAAATGAAAAATATGCACTTGGTGTCCTTTATCGTCCACCCAGGCAAAATATCAACGAATTTATAAATGATTTCGAGAGTACTGTGAGCATAATTGCTCCCAAATATGACTACCTATTATGTGCTGGTGATCTTAATATAGACATGTTGGATGTAGAAAGTAGTGCCTCCAAACTCTTGAACAACACTATCTCAAGCTATGATTTGAAGAATTTAATACTCGAACCTACCAGAATTAGCCAAACCAGCGCCAAAGCTATTGATTTAATTTTATGCTCTGAATCCATTCATGTCGAAAACGTACTAGTCAGTGATGCCTCAGAAATTTCTGATCACTGTCTTGTATCCTGTTCGATCGGAAGTGGCGACGTCTTGTCAGAACCTAATTTGCGTACATTTCGTGATTTCAAAAAATTCAATTTTGACTCATTTTCTATTGATCTGACTCATACTGATTTCTCCCCAATATACCGCCTAGAAAATATCGATTCTAAAGTAGAATGCTTCAACAATATACTCATATCCATTTATGACTATCATGCACCTTTCAAAACTGTCAAAATTACTAGACCACCAGCACCCTGGATAACTGAAATAATCAAATTGATGATGTCATTACGAGATAAAGCTTTGATCAAATACAAGCGTACCAAGCTAGAGCGCGATTGGAATTACTATAGAGATCTCAGGAACCAAACTAAATATGCAATAATTCGTGAAAAGAGGGCGTATATCCAATTTAAAACTAGAAATGGTAGAAACAACAGCAGGTCACTATGGAGAGAACTTGACAAAATGAACATCCACTCCAAAACTAGAAATCAAGCTATCCCAGCTCATTTGAAAAATGCTCAAGGTATTAACGATTATTTTGCGAGCTCTTCACAGAGTGATTTACAACTCGAAGTTGATACTCTTAACCACTATTCCAACACCTGTCTGCCCGGCGCAGGATCATTTAGCTTTGCACCTATTAGTGAAGCTGACATCTATAAACACCTCCTATCCATTGAATCGCGAGCTGTTGGTGCTGACTCAATAAGTGTTGATATGTTACTTCATGCTTGTCCATCTATCTTAGAACATATATGTCACATATTCAATTACTGTATAGAAAATAATCCCTTTCCATCGATCTGGAAACGTGCTATTGTTCTTCCTTTGCCAAAAGTCAACAATCCTACCGAATTCAAATCTCTCAGACCTATTAGTATTCTATGTGTCCTATCTAAGATATTTGAGAAGATCATCCATTCACAAATGAAGACCCATTTAGATGATCATCGTCTTTTACCTCAGCACCAATCAGGGTTCAGGTCTCATTATAGTTGCAATACAGCACTTCTAAAAGTTACCGATGATATTCTCAAATATATGGATGACAAAAAGTTGGTATTACTTGTATTCCTAGATTATACAAAAGCGTTCGACAGAATCAAACATGACCTCTTACTGGCCATACTACACTATGTTGGTTTCAGCGATTCTTCCATTATGTTTTTCAAAAATTACCTATACAATCGTTTCCAAGCTGTCAAGCTCGATAACCAACAGTCTGACTACGTGCATATCATAAATGGGGTGCCACAAGGATCAATTTTGGGCCCGTTGCTTTTCATTTTGTACACTATTGATTTACACAGAATTATACATCACTCCAGCAGTCATTTTTATGCAGATGATGTTCAATTATACCTTCCGTTAACTGAAAGTAATTTTGCCCTTACTATGCAGAAAATGAACGATGATCTCACTGCTATTGCTGACATGTCGAGCAAATTGTGTCTCTCTATCAATCCATTGAAATCAAATGCCATTTTGTTCAGTAGAAATAAAAACATCCGTGATAGGTGCTCACTTAATAACAACCTTCGAGTAAATAATGAACTCATTCCTTTCACAGATACCGTTAAAAATCTAGGCTTAATCATGGACAATACGATGAGATACACGAAGCATGTGAATGTTATCATCAGAAGAGCATTTTGCAATCTGAAACTCATCTACTCCAACAGATCTTTTCTCGACAAAAAAAGTAAAATCATCTTATGCGAAGCCCTAGTCTTGTCTCACTTAAATCATGCAGATGTTGTTTATGGCCCAGCATTACTCAAATCTGATCTGAACAGACTACAACTGATACAAAATTCGTGTGTCCGTCTGATTTGTGGCTTAAGAAAACGAAATAATATTTCATCTCCTTTGAAAGAACTGGGTTGGCTAAATGTTCAAAAACGCATATTTCTGCATTCATCTGTTTTGTATCACAAAATCATACTACATAAGAAGCCACCATACCTATTTGAAAAAATTTCTTATAGAACAGACATCCACAACCTTAACATTAGATTCAAGTCGAAGTTGACACCACCTATGCACAAAACCTCTCTCTATCAGTCTTCATTTTCGTATATGATATCTCGGCTATATAATAAGGTTCCAGAATATCTGAAGAATTGTTCTATTGGAGTTTTTAAGAAAAAAATATCTTCTGTTAATGGATAATATACACTTATAAGCTTCTGCTATGTACCCATGTCTTCAACTTCAAATTAAATTATAATTCAATCATCTCAATGTTATCAGACATTATATAATCATTACTCAGACAGGAAACTTTTTTTTGTGTAACTCATTATAGATAATATAATAATTGTGGTCTATTTCTAAATAATTTTTTTTGTCTTCATTATTTTCAAGAATATTTACATTTATTAACCTCCTTTTTTATTATTTTGTTGTTTTTTCTTGTTCTGTAAACTATGAATATAGATTATTTCTTTCGACTCTCTGGTTGAGTGTAAGATAGTACTTACCCATCTCACACATGGGTAAACGCTAACTCTGCCTTTTGATAGTAGGTAAACAATGTTATTTTTGTATGTTAATGTGTTACATATGTATTTATTTACTATCAATAAAAGCGATTATTATTATTATTATTATTATTTCAACGGATCTGTCAAATTTTGACAGGTATACAATTTCAGTGGGAATCGGTTCAGGCGGTATCCTGGGGACGAATTCCAAGCGTTTCGGTCGCGTGCTTTCACCTAGTCCAAAGTAGAGAGCTCGGAGAGATTCGGGAGTCTGCCGAACGCTTTTCCTGACCCCGAAAACCTCGAAAATGAGATACGACACGGCCTAATCCTCAAAATTGACTTGATGTTGTCAATATGACAGGTCTCAATTTTTACAGTGTAAATTAGGTGACTAGATACTGAATCAACTAACAAACAGTTTCTTTGCTAAAATAACTACGGGTTAGCTCAAATCTCAGAGGGAGTTGATCGCAGCGACTCGAGAAAACGCGGAATTAATTCCTTAACCTTCGAAACCTGTTTTAAGAGTAGCCACTTCTGACCGGAATCGGTTATTGACGGGATACGGTTCCGGTTAACCTGCGGTTACTCTCGGTTACTTTCGGTTACGTATTACTTACGGTCCCTGCTCGGGCGCCAAATTTGTAAGGCTATTTGCTTACAAGAACGTAATTTGGCGCTTTAGCTCGGGTGTTTCTATTTACAATCTCGGGCGCCACCTATCTTATAGTGGTAGGTCCACTTGCACCGGGCAACTATCAGTGGAGAAAGTTAATTCCAGGGGTCTATAAAGTAAGCTGTCAAAGTGACAGTAGTATGACTGGTGATACTACCCTGGTTTGTCTAGTTGCTATAGTGACTATACTTAATCTAGTTAGAAATAAAACAAAATATACAACCAACTATTTTATTTACTCTATATATACACACTATTCACAGTATATTTACAATATCTACGAGTCTTTACGAATCAGCAAAGCAATTAAACTATCAAAGCTCGCGGTATCGAGCGTTTCGTGCTAAAAGCTAATCTAACAAGCGCAACTAGCAAAAAGCTCCATGTCAAAATAAACCAAACCATGCGTACTCTCAGAGCCCTACGATTCAGGTACAAGCCTACGCTCTTCAGTACCTGGATCGACCCAATACTCTCCTAGTGTTCAGAGCCTACGCTCTCAGTGCACAAGGGGGGTATTGGAGGGTGATACCTCACTTTACCGTTACCACTATGTACCTCGTCCCCTGATTCACGGCCAAGCCTACGCTCTTCCGGCCTTGAATCAGATTGCGTCACTATCTGATATCCAGAGCCTACGCTCTCACGACATCAGATCGCGATCACTGTCTGATATGCAGAGCCTACGCTCTCATGATATCAGACAGTTCCACAGGGCACAATACCTCGATGTATCTTCTCTGTGCCCTCACCTCTCGTGTCTGGTGCGTGGCTTGCTGCTTCCTGGCTGGGCTGCTACTGCCAGTTCCCTGGTATACGGGCCGGTCACGGTCTCCTTGTTGTCGGTCGGTCGGCTGCTTGGTCCTGCTGTTCTCCCCGCTGCTGGCTGGTCCTTCGCTGAGCTGCTACTGAATTTTCAGTCTGATGTTCTCGACTACCTCGATTCACGGTTCCACCACTTTTCTCGAAGAGTGGGGCGCGCATGCACAAAACGGTGTGCGCGGACACGCTCTGTGTGCCGCAGCGATGTCTCGACTCTCATATACAGTGCGTTCCGCATTATTTCCGGTTATCGAAATAAACACTTGCATACGACCCTATCATGACTATTTGATTGACCATGATATCAACAAGAAGAAAACATAAACTCAAAACCGAATTACTATTCAAACCGATACTATACCGTATGTCTCATATACAGAATGATAGTAACTTCGTTACATTCCCCCCTTACTTCGGTAAAAAAAAATAATTTATTATTTTTTTTATCCACATCTCAAACCTAACTGAATACAATTCTAACTGAAACTTAAAATATCTTCCGGAATCCTGGGACGTCCTCCTTCATCCCGATTCTACTTCCACGAGATTCGGGTTGGTCGGTGCATCATCGAATCTCGCTCCTTTTCGCCTTCTAGTGGCGGCGTCGATGCAAACGGGCGTGTGGGCACCCGCACGTAGGGCAGCGGTCGTGTTCGGGTTCGGGGCGGTTTCTCCGACGGGTTTCTGACCAAGGTTTACTGTCACACGGGCACTTCCTGGACATGATACCGACCAGGCCACATCTGGAACAAAACATTACTGGTACTCGGCCATCTCGTCGGTGACCAGGTTCTCCACAGCGCCAACACATGTTCTCGCTGATTCTGATACGTCGTATCAGGCTGCTGGCTCCTTCCTCCCTTCTTCGTCTCTCCCGGTCGCGACGGTCTTCTTCTAGCCTTCGTTCCATGGCTTGTGGAGTCCAGTACTCATCCAACATCGGATTCCAGTGAGGGGCGACTCCCACTTCTTCGCTTCCCTCACTAGACAGAGATGCTTTGTCTATTCCTCCCTTGTCTTCTGTAGCTTGGAGAGGGTGAGTCGGTGTCGGGGTTGAGGCCTGTGATGTACTTGGCATATCTTCGGCAATATTCTCCACGGTGGGGTTCGTAAGGATCGGCAAGGCGACTATGCCAGTTGTGGTTTGAGGCGAGACTTGCGGTGTCGATGTCGAGTCGGTCGTCAGTGTTGGCGGTGCGCATTCTCCAACATCCATTTGTTCAGAGTCTGCAATGGCGTCGGCCAATTCCCTCGCTATGTCCTCCATCTGCTGTGGTGAGGCAGTTATTTCCAGAATGGGACTCGACATGTCAGGATATCTATAAGAAAAACTCCACGGTACAAAAGAAAGTTTATTCTATCAAGGAAACATCGACAAAAAATACAATTCATTCAAAAAAAAGTTTGCCACTCAAATGCGTTCCGAATTCGGAAGGGTAACGCGTACTACGCGTCCATCTGGGGCGGTGAGTCATCTCCTGACCCTTTGGTTCGGATCCACTCCTGTTCCCCGAAGGGCAAACAGCTTGGCTCGTAAGGCTGCGGGCCAAGGTGCTCCGGGAGGGAGACACAGGAGGGCTTCGGCTACCTCACCCTCACCCTCATGTTTTGCCCTTTCCACAAGGGGACTATCTATAAGGCCCGGTGACTTCGGACAATGACTCCCTTTTCCTTCACCCGTCTCCCTGGACAGTCCCGTGAGTGAGGTTTTTTCGTCGAGGGTGAGATCTGATATCTCCTCACGTCTGAACTGGATGGGTTCAGGGCCTGGTCCAATGGGCAAGGGAATGTCCTCTACAGCCACCGGTTATGGGGGTGGGGTTATAATTTTTGTGACCGCTTTTTGAGTCTGTCGGGTCATTGGGCAGGGACGACATAACTTTCGTGGCGGCGGGGTAGTTACGGTTACTTGAATCGGTCGACGGCGCTGCGTTAGGTCACGCGCCAGTATTTTTATGGCCCTTATGCGTTTTTGCGCATCGCTCATTTTTTTTCTGGCGTCGACCACGGGTGATCGGATGTCATTCGGGCTGGGCGTCGGTACCGGAATTTTCTTGGGCATTTTCTAGAAGAGAGAATGTCCTATCATCGCGGTGTTCGAGAACGGTTTCAAATCTTTCACGTGGACACGATGAAACTTTTTGCCAGTATTGCTCTTCACATCATAAATAACGGGAGATATATGGCATCTCCATTCTCGTCTACGGATATTGTAGTGATGACTCTGGTTGGTAAAAGCACGGGCCAGGTTGATCCGGACGAACTGGAAAACTTCTCGGAGTTTGTCCAATCGTTGTGTTCTGCTCTCAAATTCCTCTTGTTCCATTTCCGCGTCTTCAGTTACTGGTTCCTCCGGCAGGTACACGGCTCCTGGTACCTCCAACTCTCTTCCAAAGTTGAGAAATGCTGGAGTATATCCGGTGGAGTCATGGCGGGCGGTGTTGTATGCGAAAACCAGGTCGGGTATGTGTTGATCCCATTTTCGGTGATCACCGTCGCAGAACTGCGATATCATGGTCTTCATCGTTCTGTTGGTTCTTTCTACGGGGTAAGCCTGCGGTGTATACGGCGGGGTGAAACGATGTCCAATCTTCAGTTCTCTCAGGAGGTCTCTGAACGGTGCTCCGGTATACTGGGTTCCATTGTCGGTAATTACGGTCTTCGGGCAGCCAAAACGAACAATAATCTCTTCATAGAGGGCCTGACTCACTGCCTTTGCCGTTGCCTTTCGTATAGGACGGCACTGGACCCACTTGGTGAATCTGTCTTGGAATACCACCAAGTAGTTGTTTCCTTTACTTGAACGAGGTAGTGGTCCCACCAGATCGGAACTCACAGTCTCCCATGGTTGTCGGTTCACAGACGGTTGCATCTTTCCTGGTGTCTTTTGTTGGGATGTCTTGAACTGTTGACAGGACTGACACCCTCGGACGTATTTGGCTATATCCCGAAACATTCCTGGCCAATAATAGCGACTTGCTATCCTGGCGGTGGTCTTGGCGATCCCGAGGTGTCCGGCGGTGGGAGCGTCATGGTTCTCCTTCATTATGACTGTACGAGCTGGTTTCGGGACGCACAATTTCCAGGGATCGGATAGCTCTGGTTCTGAGAAATCGGTGGAATCCCAGAAATGACGGTACAGGCGGTCGTCCTTGATTCAATAATCTGGATAGTCGGCGGTGTTATTCAGAACTTCGTTCTTCTTCTTGGCATACCAGGAACAAGTTTCATTTCCCTCAACGGTGGCTATGTCTACTTCGGCGGGTACAGGATGTCTGGACAATGCATCAGCTACTCGGTTCAGAACTCCTTTCCGGTACTTGATCTCAAAGTCAAACTGTTGGAGATACATACTCCAACGGGCTAGTCTTCCACTCGGGCTCTGGATGTTATGGAGCCACTTCAGTGATTGGTGGTCGGACAGGACCGTAAAACGGTACCCTTCTAGGTATGGACGCATCTTTTCTATTCCCCACACAATCGCCAGGCACTCCTTTTCGGTAACTGAGTATGCCTTCTCAGGAGTTGTCAGTGTCCTACTGGCATAGGCGATGATGTGATCTCCGTCCTCCTTATTTTGGATTAGTACGGCTCCTAATCCTTGATCACTAGCATCAGTCTGGAGTACGAACGGTCTTTCGAAGTCGGGACAGGTAAGGACAGGGGCTTCTGTCAAGCATTTCTTCAGGTGGTCAAATGCTTCCTCCTGTTCGCTCGTCCATTGCCAACGATAGCCTTTCTTTAACAGACGGTTCAGCGGTGCGGCTATGTTCGAGAATCCAGGGACAAAACGTCTATACCACGATGCTATTCCCAAGAAGCGTCGCAGTTGTCGGACGGTGGTCGGTGGTGGAAATTCCAATATGGATTTCACTTTCTCGGTGTCGGTAGCGATTCCTTCGCCGGTTACGACATGGCCCAAGTACTTGAGTGACTTTCTGCCGAACTGACATTTTTCTGGGTTGAGACGGAGGTTGGCGGCTCGGAGACGGCGGAATACTTCCTGCAGAATGCTCAAGTGTTGCTCAAAAGACTCTCCAAGCACGATTATGTCATTCAGATATGCAAAGCAGTACGGATCCAGCTCCGGTCCTATGATACGGTCCATCAAACGCTGGAACGAAGCTGGTGCTGCATGTAATCCGAACGGCATTACTCGGAACTGGAACAGACCTCGGCCGGGTACTGTAAATGCTGTTATCGGTTTGCTTTCATCAGTCAAAGCAACTTGCCAATACCCCTGTTTCAAATCTATACTCGAAATATATCGAGCTCTGCGCAATTTATCCAAAATTGCGTTGATAAACGGCAGGGGGTAGGCATCCTTCTGTGTCACAGCATTGACTTTCTGAAAGTCTATACAGAACCTCGGCTTTCCATCCTTCTTCCGCACAATGACAACAGGTGAGCTCCACGGGCTGTTAGACGGTTCTATGATGCCTTCTTCGATCATTTTATCAACCTCGGTGTTGATGACTTCTTGCATCCTTGGATTCTGGGGGCGGTAACGTTGTTTGATCGGCTCTGGGTTAATCAAACGGATCTCATGCTTGAGAATCGGCGTTACTCCCTTGATGCTCTCAAATTGAGCTAATTCGTGGTCCAGGAATGCCTCAAGTCTCCTTTCTTCGGTTGGTGTCAACACAAGTTTCTTGGTACGGTCTACGGTATCAATCGGGTCCATCGGTTCTGGTGTTCGGTCGGTAATCGGTTTTCCATCCATTCGTATTCCTCCATCTGACAGGTCTAGTTGGAATTTCTGCGGTCTCAGAATATCCATTCCTATGACGAAGTCAGATGACAGGCCAGGAAGATATCCAACTATGGCGGGTATAGTTGTGTTTCCAATCACTAGATCCAAGTGATATACGTTGGAAACTCTGGCGGGCAGCCCGTTGGCCATTCTGGCCGTGGAAGAAAGCGTAGTTTCCCTCGGGACTCCCATTTCCTGACATATTTCAGCCACTTTGTCTCCCAGGTACGTTTTGGATGCTCCAGTATCTAACAATGCCTCAAAACGGCCACCTAGGGTCTGCACTGAAACGAATGGACGGACATCCTCAGGTCGGATGTTACGGATCGTTTCCGAGACATTGGTAGAAAGGCACTGCTCGTGTCTCGGTTTGGGGCAATGCCTTCCTAGTTTTCCGACCTAGGACAGGGGCAGTCTCGTGACATCACTCCTTCCTTGCCACATCGAGAACAAAACAGCTTCGGGGCAGAACGGCATTGATTCCTCAAATGTCCTGTCTGTCCGCATCTCCAACATACGGCTGGTGAAGATGTCCTCGGCTGCTGAACGGGTGTTCTCGGTTCGGTCCTAGCAGGAGTCGATGGTCGCGTATTGACGGGTCTTGTTAACGGTGGGGCCAATGGAGGGGCCGACGGCGGGGCTGACGGCGTAGCGGACGGCGGGGCTCGCGGAGACGCTTTCGACACCTCTTGGTGTCTTACTGTGCGTCCGTAGGTCTGGTACCTCTCCTGTAGTTCCCCACGAAGAAGTTCGAACTCCTTCACAACACGGGAGAAAGTGACAATATCGGCAAAGTCACTCCTCTTGATATGCTGTCGGTATTCGGGCAACAGGTTTCGGTACAGCCACATAAGCTCCTGCTCTGGTGTCATATTGCCATGCCTTCGTACAAGCGTCTGCATATCGGTTACATATGCTTGTACAGGCTTGTTTGGCCTCTGGAGCCGTCTGCCAATCGCTACCTCTAGGTCAACCTGGTAGTTGGCAGGGAAGTAGAAGATTCGGAAGAGCTCGACGAATGCATTCCACGTAGCACATGCCGACCGGTTATTTCTGAACCAGAGAGCGGCTTCTCCTTCCAATATATCGGGTAAAACGGCTATCAATCTATAGGCTGGTATGTTCAGAGATATTCGGATCTCATCAAGCCTTTCTAGGAACGCCACGGGGTCTCCTACTCCGTCAAACGAGAGTTTCCAGTCCCGTGTTCGCAATGGTTCCTGTGTCGTCATCATTGGGGCGGTCATTATCGGGGTGGTCGTCATCGGGACGGTCGGTTGAGTAGTAGACGTGTTCGTTGCAGGCGGTACGATTCCGGGGGCAGTCACATTCACTGGCGGTACAGTGTTTGGAAATGTCCACCCTGTAGTCGGAGGAATATGTCCTGGTACTGGTGTGGATGGTGCGGTTACCACTCGTCCTTCTCTGAGAAAACGTATCAGCCGTTTTCTCTTATCCTCGACTGTACCAGATACATCTAGCCCAAACTTGGACAATTCCACGTCTATGTCCGCTTTCTTCAGCTGGTACACCCAGCTAACTCGCACGTCTACCGGATCTTTCTGCTTTGACGGTGAATTCTGCCCATCTGTAGGGTCTTGGGTTTTCGGATATTCATCGTTCACCATTTTCAGAGCTCTCGATTTCGGTAAATCAGCACGTCTGGCTTCTTCGATGTCTCGCACTAGAATCCTCGATATTCCTCAATGAACTCGGCCCAGCGTTGTTAGAAAATTCCGGAAATATTCGGTTCAACTCGGTTTAGCTCGGGTATCTAGTGAGCGGGGGGTCGTTTCGTCTCGGAATTGATCGGAACGGATTCCTTGACCTCACAAATCTGCTATACGAGTTATCACACAAAAAGCGGCCACCCAAAAAAAATCATACAAAAAAGGAACTGATATAAAGTGCCAGTATAATTGTTAATTCTGGTAGTGTATACTCAAACAACGAAACTGATTCGAAGATCGCATTACTATTTTGCTCACGATTCGCACGGAAACTACAGTTACTGTATAATTCACACCTAATTGGCACACTGAAGAAATGTCAAAAACCATTGATGACCTTTTCAAACTCATCGAGACAAGCAACAAAGAGATAAAGGACGAGATATCAGCGTTGAAAACTAGCATCAGTGCAGATTTTTGTTTGAAGGTGGCTGACAATGTCTCGAGTTGTGAAGAAAAGTTTCGGACTTCCATTGTCTAAAGGTATGAAGATTTGAATCCTGAGAAAAGAAAAGATGAGTTATGCTGAAAAAACGAAATAAGTGATGAATAAAAATTAACTATTTTATCGAATCAAGAAGATTCGAGTATCAAAAAAATCAGGTTAGTATTAGTGTTAGTATATATGAAGTCGAAAAATGTAGATTTAAATGGGAGTTTAACTAGTCGATGAGCCTGAAAATAAGAAAAAATTGAATTAGAAATCAATAGCCTGAAAAAAGAAAAGTTGAATTAGAAATCAATAGCCTGAAAAAAGAAAAGAAAAGTTGAATCAGGCTATTGATTTCCAATTCAACTTTTCTTTTCTTTTTTCAGGCTATTGATTTCTAATTCAACTTTTCTTTTTTCAGGCTATTGATTTCTAATTCAATTTTTTCTTATTTTCAGGCTCATCGACTAGTTAAACTCCCATTTAAATCTACATTTTTCGACTTCATATATACTAACACTAATACTAACCTGATTTTTTTGATACTCGAATCTTCTTGATTCGATAAAATAGTTAATTTTTATTCATCACTTATTTCGTTTTTTCAGCATAACTCATCTTTTCTTTTCTCAGGATTCAAATCTTCATACCTTTAGACAATGGAAGTCCGGAACTTTTCTTCACATCAGTGCAGATGTCGCGACGCTGAAGACCAGAATTGAATGTTTGGAAAACGAAAATGAAACTTTGAAGCAACGCCTCATCGAAACTGATAGAAAATCGAGAAAATTCAACATAATAATTCATGGATTACCTGGTGAAGAAAACAATACTTTGTCTGATCTGGTTGAATTTATCAACAAGGAATTAAGTATTGCATGTCATATTCACGACTTCCGCTTTGTTACCAGGATAGGAAAAAATAATGGTGATAAACCAAGATCAATAATAGCAGAAGTAACCAACTTCACTCTCAAAACCCAAATTCTCACCAATTCTCGAAACAAAAACGCCGACTTGAAAAAACTCGGTGTGCTGTTCTTGCAAGATTACGCTAAAGAAGAAAATTGTAAACAACAAACTATTGATTGACGGCACATCCTATACTCATGCACAATTAATTCAATTAATTGAAGAAGATAAGTCAAGACTGGTAAACGGCTCTGTTGCTGACATCTACGGGGGAAATTCAGAAGAGCGAAAGAGGAAATTGGTTAACTCTCCCACAAGCAGCATCCTCGAGAATCCAAAAACAAGACTCCGTTCTCAATCCATTCGCCCAACTTAACTTGTACTTACAGATACCTTTTACCTATTACTGTTTTTTTCATATTTTTCTGTTCCTCTATTATTTTTGTAACCTTAACATAGAGTTTTCCATTAAATCCATGCAAGCATGATTATCCAGATTGGCCATATTAACTCGCGATCGCTAGTAGCACATTTCCAACAGTTTAAGAATTGTGTATATTTGAAGTTTGACATAATACTGGTCACTGAATCATGGCTCACAGAAGATATCCCAGATGACCTGATCGCACTCAATGGGTACAGATTGTACAGGAAAGATCGCTTGACGGGAAGAGGTGGTGGTGTGGCAATTTACTTGAAATCTAACTTTAAGGTTAAACCTGTGCTTATTGATCCTAGTAACACTGAACAATTATGGGTATCATTCTCCGTGAAAAATGAAAAATATGCACTTGGTGTCCTTTATCGTCCACCCAGGCAAAATATCAACGAATTTATAAATGATTTCGAGAGTACTGTGAGCATAATTGCTCCCAAATATGACTACCTATTATGTGCTGGTGATCTTAATATAGACATGTTGGATGTAGAAAGTAGTGCCTCCAAACTCTTGAACAACACTATCTCAAGCTATGATTTGAAGAATTTAATACTCGAACCTACCAGAATTAGCCAAACCAGCGCCAAAGCTATTGATTTAATTTTATGCTCTGAATCCATTCATGTCGAAAACGTACTAGTCAGTGATGCCTCAGAAATTTCTGATCACTGTCTTGTATCCTGTTCGATCGGAAGTGGCGACGTCTTGTCAGAACCTAATTTGCGTACATTTCGTGATTTCAAAAAATTCAATTTTGACTCATTTTCTATTGATCTGACTCATACTGATTTCTCCCCAATATACCGCCTAGAAAATATCGATTCTAAAGTAGAATGCTTCAACAATATACTCATATCCATTTATGACTATCATGCACCTTTCAAAACTGTCAAAATTACTAGACCACCAGCACCCTGGATAACTGAAATAATCAAATTGATGATGTCATTACGAGATAAAGCTTTGATCAAATACAAGCGTACCAAGCTAGAGCGCGATTGGAATTACTATAGAGATCTCAGGAACCAAACTAAATATGCAATAATTCGTGAAAAGAGGGCGTATATCCAATTTAAAACTAGAAATGGTAGAAACAACAGCAGGTCACTATGGAGAGAACTTGACAAAATGAACATCCACTCCAAAACTAGAAATCAAGCTATCCCAGCTCATTTGAAAAATGCTCAAGGTATTAACGATTATTTTGCGAGCTCTTCACAGAGTGATTTACAACTCGAAGTTGATACTCTTAACCACTATTCCAACACCTGTCTGCCCGGCGCAGGATCATTTAGCTTTGCACCTATTAGTGAAGCTGACATCTATAAACACCTCCTATCCATTGAATCGCGAGCTGTTGGTGCTGACTCAATAAGTGTTGATATGTTACTTCATGCTTGTCCATCTATCTTAGAACATATATGTCACATATTCAATTACTGTATAGAAAATAATCCCTTTCCATCGATCTGGAAACGTGCTATTGTTCTTCCTTTGCCAAAAGTCAACAATCCTACCGAATTCAAATCTCTCAGACCTATTAGTATTCTATGTGTCCTATCTAAGATATTTGAGAAGATCATCCATTCACAAATGAAGACCCATTTAGATGATCATCGTCTTTTACCTCAGCACCAATCAGGGTTCAGGTCTCATTATAGTTGCAATACAGCACTTCTAAAAGTTACCGATGATATTCTCAAATATATGGATGACAAAAAGTTGGTATTACTTGTATTCCTAGATTATACAAAAGCGTTCGACAGAATCAAACATGACCTCTTACTGGCCATACTACACTATGTTGGTTTCAGCGATTCTTCCATTATGTTTTTCAAAAATTACCTATACAATCGTTTCCAAGCTGTCAAGCTCGATAACCAACAGTCTGACTACGTGCATATCATAAATGGGGTGCCACAAGGATCAATTTTGGGCCCGTTGCTTTTCATTTTGTACACTATTGATTTACACAGAATTATACATCACTCCAGCAGTCATTTTTATGCAGATGATGTTCAATTATACCTTCCGTTAACTGAAAGTAATTTTGCCCTTACTATGCAGAAAATGAACGATGATCTCACTGCTATTGCTGACATGTCGAGCAAATTGTGTCTCTCTATCAATCCATTGAAATCAAATGCCATTTTGTTCAGTAGAAATAAAAACATCCGTGATAGGTGCTCACTTAATAACAACCTTCGAGTAAATAATGAACTCATTCCTTTCACAGATACCGTTAAAAATCTAGGCTTAATCATGGACAATACGATGAGATACACGAAGCATGTGAATGTTATCATCAGAAGAGCATTTTGCAATCTGAAACTCATCTACTCCAACAGATCTTTTCTCGACAAAAAAAGTAAAATCATCTTATGCGAAGCCCTAGTCTTGTCTCACTTAAATCATGCAGATGTTGTTTATGGCCCAGCATTACTCAAATCTGATCTGAACAGACTACAACTGATACAAAATTCGTGTGTCCGTCTGATTTGTGGCTTAAGAAAACGAAATAATATTTCATCTCCTTTGAAAGAACTGGGTTGGCTAAATGTTCAAAAACGCATATTTCTGCATTCATCTGTTTTGTATCACAAAATCATACTACATAAGAAGCCACCATACCTATTTGAAAAAATTTCTTATAGAACAGACATCCACAACCTTAACATTAGATTCAAGTCGAAGTTGACACCACCTATGCACAAAACCTCTCTCTATCAGTCTTCATTTTCGTATATGATATCTCGGCTATATAATAAGGTTCCAGAATATCTGAAGAATTGTTCTATTGGAGTTTTTAAGAAAAAAATATCTTCTGTTAATGGATAATATACACTTATAAGCTTCTGCTATGTACCCATGTCTTCAACTTCAAATTAAATTATAATTCAATCATCTCAATGTTATCAGACATTATATAATCATTACTCAGACAGGAAACTTTTTTTTGTGTAACTCATTATAGATAATATAATAATTGTGGTCTATTTCTAAATAATTTTTTTTGTCTTCATTATTTTCAAGAATATTTACATTTATTAACCTCCTTTTTTATTATTTTGTTGTTTTTTCTTGTTCTGTAAACTATGAATATAGATTATTTCTTTCGACTCTCTGGTTGAGTGTAAGATAGTACTTACCCATCTCACACATGGGTAAACGCTAACTCTGCCTTTTGATAGTAGGTAAACAATGTTATTTTTGTATGTTAATGTGTTACATATGTATTTATTTACTATCAATAAAAGCGATTATTATTATTATTATTATTATTTCAACGGATCTGTCAAATTTTGACAGGTATACAATTTCAGTGGGAATCGGT
The DNA here is from genome assembly GCA_029955515.1 of Chrysomela aeneicollis. Lineage (NCBI taxonomy): Eukaryota > Metazoa > Arthropoda > Insecta > Coleoptera > Chrysomelidae > Chrysomela > Chrysomela aeneicollis. Next base: position 402,427 of record JARUHQ010000036.1, read on the forward strand.
TCAGGCGGTATCCTGGGGACGAATTCCAAGCGTTTCGGTCGCGTGCTTTCACCTAGTCCAAAGTAGAGAGCTCGGAGAGATTCGGGAGTCTGCCGAACGCTTTTCCTGACCCCGAAAACCTCGAAAATGAGATACGACACGGCCTAATCCTCAAAATTGACTTGATGTTGTCAATATGACAGGTCTCAATTTTTACAGTGTAAATTAGGTGACTAGATACTGAATCAACTAACAAACAGTTTCTTTGCTAAAATAACTACGGGTTAGCTCAAATCTCAGAGGGAGTTGATCGCAGCGACTCGAGAAAACGCGGAATTAATTCCTTAACCTTCGAAACCTGTTTTAAGAGTAGCCACTTCTGACCGGAATCGGTTATTGACGGGATACGGTTCCGGTTAACCTGCGGTTACTCTCGGTTACTTTCGGTTACGTATTACTTACGGTCCCTGCTCGGGCGCCAAATTTGTAAGGCTATTTGCTTACAAGAACGTAATTTGGCGCTTTAGCTCGGGTGTTTCTATTTACAATCTCGGGCGCCACCTATCTTATAGTGGTAGGTCCACTTGCACCGGGCAACTATCAGTGGAGAAAGTTAATTCCAGGGGTCTATAAAGTAAGCTGTCAAAGTGACAGTAGTATGACTGGTGATACTACCCTGGTTTGTCTAGTTGCTATAGTGACTATACTTAATCTAGTTAGAAATAAAACAAAATATACAACCAACTATTTTATTTACTCTATATATACACACTATTCACAGTATATTTACAATATCTACGAGTCTTTACGAATCAGCAAAGCAATTAAACTATCAAAGCTCGCGGTATCGAGCGTTTCGTGCTAAAAGCTAATCTAACAAGCGCAACTAGCAAAAAGCTCCATGTCAAAATAAACCAAACCATGCGTACTCTCAGAGCCCTACGATTCAGGTACAAGCCTACGCTCTTCAGTACCTGGATCGACCCAATACTCTCCTAGTGTTCAGAGCCTACGCTCTCAGTGCACAAGGGGGGTATTGGAGGGTGATACCTCACTTTACCGTTACCACTATGTACCTCGTCCCCTGATTCACGGCCAAGCCTACGCTCTTCCGGCCTTGAATCAGATTGCGTCACTATCTGATATCCAGAGCCTACGCTCTCACGACATCAGATCGCGATCACTGTCTGATATGCAGAGCCTACGCTCTCATGATATCAGACAGTTCCACAGGGCACAATACCTTGATGTATCTTCTCTGTGCCCTCACCTCTCGTGTCTGGTGCGTGGCTTGCTGCTTCCTGGCTGGGCTGCTACTGCCAGTTCCCTGGTATACGGGCCGGTCACGGTCTCCTTGTTGTCGGTCGGTCGGCTGCTTGGTCCTGCTGTTCTCCCCGCTGCTGGCTGGTCCTTCGCTGAGCTGCTACTGAATTTTCAGTCTGATGTTCTCGACTACCTCGATTCACGGTTCCACCACTTTTCTCGAAGAGTGGGGCGCGCATGCACAAAACGGTGTGCGCGGACACGCTCTGTGTGCCGCAGCGATGTCTCGACTCTCATATACAGTGCGTTCCGCATTATTTCCGGTTATCGAAATAAACACTTGCATACGACCCTATCATGACTATTTGATTGACCATGATATCAACAAGAAGAAAACATAAACTCAAAACCGAATTACTATTCAAACCGATACTATACCGTATGTCTCATATACAAAATAATAGTAACTTCGTTACACCACCTTTGTTATTTCGTAATGTTACTCTGAGATAGAGTTGAATTGTTGATAGAGATTGTCAGATTTGATATTTTTGAAATAAAACTTTTGGAAAAGTGATCAACGAAAGAAAAGATAATTGAAGACAAGACAAGTATATAGAATTTCAGATACTAAGGGCTGGTTGCATAAAGATTTAACAGACGATTAAATATTTAATTTGTTTATAACCATGGCAACGCATGCCTTAGCTCGCGCATTAGCAGAGTTAATCCCACGTTAAGTTAACAGAAGGCTTGACGGGCTTTTATGCAACCGGCACTAAGAATAACAACCTTGATATATCCCAAAAAAATGACACCATTCATACATGATTCATTCAGTGTGTTCCACTTCGAACTATAGCCTAGCTTAGTAGGGTGAATAATAATAATATCCATCCGAAATTTACACACAGTAACAAGTCTGTCTCCCAGCTCTCCATCATATCAATCATATTATAAGTTTCTGCTTAGAACATAGGGTATTTTCCAAATGAATAGAAGCTGTTGTGAACCCCATAGCAAAAAGTAATTTCCTAAAAAATACGGACTCTAGACTATGCAGGTTGTTATGTATATTATCAAAGGTTTTGGAAATAATTGTGTATACCTACTCATATTTCACATTTTGTTAATGAATATAATATATTACCACTAAATCAATCAGGGTTTCGCAAAGGGGAATATTCCTCAATTCGGCTATTACAGCAAATGCAAGTATGAACTGATTGTCGAAACGAAATAGTTTCTGTTACGGAAGACCTACAACCAAAGAAAAACACCGAAATTCACCATAAGGAGGTCGTCAACTTTGTCTAATATCATTCATGAAGTTTTAGAATTTGTTGCTGAAACTATCTAAATTAATTTTTCAAATATGGGGTTTTAAATCGCTTTGTTTCTACTTCACAAATTGGCATCAGTGCCTAGTAGGCTAGAAGAACAATACAACTCACATTTGGCCACACTTTCATTAGGTACACGCGAGGTCTGTTCGCTGTTTATGCATGAAATTTATATTGTACACTACATTTTCTTACACCCACTGGTCGTTGTAGATGAGTGTAGTGGAGTAGAGTGTGATTAGTTCAACATCTGTTCGGTGTTTTTATTCTGCTGTCTGCTAATCCTAGGATTTTGATTTGGAGGTTATGCTTATAATTATTTTGTATTTATCTGTTGCTTGTGAATCTCTTTTGAATGTATCAAAAATGCACAGTGATGATGAAATAATAGAGAATATCATTGCGAATTCAGACGATGAATTGTTGACAAGATCACCAGACGGGGATCAATCAATGGCATTTATGTCAATTCTTTTGATGATTTCGTAAATGGGGACGAAAGATTCCCGGGTTACAAATATAACCATTGTACGTACTTTGTCGATGAAGTTGTTTTTTTCTCAAAATATATCATTATATACACCTCCTCTAAATCGATTGTAACAGTTGGTTTTTTCGTGCTACAACATTTTAACAACGAACATAGTGTAAGTGTAAATGGAAATCACCGAACAGTATCAGTGTTACACAATCTACTATTCTGTACAATAGTGTAGTTAATGGAGACACAGCGACCAGACCAGACCTGACATGTCACTGCACAATTTAGGAATCAAACTGTTAATGTAAAAAAAATAATCAGTCAAATATGAATTTCAGTTCAACAAAATCACCAGTCCATCCACAAGTCGAACCAAAACTGAGTGAGTAGCATATCTTTTGAGGAGCATGAAACAGAAATAAGCAGAATGGCACCTAACCCACAGAACTTATTGGTATACTACCAAGTTCTTTGTTCTAACCTGATCAAAATATGGCTATCTTTATTCACCTTATCAACGTAATGGATTTGTTGTCTTTTATTAGGTATTTATGAAATATGCAGTCGATGTTGCCAAATGGTGAAATAGGAACAAGGTACTTTGAATTTCGAATCCCCAATTAAAGTCACTTTTTTTCAACATTTGAAATTGTTTTTTCGGGAAAAGGTTGAAATGGTAATTTTGGAATGCGTCGTTTTGAAGATATTTGATAAGAATTACTTCATTATCGTCCAAAGGAGAATTCCCCAATGTTATAGTTATGCACAATCACAGATTTGTTGCTGTCCTAAAGTTATAAAGAAATGTTATTGAAATATCTGCTAGGTCGGAGATACTATGAACTACAAGAAAGTTACATTGAACCCAAAGTTTGATCTCCTAAGAGAATAAAATGCGGTATTAAATGAATGATATTGAAAACGATACTTGAAACAAGTATTTCGAATTGTATAATTCAAAAAAAAATATTGAAGAAACATACAAAAATAACACTTGAATGAGCTCATGACTCCTCCTGAAAAATATGCCCATCCCTATCAGAATCAGCCAAAAGGTTTTCGAGTATTTGATAAAAACCCCATTTTATCTGAAGAATTCAACATTCCGTATGAATCCCATTCCATAAATGATTTTCTTTGAAGATGGCTCGATATATTCTTATTGGGATTTCCAAAAAATGTTTTTTTGTCGATTAGGTCATCTGTCATATAAAAATAAGTTTTTTTGATGATTCTTGAATGATATATTTATTGACTCTATTGTTTTTACAGTCTTCAAGACCTATACGTAGATGGAAAGAAATAACACCAATAACACCGAATAACCCCAATGATCCTCGATCCCCATTTTACAGTGAGGATGGTGAGCCAATCAACCCAATAGCGAAACTGCACTTCACGAGGCAAAGAGTTTATGAAAAACCATGTGAAATATCTGAAAACGAAGATCAGAATCACGCAGATGAAAATTTTGAAATAACAGGTGAGTCAATGAGATGGAATAAGCCATAGACTCTTTGTGTCGTAATGATGCGCAGTGATTCTAATTCTCATGACTTCAACTTAAAATTATAGAGAAAGCATAAGGTATCTAGACTTTATATTATAACATATATCTAAGTTAATCAATCCTATAAAACAACCGCTCAGCAGAAACTTCTATCATCATTCTCTCCATCTCCACAATTTGTATCGAATGTGTTTTCAACTCGAACATCCCGACACAATTATATAGAACAAACTCTACTCATATAACACGAACACTTTATGAGGATCTATCTGCACTTCAATGAAGTAAAACGTGAGTGATACCTAACAATAAGCCAATGCATGATATTCGAAATTTCCACTCCACTGAGGTGTGAATAGACATATGGATTTATGTCAAGAATGTTTCTGAACTAACAAAGTTTATCGAAATCAAGTATTAAAGAATACTAGAAAATCATCTTCTTGAATTTTCAGCAAAACATGTGACAGTTTCAACAATGGACATGGTTTCTCAGGCTGGTTCTAAAGACATATTGAACCACTGAAATCGAACAGTGAACATTAGAGAAAATACTTTCCGTCAGTTTTTTTGTGTGAAAGTATCATATTTTAATACAAAAATCCCCCCGGCATATTTTGATACTGTCTTTATATAAACACGATACCTACGTATTCAAGAATATTATTTTTATTTCTGAAGAACTAATAAGTAAAAATTTTTCAAATTTCGAAGAAGAAATATATTTTTCATTATACTTTTTTGAAATCACTTTATTTTCATCTATATCAGTAATATTGTGAGATGGGCTTTTCCGGGCTAGCGCACGGAAAAACTTTGAGAATAACCATCGAAGCAAATCATACATTCCAAACACTGTATTGTCAGCATTGTTTATTCTCTCTCAATCATGCCAACAAAATGAACTCAGAAAAAAATCCCGAAATTCCCGATAATATCCTAGAGCAAGCGGCACAAGCGACCGCGAATTTATTTCCAGTAAAATCCAGGTCGAGATATAAACATGAATATCAACTTTCCACAGAATGGCAAAATCTGTGCGAAATCAAAAATGTAAGTGACGATATTTATCTTGTTTATTTTGTCGAAAAAGCTAAATCTATGAAATCCTCCACGTTATGGAGTCCATTCTCAATGCTAAAGAGTTGTTTCGCCATTGAAGATAATGACATCAACAAAGTATATCGTTCATTACAAGTCCAGAAATGATTTTTCCGTACTTGCATGACTTCCCGAGAATTTGTCACGGAAAAATCCCTATTTTCAGATCTTATCGGAAGCAAGAGGCATTGTTCCCAGGCTTCTGCATGCTGGTGATCTGAAGAATGTTTTCAATTGAAAACTTCAATTCATAGAAAATGACCTTATATTTTATAGGCTGCATTTGTCACTTTTCTAGAACAAAAATTGGCAAATGGGAAAAAAATGGCAAAAATGACTGATTTTTCGTATAGGATAAGTTTCATTAAATTGAAGCAGAATCATGGAAGGAATTCAAGAATTTAATAAAATACAGGAAGTTGTAACAGAAATAATAAAGATGCGTGATTTCCGGAATAACTAGAAGTGTCAGAATAACATAAATATTTCAGTTGAATTGTTTTAATCAGCACATCTTCGAATTTTCATAATCATGCTAGTCTCATTTATCTATATGTAGATATGTAGCGTCTCTATACTACCCAATGTTCAAATTTAGAACGATTATAATTTTTGATATACCGATATAAATATAGTTTTCAGAAGTTGTGAAATTTGCATAATGATTTTGTTTTAAATAAATTCTTTCAGTATCTACAGTCGCTCCAGATGACGAGAAATGTAAGGTGGGCAGATGGTCGGAATGGTCAAGCTGTAGCGTACCTTGTGGCACTGGAACTAGGACAAGGGATCGAGAATTGAGAAATCCAGAAAACAGAGATATCTGTAGGGGGGTTGAACTTCAAGAAAACGAAGAATGTGAAGGAGAAGATAAACACTGCGAATATAAGGCAAGTCTACTAGTATGGTCGTTATCTTCATAGACATGAATGATAATTGGTGTCAGAACTGTTCCAGGATGTCAACATCAGATACTCAAAATATGAAACACTCTATTTTCCACGTGTTTGAATCATATTCTATAGTGGAGTATTTTTGTGAAAAGGCCCCATGAATCGTTAATACATTCGTTCATATTCTCTAAGATTCTTTATAATATCAGCATTTTCAATTCAGTGTTCAATAATTCAATTCAAAATATATTCATTTGTCGAAGAAGAAAAATTCTTATCGACAATAATGCATATCTTAAAAATTGGAGTGAAATGGATAACATAAGCATAAAAACTTGAATGTAACAGGACATGATATTCTACAGAACAGAGATAAAGGTGTATAAATAATAGTTATCCGGTACCCAAAATATGTCTGCTTTCGAAAGTAAAAGTTGTTTCACACATTTTCGAAATACTTTTGAGTCTATCATACTCTTCATTTCAGCTGGTAGATGATTGGAGATCTTTCGAATCTCAAAATTATTGAATTTTTGGTTAATGGAGAATTTGTTTTGGAAGAGGTACATTGGCATTTTGCCAGGTGTTATATTTATATATACTTTCAGATGGAGAATTATCTTTTATTTCAAGAGTTACTCGATAGTATATTATGATACAAGTTTTATAAGACGCTATTTTGTCGCACGCATTGTTTGGAGTACGACGAGCGAAGCGAGGAGTGCTCCAAGTGAACAAGTACGACAACGTGTCTTATAAAACGTGTCATATGTAATTTTTTCTATTTTGAAGAAAAAAATTGATTTAAAATCGATAAATAACAGAAACATCTTCGTTTGGTAACAATGATGACATTGAAATAATTAAAATCTGTCCCGCAAGCATAAAGCCCAGTTTACAGTTAAGCGATTTTGATTAATGCAATACCCAGCGGTGAAAAAATCAATGTTGTTATTGTTTTTATTGGTCAATTTAAATCAAATTACACTCTGAATTGAAATTTACCAATTAAAACATTGAGTTTTTCACTGCTAATATCACCAAATCCAAATCGCTCAAAAGTAAACTGGGCCTAACTCTTCTGACTTTCATTTGACAGTTCAATTGTACCAATCTTCGAATAATAAAAAATGCGTATCGAAATAGAGGCTATTTCGACACGCATTTGCGTTGCACAATGACTTCATTATAAAACTAAAATAGAAAAACTATTTTTGAAATGAAGATGCAATTCATCGTTACTATTTTATTTTTAATGAACACTCTGATGGTCTTCAAACGCTCACCTCTTGATATATATTTTACCGTTTTTTTGTAGAATAGAAACTGATTGCACTACAAAAACCCCAAATAATCTCAAGTTTTTTCTCACCTGTTTCCTCAATCTTGCAAGTTCATGATTTCACCATGGCATGTTCCTAGTAGCTTTCCTTGTGATCAGGGGAGAGTTATTGTAATTGAAGGCTGGAGTAATTGTGTCATTGAATTGTTCCACAGCCTCTTCTAGGTCGACGTTTGTACTTACCGTCTTCTGTGGTATCAGGAGATAGCTCATGTTCTGCGCGATAAGCTCCCCAATTTGTTTCTCGTGGGTTCCGATAACTTTCTTGAATGACGTCGCTTTTTATTTCGGAATGAATGTATCTGTGATCAGAGCAACTTCACCAAGCAGACACATATGCCATTCTGTTACAAAATAACTCACATATGTAGAGGCACATCGAGTACCTCCTTTTTTTTGTAATGGGGGTTGCTCCAATTTCTACATTCAATTTGTCCAGATTATTTGTCAGCATGAACTGTAGTAGTGATCCACCTATTTGGTTGGTATCGCTGCTTCTTCAAGTGATGTGGTCGTGTGCATTCACATCGTACCCAATGATCAGCTGCAGTCCTTTCATCCTGCATTCATGATCAGTTTTTTCACAGCCTTCGTGGGTGCTGGTGGCTCAGGATCTTCCGAGAGAAAGTAAGCCGATCCGAGTATACTATCTCCCTCGTCCACTACCCTCTTTTATCCACATAATAATAATAATAATACGTCTTTATTATTTTCCTCATACAGTATATACCTATATATATATAAATTAACAATGATTTCTACGGCCGTATTCGCCGTTTTCTCTCTAAAAGGAAGCTTTCCTGAGCTCGCTTAAAATTTAAGCCAAGTTTAAACTTATGCGTTATGCACCGCACAACGATGAAACCCGCTTAGCCAAGCGTGAAAAAATCCTGGCAACGTTGTATTGTTTAGGCGTTTTCAGATATTTTACGTGTCAAAATCATTGAGGGTCCGGGTTGGTCCGGGATTTCAAAATTCAAACTTTCGAATTTTCGATTTTATTTACTTATCTACAGTTATTCATAGCAAAATGAGTTCAAAACTTTACATCATCGAAGAAGCTCCACTTGATGAGAATTATTTCACATAATTATGCACCCATAGTGATAGAAAGGATACGAAAACCAATAGGGCTTCTGGTGAGAGGAAGGAAAAGACCTGAGAGCAGATCACAAATGATTTCAATGGTACTTCATCTACTGGTATTTTAAGCAGTATGACTTCTTTGAAGAAATGGAGAATAGAAAAAAGAGCTCAAGAAAACCTTGGCGGATGAAAAGAGAAAAGTTGGTCTATCGTCTCACTGGCGGAGGCCTCCTTCCAAAAATAAAGAGGGATGATACTGACAACTTTTAATGTCGATAATCAATAGAAATACAATGGTGGGTTTCAGAAACAAATTTGATGATGATGGAGATGATAACACTATTGTGTGTGTAAAGATCCTGATGAAGAAAATGAAGTTGAAATGTTGGAATACATAGTTGAAATGAAAGAGGCAGCTATAAACCACATAAAAGAAGGAAATGCTCTCATAATGAGAAAAGAAAATAAGAAATAGGATTATTAGAGTCAGAGAGTTAATTTTGAAACAGAAAAATTTCGTTAGAGTAGGTATAGAGTATTCATATTAAAGAGAGTGAGAATATAGATATTAGTGATGATGATGAAATACATTATATTATTACATCCTTTTTTTTTTCATATATGTGTTATGATTTCATTATTGATTCTCGGTTTGAAAACTAACGTAGTAGCAACAAGTAATTTCATATTTTGATAGAATGTGAATTCCTTCTACCTCCATTATTGACTTCCATCATTGGTTTTCATTAAAAAATTTTGAAACATTCAGTAGAAATCAAAAAAACGGGGTTACGATGTCTACATAATCCTGGCTTAAAATATAAAGCCGCCGATTGTGGCCGCTTAGAGTTGAGCGAGCTTAAATGATTTGGTTGATACGGTGCATACAAATTCGTAACGTTAAGCGAGCTTAAGCATTAAGCTTGGCTTAATAGCATACGGCGAATACGGCCGTTAATAAGTTGGAAAATAAAAGGCGGAGTTCATTTTCTCTAATGAAGCAATCGCTTACTCCATCAGGAAAATGTTTTTCCACTCAACCCTAGAACGTGTGTCTTACATCAATAAGGTAGTAGATTCCGATTGATCATTTAAATATTAACACATATACTTATATTAAGTTTCAAGAGAATACAGGATAGCATGTTAATATCAAATTGTCATTATTTTTCGAGTAGGATATTTTTATACTTTGACTTAAAACTTTCAATACTGTGATTTTGCAAGGATTGCGGAACGGAGTTACGTAACTTATAAATTTGGTAAGTGAACGAACGTCTGAACATTTCAGTTTTGAATACTGGTGGAGACAACAAACCTCTGAATCTCAAATTCAAGTTGTGTACGTCCGTTCTGAATGTTATTTTTCTATAGAGGTATATGGGAATTATTGTTAAAATAATTTTGTGATATAATGAATTTGCATGATGAACTCTTCTATGTTCCATATTCAACCATCCAATTTCAGCCAATTTGTGTGATATTATCTGATACTTTTTGATGCCATATATCAATCTTAAGCAGGAATTCTGTATTTTCTGGATTTTATTTATGTAGACAGTAGTCAAATTTGGACCATACAACATACAACGAATCAGCAAAATTAAAATTTGACAAAACTTAGGTTTCTCATAATGTTATTTTAACACTCTGAGGAAAAAACTGCCGGTTCCCATAAATCAATTTTAGTGAGCTATATGCGCGTTGAATAAGCTTATTGATATGTTTTTCGAATCTTAAATCTGAATCTAAGGTGACTCCTAAATTTTTGGCTTCCTTAACTATAGTTAACGGATCATCTTTAATTTTAATGTTTATAGGCAGCATTTTAGCACGATTATAAGCAGAACCAAACAACAACAATTTAGATTTAGAACAATTAATCAACAAGCAGTGTTCAGAAGCTGAATCAGTGAAGGTTACTAATTCCTGATTTATAATTTCACAAGCATTATCTACTAGTGAGGGAGGAAAACTGTAATAGATTTGGGTGTCATCTGCATATACGTGAATCTTTATGGCCGTCAAATCTTTAGAACAGATGTTTGTTACCGGCAATATTTTTATAATTTTTCTGATTAGTGTACAGGTCCGAGGGGTCTCTACCGATCTGCTATAAGTAAGCTCTTCACATGTCCTCCCAAGACCCAATATTTCACCGTTTCTGACCCACAGTTCCTGTATAAGCCGCATCAAACCCTCCTTCCCATAGCATTATTAAATTGAAAAACGAACAACTGAGAATATAATTCAACGGGTGTAACAGGATCATGGTACACCCCCCTTATCTCCGTTAGTTTTGAAGGTAATTGATTGAAATTTGGGATATGCCATAAATATAATGAGTGGCACTTTTTGACCTACAAATGATTTGTTTCTCACTTCCTGTATCGCCGGAAGTGATACCAACTTTCGATTTTTGAATGGAACACCCTGTATATCATTACATTTCTGAAATCTGAATAATTTTCTGAATCCAATGATACCACATAAGTGACATTTCAAACGTCAACATTTTTTATAATTTAATTTTTAGTTTTCCATCTAAGTGAGCCATGATCGTTCCGATTTATTCCAATTGACCCGTCTAATGCTAGAAAAATCGAAATCCGGTCGAAAATACTAAATTGCATTTTTTATGAGCTAATGAAGTTCATCGTAATCGTTTTTGAGGTAAAACTCAAGTCTTTCAAATGGAACCATATTGGTACCGTTGTACCATTCATTAGTACTATTAATGAGGAATTTATTAATACCAGGTGATGAAATGTTCGATGAATACAATCAAAATTACAGCTAAAAGAAAATAATAAATAAGAAAATACAATTATTTTGTGCTATGTAGTGTTGAGAAGCTATAAGGAGGCTTTAAAAACAATGAAATTATTCCTTCAAATTGTTGTGATGTTTTGTGTTCATTATTGTATTTCAAAGCCACCCTAGTCATTTCTTATCATTTAACAAAATAATCGTATTTTCTCATTTTCTTTTAGCTGTAATTTTGATTGTATTCATCGAACATTTCATCACCTGGTATTTTAAATTCCTCATTAATAGTACTAATGAATGGTACAACGGTACCAATATGGTTCCATTTGAAAAAAATTGAGTTTTACCTCAAAAACGATTACGATTAACTTCATTTGCTCATAACGGGTCAATTGGAATGAATCGGAACCATCATGGCACACTTAGATGGACAACTAAAAATTGAATTATGAAAAATTTTGACATTTGAAATGTCTTTTGTGTGGTACCATTGAATTCAGAATATTATGCAGATTTCAGAAATGTAATGATATACAGGGTGTTCCATTTAAAAATCGAAAGTTGGTATAACTTCCGGCGATACCGGAAGTGAAAAACAAATCATTTGTAGGTCAAAAAGTGCCGCTTATTATATTCATGGCACATCCCAAATTTCAATCAATTACCTTTGAAACTACCCAGATAACACAAAAACCCTTTGAGGATCTTTTGAGGCGGTCACATTAACGTCCTCAATACGTCGAGATGCTTTCAAAGAACGTCCCTAGGACGTCCTCCTGTTACCATTTTCCACGTTCAAATAACGTCTCAGAAGATCCCCACGAGGTCTTACTTTTTTTATTCACTCCAGTTATGCCTTTTTTGAGTTTTATTATTCTCAGAATGACTTTTGAGCATATCTGAGAACTAATGAAAATGAAAAAAAATAATAAAAAAAAATCAGCGCTATCATGGTCACCCATCCAAATCCTAGCCACTGCTGTCGTTGCTTGACTTCTGTGATTCAACTTACCTCCTCATTGCAATGTCGCTATTCCGTAAACTTATAAATGTTTAACTTTCAATGTGATTTGAACAACAATTATTTTCAAGGATTTTATTACTAAAATTGGAATAGTTATTTTTTTTTCAATAATAATGGACAAGATAATTTTTCTTGATATATATAGCTCACTTCTGAATTGGGAAATTCATATGGAGTGGAGAACCAACCAATATCGAATAATTAAAAATTAATTCAATAATAAAGAACGCTACGTCCGATTTTGATAGTTTGTAACTCGATTTAAAAAAATATATAAGTATATATCTCTCGTGACTTGAAAGAGATGAAATTTACATAAAAATATTTACCTTTTTCAATTATTTTTATGAGTAGAACATACTCCGGTCAATTGCTCCTAACTTCACATGAGTACCTATACATATTATTTAAAGACGAAAATATCATCAGAATACATCCATATAGGCCCACACATATCCACATCCCCAGGCTGCCGCTGAAAAGACTAATGTGGGACAATTATGTCAAAAATTCTGAGCCTAGTGACGTTCTCAGGATGTAGAATATAGAACATCCTCCTACAGTCTTCTGGCGACTATTAGAGGACGTCCTTAGGCCCACACATATCTACATCCTCAGGCTGCCGCTCGGAGGACTAATGTGCGACAATTATGTCGAAAATTCTGAGCCTAGTGACGTTCTCAGGATGTAGAATATAGAACATCCTCTACAGTCTTTTGGCGACTATTAGAGGACGTCCTTAGGCGAATGTGTGTTATCTGGGTAACGGAGATACGGGGGGTGTACCATGATCCTGTTACACCCGGTATTCACTTGAAGCGATTCACTGATAAGAACCGGTAATTGGCCAGCATCAAACCAGTGGAACTGGTACCGATGTTCTTCCAATCTTCACCAATTGCTCTCTGGAGTGAAAATGCTAGGTTTCTTTCACGAACATTATTTCATATAGGTACTTGAAATATAATTTGCTCGAATAAACTGTTGGGAAAGCTTAGTTTTACTGATAGAAAGGGCACTGGGGTTTGTAAATAACGAGTTATATTCGATGATTCACTTCTATTTCCAACTTTACAGTTACAAGTTTTGTTTTAAACCCCCCTACCCCTTGGCATCAAACCAAAGTTTATTTTGCAACAGAAATTTTATATTGAGACGATGAGACACTATGGGCTATATTGATATTTTGGATTTAATTACGATTGTTAGAATTACATTATATATTTTTTCATTTAGAGTAGCCAATAGGACTGTAATATTGGTTGGAAACGGGATATTTAAGTGAAATAAATTATCTAAGAAATCGGTACGGTGTTGACTGAAGTTAGGGTGTAATGATGCCAAATTTTGTCAATATATTTTATCGTTCAGAAAAACTAATGAATGAATCGTTACGAGTTCGATATCAGGTACCAGCAAATATTCGTTTAAGAGGGGGTTAACCTTATTTGGGATTGATGGTAAAACTTTGTGAAACAAGGAATGGCAAAAATCATATTACTCGGACCTCGCTGAAAAAAATCGATTTTTTTTTCACTTTCTGCTTGAGGAAGGTTGGATCTAGGCATCTCTCGTAGTACTTTTTTGATTTTTTGAAAAAAAACTTGTAAAAAAATTGCGAAATTTCGCCCATATTCACTATTTTTTATCTCACAAGATATATCGTATTTCGAAAAAGTACTCCGAGAGATGCCTCAATCATACAATTGTCTCTATTGAAAAAAAAAATTATCGCGATCCATCAATAATTACTAGCTCAAAAATGATTTTTGCTGAACCTCTGCAGACTCAATTACGGAGCATTTTTCATGACTGATTCGAGCGCCCTCGCACCAAATAAGCACTTTTACATGGATACTATGAATTTATGAATGAATCGTATTTTCATTCATAAAAACCAAAAATAGCACTGAAGCTATTCCAAGAATTTTAGCACAGGTGATGATATCAATGGAAGTTGCGAAAATTATTCATTGCATTCTCGAATAAGACTAATTAGGTGAAAGAAAACGTAAACATTTTTTGCGAACGGCGGCGGCAGGCGCTATGTACACATCAAAGGGCCGGCTAGATATGCATGTATCAGACTGCAAACAGAAAGCTAGTTAGTTTGCGATTGCATTCAGATGGTGACACTATTGTTAGTTTGTGAACTAGTATTATTATTGTGATCAAGCATGTCGAGTTCAAATTATCGAACTGGCGATAAACATCGTAAAAGACTTTCTGTGAGGAAATTGTCAGTCGAAAAAAAGATATTGAGATTGATAAGGTACGTAAATATTTTCGAATGTTTTTATAAGAAATAATTGGAATCGATATACAGGGTGTCCCATATTCGCAGCCTTACATTGGGAATTCGATAACGGAGAGATACAGGATCGTTTGAATTAGGAAAAAGTTGTGTATTCATGTGCGCAACAATGAGCCGCAAAGAAATAGTTGAAATTTTTTTTTTGGTTTTTGAAATATTGAAAAAAAATACAAATTTTAGATTTTCATTTTTTATTGGCTTTATTATAATATTTATGCTCTATAACTTAGCAGTATAAAATTTTCAATACCACGTCATTCGAGGGTCACCATCGACTTTTTTTTTCGAAATTTCGAAACTGCAATTCATCATTCATCGTATGCAGGTTACTTCGCGGTATGGACAAATAGAGGAATAACAATTGAAAAAATTCATCGTAATAAGATGGAATCAAAATTAGTAGATTTTTACATACGAGAGGAATATGGAAATAAGAGATGGATGAGATATTTCTGTACTACCTTCGGGCTCAACTATATTCGAGGTGGAAAAAAACGCAAAATTGAAAAAAATAGTTTTTTTTTACTATAATGAAATACTTTTTTTCCCTCAAGCTGCTTTTCACTTATTTCAATTCCAATATTGAATGAAAATTTCCAATGAAATTTTGATTTGATCCTTGCATGGATACCATATACCATGGAAACCAGAAGATAAAACAAACAAGTGGACTTCTGGCTATAAACCTATGACCGGGGGTGATCCATTTGAAAAAAAAATGTGCGATTCGCATTCGTTCGTTTTGGAAGTGACAAAATATAGGACCGATGAAACCCTACAACTTTTATATTCAATGTTTTTTCCACCTCGTATAGTTGAAGCTGTAGGTATGGGTCAAAATATAAGAGACAAATAGGATGTTATCTGTAAATTTTGTTTTCAAATATATCATATAAGTTTTCGAGTTTTCAAGTTCAGTAACGATACTGAATACCTTGAAAAATGTCATTCATTCATACCTATCGAAGAAGAATATTCCGATATATTTTGTAGTGTATAAAAATGTTCAATATAGTTTCTCCATAGACAGCATTTTTTATTCTGTGTCCATATTCATCATACGATGCATCAATGAGAAAGCATTCAATTTCATCGTGATTCAAATTGATAACGAGCCCTGTCTGAATTCTCGAGTTGAAAATTGATTCTACATTTAGCCACCGAACAGAGGGTCTCAATCCTGAACCTACATGCCCCCGATTTATTTTTGTTATGAGAAATCTAACCCGTTTTAGCTCACCAATTTTTGCCTGAAATTTTCTCTTTTGTCCAATCGAAGTCCCATTTCTGCCACGACCGAGAGACATTTTCTAATTTGTGTATTTATAAGTTTCAATTTAGCCGTTAGACGTTTTTGTGTTACTGTTTTTGATATTCGAAAGGGTTTCATCTGTTTCGACAAGTTTTTTTTTATTTTCCATATAATATCAAATTATCCTCATAGACATTTTAAGATAATACAGTAAGTTCAAAATATACTGATGAAAAGCCGGAGACCTATTCTGAGAATTGTAACGGCCGATGGCCGCAGACCCGAGCCACAGATCCCGAGCGACCAGGCAAGACGCAAGACTGAATTTACTACGAATTTTACGCGACACCGAGTTGGAGTGAGATGCCAACAGCGCTTAGCGTTTTTTGTTCGACATTGGTCTCCGCCCCTTTCGCTCGGAATTTTTACTTCCCCCTTTACACCGCAAATATACTCTGACATGTTTGTAAAGGTTAACCCCTTCTTAAGTGTCCACCTGTTTTTAATATTCATATGGGTCGCTAGGTCGGTCGGCTCGAAATATAAACAAATTTGATGTTCTCCGGCGATATTTCATATAAGTACCAAGTGTGCTGCTGGGCACGGATATAATGCATCATGATTGTGAAAAGTAATCAAAGATCAAATGTCAAATACAGATAAACTAATCACGCCCAAAGAAGAATTATTACTGCAGGTGGCCTATATATCAAGTCATAAATAGATGAATCTCAAAAGCGCCGAAAATATAAGTTATGGTCAACTTCGTTTATCAACTAGAATGAAGAATTTATGTACAAATGACCTAAAAGGGCACTGATAAAAGGAGTAAATTCAGATAAGGGCGTATAGACATTGTAGTTTACGGGCATAAAAGACATTAAAGGCATATCACTGATATCGATGAGAAAAACAAAGCCATTAATTTGTGGTGCACGTGTTCTTTTGTCGAATTGCCGCTTTGATAGAAACAAAGGGAAAATTTTTATATAAAAATGATTACCGAAAGTCAATCGAGAGCAGTCAGTAGTCAGCAGTCACAATCATGGCTCGGAGGAGCTAAGTTCCTTAATACCGTGGGCACCACGGTTTGTGTTAAAGCTAACGAACTTTCAAGTAGCTGATTCGTTGTCGACATACATCAGAACATACTTTGTCCGTTTTGCAAGTTGTCGCTAGACATTGCAAAAGTTAGTCTTCAGGCTGAAAGTGAAGCTCAATAGTGTTTGTAAAAGTAAATTGTACAGTTGAAAGTTTTCTCAGTTCAAACCAGTCAGTTTGCAAGTGTCGCGAATTTCCAAAACGAAGTGAAAAGTGAACCAGATACGAGATATGTAAGTTGCCCAAACCAGTCTATATAAATGCCCGTAGAAAAAGATTTCAGATCATTGACCCAAAAGTTTAAAAGGCACATGTTAGGGAATTATGCCATTCATATCAGAGGGTGTCGTTTGTCGGATAGATAGTAGCCAGGGTTGTATTCAAAAATATTAGAGTATTTGACGTAGGATTTTCTGATTACAAAAGAGTGACTGATAAAATAGCTTTGTGTATTGAACTTGATGGGATAATTACCTGTATGATTGTAAATTCGATTTTGTATTCTTTTACGTAAATTAATATGGTTCTTTCAGGAGTACTTATAAATCTTGATAATATTTCTATATGTCAGTAGACCACCATAGATATTTTTTGAATAAATACTTCATGTTTAAATTAAGTTAATCGATGCCATTGTTATTTCATCCGCCTGTAAAACCGAACCCTAAAAACATCTGTAGCTTACCACCTCACATATAGGACAAATCCGCTCGGCCTATCCAAAAATAATTTAACATCTTATCAACTAGTGAGGTGTACAGCACACAAGCTATGTTTATACTCAAGGAAAGTTTTGTTTCATGAAAGAATGTACGAATTAGATGCATTTATTATAATGGCAATGTCGTCTACAAGGATTTTAAAGATCATTAAGAATAATCATATGTTATATTATAATGAGATTGAAGTATGATATAGAATATAAACATTTTATAAATACGAGGCACAATACGATATACGACTATAAAATGGACTTACCAGCTTGGTGAAACACTTTGGAACTGAAGAATATAGTCTAAATAGAGTCACTCGAAGTCATTGAAGAGAGGATCATTCGAGGAGAGGAAATTAGGGAACCAATTGGAACGTTGGTTTTGTTTATACTTCAAGTTAGCTCGTGTATAATTTATGGACATGAGATCTGCAGCCGTTGAAACTGATTATCCCAGTAACCTTCAACTAAATTATGTTTATACTAACTTGATCGAAGAGTAATGGAAAAAGCGCAAAAATATGAGATTTATATCTGAAATAGTTTATATTAAATGTTTTTAACATGACAAATACTTTTAAAATGATTTACATTTGGCAAATCGACATAAACCACTACTTAGAGTAATCAGTGGGGATGGGAGGTTCCAATAATTTTCTCATGAAAAGTTCCTATAAATTCTCTGAAATTAGAATCAGAAGTGAGAGCAGTTCCAAGATCCAACAGTTGAGCTCTCAACTCCAGACTATTTCCTCAGTTCGTAATGTCAGTGCCACCCTCGTAAAGTGTGTTTCAAGTGAACGTGAATTTGCAGAACAGTGAAAGATGGATTACCATGAGACAGTTCGGTTTTGGTCCAATTAAGTTCTATAGTTCAATCACCTAACATGTAAGAAATCTTATTTATATCGCCGACTCTGCCTGTCTAATTGATTCGTTTGATGAATATATATTTGTACTCTGTGATAATTGTCTTTATGTCTACATCCACTATTCTTTCTCCTGCTTAAAAATTCACGAACCCAGTTAAAGAAGTAATATTGTTACCACCATGTATAGGCCAACTTGAATAAAGCAGGGTGTCATAACAAGGGCATGCAGATAGGATGTGATTTATGTCCGCTAAGAAAAATTGTCACATGGGCATAATAGATTAAATTCAATGCCTATTTTTGCTAGATGTGCAGGAAACTTACCATGGTTCATTTTCATTCGTGTGATGGTGGTGGAGGAGAACCTTGAAATGTTGAAGTTGGCTATGTAGGGGATACTTTGAGGCAATGTGGGGTGGATTAGTGAGTAATTATTTTTAGATTTAGATGAGAAATATTTCCATAGTCTTTCCCAATTCAGTCGTGTTTCATATCTAACATCTGAGATTATATCTTGCGAGGAGCAGATATTAGTTATCATATCTAAAGAGGTGGCTTCTTTCCCTGCAGTTTCAAGTTCTAATTGCAACTACTCGTCTCAGCTCATTTGTCATCACCACCTATTCCTCTCTTATGTAATCCCTTTATATTAATAATGCATTAGTCATGAACTAGAACTGGAAGCTTGGTCATCTGCCATACGGGGTGATGACAATGTGTACCTTGTAAGGCTCTTTTTTCGGTAAAGAGCCCTACAAAGGGCCTCAGGGCTCAGTTCTCTATTTAATTTAGAGCGGTTGCCTCGAGCGCCGCAGTTTTTTTTTGAAGTGGTATGCTCCACTTTCTTCCAGAACTAGGAGTTCTTTGGAAGGCCCTAGGTAGCTACAGTGAAGAAGGGATGTAGAGTAAATCCATACAATGCACCCCCTTGTGTAAACCAGGGGTCAGATAGTTAGACCGGTACAGCAAGTTACTAATAAGAAAATGTAGTCTTTAATTACAATTCCTTATTTTATCCTGGAATACAAGCTACTTCAAATAGATGGTATTTTATTTTAAACTAAGTTTCGGTTTCAACAGTATTTATTGAAATTCACTAAATAGATAATAATCTACAGGCACAATCAAATCAGAAATTCAATCAATAAAAATTCAGGGACGGTTCTATATTATTTATTACATAAACTTGAACTTTTCACACTTTAACAGATTTTCAGGAAAATATGAAATAATATCAAACAGCCTTAAAACAGTAAAAAGAAACAAAACAGATAATACAGGAAATTCACCACTGAAGCAAAGGCAATGACAAATCGTTCGTTCTACTTTGATTCTATCGCGGATTTTATTATACAGGGCGGTTTGTGAGATCTGGGTCTTGACAAATCGGGAAAACAATTTATCAGAATTCAGGCGATATGCAATTTGATTTGATTTGGGTGTCAGGTAAAGGGCAATTCTTTTTATACAGGGTGTGTCATACCACAGTGGCCAATATCAACTTTCCTATTTTAAATACAACACCCTGTATATTATTCAATTTTTGGATTCCTCAGAAGATTCTAGATATATTTCATGTACAATGTCCTATACCTATCATCAACTGTTTCGGAAATATTAAGTGTTTTCGGATTTATTGCAACAATTAACATGGAAAATAGAAAATTATTTGATTTCAGAAATTCGCTGCAATACACTAAAAAACTAAAAAGTAATACTGTTTATTTCTTGATATTGTAAAAACAAAGAAAAACATGAATGTCAACGTAGGAGATGTTCAAAATGCTCGCCGCGAACGTCTTGGCAACATCCTAATCTTGTGTAGAAATTTCTTCTAACGTTACTCAACATCTCAGGTGTGACCGATCTAATCGCATGCGTTATTCGTCTTCTTAAGTCAGCTAAGTCGAGGGGTTTAGTTTGGTATACAATACTTTTTGCATATCCCCATAAGAAGAAGTCTAATGACGTCAGATCAGGGGATCGTGCTGGCCATTCCATCGATCCTCGCCTCCCTATCCACCGATTTGGAAATATTTGGTTAAGGTACTGCCGGACATTTATTTGATAATGGGGCGGTGCTCCATCTTGCTGAAACCATATCATATTCGCAGGAACTTGTGGGTTTGCTGGATCAGGATATAAGTTTGTCAAAGTCGGCACGACATCATGATACGAAAGAAAATTCTTTCAGCCCTTAGCTCCAAGAATATTGAGCATGAGATTCCAGAGGGGTGAATTCTTTGGACTATTCTTCTGTAGATGATTTTTGTCGCTAACAGAATGAATTTTATATTGTGTCAAGTGAAGTTGAGCGCCAGTCTATTTATTATTGTAAAAAAAATAGACAAAAAAAAATTACAAAAGACAATAATCAAAAATCTTTCAGAACTCTCTCCTGAGTTAGAGCAATAAAACAAGAGATTCGGAAAAAAATATATATTCTATAACATAAGTTGGTGAGGCAATGTGACAAATATAGGTTTTGACAAAAACTAACTGATCTCTATTCCGCGAGTTTGATCGTATACGTTACTACAGCTCTATACTTGCGGCAACCACTAGGATTTTTAGAGGTGTCCTGTTAAAGATGCCTGCAGCTCTATAGTCTCGATGGATTGCAGAGATGACCTGCTCAGCTCTGAGGTAGGTCGATGCAACTGTTTCAGCACTGAAACATCTGCCAGGAACCCAGATTTTCCAGCATCTCCCAATACTTCCCAAAGTTCAGGCGCTCAGTATAGCTGTGTTTGTTGGATGTCAATCACTCGATCGAAGACATATAAAAGGTGGAAAACGAGAATCAGTCAGTGATCAGGGTTGAATTGGACTGAAGGTCCCAAAATTTAATTACAGCTGAGGGCTATATAATTTCATTAATTATACAATTTTATCAGTAATAATCTAAGCAATCCATAAACATACAATTCATATAATTATGTATTATATAATCATGTATTATGTTATGCTGAATATCATGAGCATGAAGTAATTCCACTCCGTACAATTGGCCACTTGTAAGGAGTTGAAAGATAATGAATCTAACTATATCATCTGATATAGAAAAAATTTTAAAATATAAATTTTCAAGATATGACACCAAAATATAGGCAAGAGGTGCAATGAATTCAAGATATGCAAAAGATAGATAAGGTAGGCACAATATAGCGAGGATATGAAATTTTACCTTACTAACAAGAACATTATATACCTCTGATATCTTACTAATACTACTTTTTTAAATTCAATTAGGAATTGTGAAATTGATCTTAGTAAGAAGGTTTGTACAAGTGAGTGATCGGAAGTACTACAAAATTATTATGTAGAAAAATTTACATGTCTCACTCACCTGTACAAGATCCTTCTGGAAACCGGAACAATTTCAACCTTCCTTTTCTTCACGTATCAGTTAGAAAGAGTTAGGAAAAGAGTCCAGAGTCAAAAACTTTTGGCTGCTTACGTGCTAAAAAAATAAAAGAACAGCAGATTCCTGTTCAACACGTGGTTTGTAAAACCGGTGTCAAAGCATGCTCAAAAAAGAGAATCACCACAAAAATTCATCTAATATATGACTATTTCCTATGATCAACCAAATCCATAGATATATATTAAACAATTAAGCAATATTTATGAGAATATCAGAGGTAAAAAGGTTATCCACGCGAAAGCCGTCGGTGGTTGGTGTCAAATCACCGCCATTTGCAAAAATCAAAATCCTGCTGTAATTAATCCATTAATCTAAATAAATTATAGCAATCGCTAATCAAAATTGTGCCTACCTTAACTCACTCACACATCCTATTCAAGAAAACTTATGTTCTCAAAATTTTTCCTGGAGAAAAGGGAACGAAAATTCCTCTATTAGAAAACAATGGCTCTCTCAATCAGAATTCGTAAGGAAGAGAGCGAGCCTCCTTGCTTCAACTCTGAAGAAGCTCCTGCTGGTCACCTGACTGATTTTGTTCAATTTCATTGGTCCAACCGGTTTAACGGACATATCCCGTATTACCATTTCGCGAATTAGACTTCACGCAGGAGTCTATGGTATCTATTACTTTAATATATCTATTCATCAATAGAGGTCGATACGGGATATTTGCAGAAATGGTAATTAAAGCGTTCTTTATAATCATCTATCATTCACTGAATATCACAACAGGCGATTTACAATTCTCAGAGATGACTCTGCTGATATTGTAGTGTTGTGTTGTTATTTACGAAAGATGTTTACTCGAAATCTTGATATTTTGAACAATAAACAGTAAATGATTAATTAAATATAAATATTGAACATTAACCAGATAGTAACGAATTATATTTCGTTACAATCATTTTGGAGCAGTGCTAAATAATTATCTCCATTCAAATTGCCATCAATGAAAAAGGGACCTATGATATGATCTCCAACAATTCCTGCCCAAACATTAACCATTTCGGGATATTGTGTATGTTCTTCCCTCATCCAGTGAGGATTTTGTGCAGACCAATAGCGGCAATTTTGACGATTAGCATGACCGTGAAGTGTAAACGTGCACTCATCAGAAAAAAGAACATGTTCTAACTGCATCACATTGTTATCAAGCATTGCCATCATTTGTTCACAAAAATACAGTCGCCTATCAAAATCGTCTTCCAGGAGCTCCTGAGTTGGTATCAGTTTATAAGGATGCATTTTATTTTCTTTTAATGTTCGAAAAATTGATGAATGGCCAACATTGAACAGTGGGGCTGCTTTTCGACTAGAATTATGTGGGTTTTCTTCAAACTCAAGCATAATATCCAATTTGGTTTCATCATTTATTGTATTGGCAGCTGCTTTTTTATCGTTCTTACATGACCAAGCTCGCGAAACTGCTTTTCTATTTTACTAATTGTCCCTTGGGATATAGGCGGCGAATCTGAAAATTTTTCATAAAATAACCGAGCAACTTCACTTTGTGTCCGTATGTTATCTCCATAACCAATCATCTGTAGAATTGTTATTTTGTGCATTTCTGTTAAATAAACCATTTTTCTGATATTATGGAGTTAACGAAATTGAAGCGACTATAACACTGACACTAATCACTACTGTCATGCAGACAGACAATAACACTCTGCTAAGGCCGTGCGTTTTCAACGCAAGTAAACAAGACTTTTTATAGTTCTTTTATTTCATATCAGTAAGAAGGAACGCTAAAATGGTTTTTGCTTACTTTCTCATTATCAAAACCTAAATGGGAAATAAGTATTGAGTGTGTTGCAGCGAATTTCTGTAATCAAATAATTTTCTGTTTTCCATGTTAATTTTTGCAATAAATCCGAAAACATTTAATATTTCCGAAACAGTTGATGATAGGTATAGGACATTGTACATGAAATATGTCTAGAATTTTCTGAGGAATCCAAAAATTGAAAAATATATAGGGTGTTGCATTTAAAATAAGAAAGTTGATATTGGCCACTGTGGCATGACACACCCTGTATAAAAAGTTTTTTTCGAAAAAAAGCGCAACTAAAGATACAAATCGACGTGTGCGAGCGTTTTTCCTAAAACGCCACCGTTTATTTATTAACGAATGTATTCCATTTGGCTGGTACACACTGTATAACTAAATTAAATTTTTAGGATGAACCACGATGCTCAG
Organism: Chrysomela aeneicollis; assembly: GCA_029955515.1. Classification (NCBI taxonomy): domain Eukaryota; kingdom Metazoa; phylum Arthropoda; class Insecta; order Coleoptera; family Chrysomelidae; genus Chrysomela; species Chrysomela aeneicollis. Next base: position 427,096 of record JARUHQ010000036.1, read on the forward strand.
ATCGTAAATGGGGTGCATGGGGACCATGTAATGTGACATGTGGATCCGGTTACAAAACGAGAGTTATCCTACCTGAAGAGAGTCAGAAAGACTATGATAATGACAATGATGTAGAAGAAAATTGCCCAGCTCAGGAAACTGTCAAGTGTTTTATGCCGTGTGATGATGGTAAGTGTATTGCTAATGAAACGATAATAATTGTGTGATATGCTATAAATTAATAAAGTGATTATTTTGTGGGATTACTTTATTAAACAGGATGAAAACAACGTAGTTTAGCTTTTATTAAAAAAAACAGAGGCAACTCAATCTTAACAACGTGTAGGTGTCGACAGACATACTAACAATACACTGCTGTCAGTAGTTGACAAAAGACTTTAACATGACATATGAATGACAATGCTGACATACAACTTCACAACTGTTCACATGATCAATGTTGACAACCTAACCAATAAACAAGGAGCAACTTATAAAATAAAACTTTTCTCAACAGATTCAATCACGTTTACTTTCCTGTCAGATATTAGAAAATATATCGTTCATTGTATATTTTATAAAATAGTTATTCTTAGTGAGTATTACCGTGTATATTGGCTGTTATTCAGTATCGAAATATCAGGAAAATAATAAAGTTACAAAAAAAATGATCTAAATAAACCGAGAAATGAACGAACTGTCATAAAATATAACTTTTTGTTGAATATATAACCTTCAAAAACATTGGGATCTATGCTATCCATAATATGATTCAACAATTTTAAGTTCATTGACATCAGATTCTCATCAGCAAAAAGAATAATGAAGATTTATAGATAGGAAATCGATATTGTCTATCATATATATCGTACTACACCATATCTTCATTGATCGTTGGTCTTCGTTAAGTTATTTTTATTGCTACTTTTCATCTTCCCGTACGTCAAAACTTGAGCGGGTTGAGAGGAGCGTTGTGTATAAACTCATAATAGACCGGGGTCGAAAACTTTTGAAACAAAAAAAATTATAGTTGGATGAGAAGGAGGAGAATATGACAAGAATAAAAGGAGAAATAACTTATGGGTGATCTGAGGTAGGGAAGTAGAAGGGGGGGTGGATTTTTAATGATGAAAAAACGGTTTATCTCGATTTCCGGCAAAACTACAAGTTCTATGGACAGAGTTGTGGGTAATGAAAAGATCCAAAACTTTTTTGGACACACTTTTTTTACATAACCTCAAAATTTATGTGAAAAATTCAAACAACCAAGTCCAACTAACGAATACACCTCGCTGTGTCATACAACTGTCAGAAATGTTATTTGAAAAATAAGTTGCTTCCATTAATCTGTTTCCAGGTTCCAATAGAAACTCAAGTTCTCCAAACTGACTGTCTTTGTCTTTATGTAGGCTTGTGCCTGGAAATTTATAAACGACACGATTTTCGACCAGTATACTAAGTACCTGAGCTTGTTTTATTTTCCGTTCGATACCGTATTCGAAAAACCTTCACTTCTGTAAGAATAATTTATTTTAGAACTTGTAACCTGTAAGAATCTATTTTTGATTATTTTCAGTATTTTATCGTTATTATAATCTTAGGTTAGGTTGGATATAGTTTCGTTCTCTCACTTGATATTCATTCGTTCTTCGAAGAAATTTAGCACAGTATGTCCTTGTTGTCATAGGCATGTCCTCTATAGTGAATATTTGAAAAAAGTTAACTGCAAAGATATGATTCCACGAAAACGTTTTCAATTCTTGTAAAACATTGTCAACTGCCAAGTTAAATCTCACAAGACCGGCTCTACGTCAAGAAACCGTTGAACATAACTAGAGTTGTCACTTAAACGTTTTTAGAACGTTATTCCCATTCCCAAAATTTTTACTTCATGAAGTCGGTTGGGTTTAACCTTGTAACAACGTCGTCGGTTAACTAGAGTCATGCTCAACACTGATACAACGTTGTCCCGTAGTTTAGAGAGCGTCATTTCATGAATGATGATTTCCTCACCACGTTCTTGGTATTGGTACAAATATAACGTTAATTTTGGTGTACTATGTGGTTATCGTCGCCAAAATGCTACTTGGGTCTAATATCAACAGAGACTCCGGTCTAAACCCAGTCAGCACAAGTACGTCTTAGGGACGTTTTAAAAACGTCCACTCTGGACATTCGAGACGTCTTAAAAACGTCCATTTCCGGACGACCGACGTCTTATGGACGTTTTGGGGACGTCCATTGTTACTAATCAGAATGTCTTGGGGACGTCCATAATAGGTCCGGGTAAAATAAAAAGAGCCATTCGAACTATACGGTCACCCATCCAAGTTCTATCCTCGCCTGACGGTGCTTGACTCTCGTTATCGAATCAATCTGCCTAGTATGGTAGCTGCTGTCTTCTTATTGATTTATTATATATGTATCTCGATTCGTATATAAATAAATATGAGATTTGAACAACAATAATTTTGAATGGTTTATATTACTTGATCATTTATATATGTCAATTTGGCATATTATATATCTATATATGTTTATTCATTATTATATTATTATTGTCTAATATTTTTATGATATATATGTATTTATATATCGCAATTTCGAGTTTGGGAACTCCCCATGAGTCAAATTCATACGGGTGGAAGAAGCGAGACCAACATCAGCTTATGCTGGAATCCGAACCACTTCCAGGAGTCATGGTTTCCAACAGGATTTCAAATGTTATATATTTTTTCAACATTGGGGTTCTTTGAGTTATTATTTCGACATACTCATTCATGTACACCTATCTCAAATTTATATGGAATTTGATATAGCGATTTTTTTTATATCGCATCTTCGAAGTTGGTAACTTTTTATGTATGAACAGTGATGAGGAAGAAGATACCAACAGCTGATATTTACCATTTATTTCATTGATATCGCATTTGTATCTCGAAGCAGAAATGAATCACATTTGTATCTGAAAAAAACAATGTTTTCCTAGAAACGTCCACGCATGTACGTACTCAAAACGTCCAAACTAGGTCCTGGACGTTCGGACTTGAAATGGACAGAAAATGGACGTCCCCGGGAGTCCAGTGCTATCTGGGAAGATATATCGCCATCAGAAGTGTCGGTTGAGGATGTAGTCATCTCATCATTTGCTGTTTTATTACTACTCCACCGCTTTGGAATTATTAACTTGGCGATATTCCATTATATTTTTTCCCACGCTGTTTTTGGGATATCTAGATTCTTCTATAAACTTTGGGCTCGTTTTCACTTCACTATGTGTACTCATTTCAACTAATTAAACCAATTAGGTTGGAAATTTAGCAAAACATATACCTCTACATTGGATTATGTTCATTTGTATTGTCAGTAAGTTCTAATAGTCGATCGTACTTGTAGGTTTAGATAGTTGAAACTCGAGGAAATCGTTCATAAATATTGATCAATATTGGTTTGAACCAAAAAAAAATATTTTTACTATTTTTCATGTTTCAGCGCCAATTGGTGAGAACTTGGTTATCTTGGAACAATCAGCTGATGGTAAAGTTGTCAATTGTGAAGTCAGTCCATGGTCAGTTTGGAGTTCTTGTGATTTGAATGGGAAATCCTGTGGCCATGGCCTTATGAAGAGATATAGGCATATTGTGGTAAGAACATATAGCGTGTGAAAAAATCACTCGATAGGTGAATTCTAGAAATAAAAGAAGATTCTAACTCTATACCAACTGAACTATAGAATGCCAACTCAGCTACTGCCAAGTTTCGAAGGGATCGTTTCAGCAGGGTCGTGTTCCTTAAAGACATTCTAATATTCAAGGGGGTGATTCTTTGACCATATATTCTGGATGTAGCCCAATCTAATTCTCATAATTAAAATCGAATGAAACTATAACGTATTCGGTTTATTATGGTCTATCTATATCAATATATAAATCGAAAACAAAATTGTGTGAAAGTCGAGGTAAAACCCTAATAGCACAAGATGTCCATTGGACATGCGTTTTGTGTACAGTATATGTCCAAGGTGTCCATGGATATATTTTGGACATCCATAGGATATACACATGAAGATATCCAATGGACGTCCAGACAAGGTAGTCCATTTGGTGTCCATTTTTCAAAATATCGATAGCCATTGTCCAATCGATGTCCACATGGAGATGTCCATTGAACATATATTTAAGGTAGTCCATATGGCTTACAATTATAGAATATATGTTGTCCATTTTAGGTCCAAATTGAGACGTTCATTGGATATTCAGAAGCAAGAAATTATAGTTAATTCGAGGAAACGTTTTAATGATTTGAAATTCATGAAAGTATTTGTCAACCAAGACTACACCGAAGAAGAATATAACAAAAGAAAATTCCTCAACGTCTGCAGAAAGGAAGCAATTGCGAAAAACCATAAAGCGGTGATAAAAAACTACGAACTCATTGTGAATGGCATCGGATTTTCTTATAAGGACTTGCTAGGAGATAGGAATATTTATGAAAAAACTCACAAAAAACGTAAACAAGACGAGGATCTGAAGAAACAGGAAACCCCAAAAATTGTCAAAATAGGCACTCGTTCACAAAAAAAACCGGAATAGAACTTTATTATATTTCTTTTCTGTATTACATTCATTACTTTGTCACTTATTTTCCTATAGTCGCCAGGATATTCTATTGTACTACAACATTGTGAATCCAAAAATTTTCTATTTTTTTTTTGTCTTTTGAATATATATTATGGATGATTACATAAAAAGTTTCAATGTTACACAAATAAACACAAAGGTTTTTGAATCTATAAAAGAATGTGATGGGTATATTAGTCGACGAGAAAACTTCAGTCTTAATATTTTTCACAATAATATTAGGAGTCTGCAGAAAAACTTCGATGAAATGCAAGTCCTATTCGAGACATTTGAAACTAAGTTTGATATCATTATATTGACAGAGTCTTGGAAAATACATAACCCAGAGATGTTCAATATCCCTGGTTTCGAAATTATATATTCAGAAGGAGATTTGAACAGGGCAGATGGGGTAGTTGTTTATACGAAAAAGGACATTGTCATCAACTATAGTATAAAAGAAATTGGTAATATCAAATCAATCGAATTGTATTTCACAATGAAAGGAAAATCTTTCAAAATAATTTCAATATATAGGTCGCCATCTACATGTCCTGTTGCATTCAACAGAGCACTCGAAACATATCTTGAGGGGGACATATACCAAGCAGATTCAAAACTGATCATTGGCGATATAAATATTAATATTCTTGAAGAAAATTAAATCAGTAATGAGTATCTCAATATAATGCAAGAGCATGGTTATGTCTCATTCATTAATAAAGAAACACGTGTACAAGGTGGAAGCAAAGCATGTATTGATCATATATTTATTAATACAAAAAATAATTATGACAATATACGCCCTATTATTATGAAAACTTGTCTCTCTGATCATTACTCCCAAATTATCCAATACGATCTACTATCTGAAACAAGAGAAATAAATAAATATAGGTATTTCAAAACTTATATAAATTATCAAGATTTAATGAATAAATTGAGTATTGAAAATTGGCATGAACTATACTCAGAAAATGATGTTAACATTATGGTGGAAGTGTTCACAGAGATGCTTCAAAAACATATAAAAACAAGCAGTACTTCAGTTAAAACCAGAAGAAACCTAATCAAGAGAAGCCCTTGGATCACAGATGGTCTAGTCATATCAGTCAATAGAAAAAATTATCTATATAAAAAGATGCAACGTAACAAAGACAATTACACTTTTCTCAATGAATTCAAGCAGTATAGAAATACATTGAATGCTTTGCTTGAGAAAGCAAAAACTGATTATTATAAAAAAGAAATTGCAAAAAATCAGGATAGCCCTAAACATATGTGGCAATGCGTAAAAAAAATACAGGGCAATAGCGCTTCAGAAACTATCAAAGAAATCAAAATAGATGATTTGAAAACTCAAGATGACACTATGATTGCTGAAGAATGTAATAAGTACTTCACAGAAATTGGTGCCAAGTTAGCTGATAAAATTAAAAAACCAATAAGAAAATTCAATACAGTCAGAATTGCGAACACTATGTATCTCTCAGATATAGATGAACCTGAGGTAAAGAAAATTATAATGGAATTAAAATCGAATAAGGCTCCAGGTATAGATGATATTAATGTTGAAACAATAAAAAAATGCTGCGAATATTTGGTAAAACCGTTAACATGCATTGCAAATAAAGTTATACAAACTGGTACATTTCCGAAACTATTCAAAATCGCCGTAATTAAACCTTTATTCAAGTCTGGGGACAGGACAGCAGTTACTAACTATAGGCCTATTTCATTACTTCCGTCCCTCAGTAAAATTTTGGAAAAATTAATAAAGACTAGAATATTAGACTACATCAAAAAATACCGACTTATCTCGGACCGACAATATGGATTCATGGAAGGGAGATCGACACAAGATGCAATTGCAGATTTAACAGCGAAATTATATGCCGCTATGGACTCAAAAAAATCTGCAATCTGCATCTTTGTCGATCTCGCGAAAGCCTTTGACACGGTCAGCCACCCAGACTTACTAGAGACTCTGGAAAATCATGGATTCAGGGGAACTGCTTACACACTATTGGAAAGCTATTTGAAGGATAGAGAACAATGTGTTCAAATCAATGATACTCTAAGCACCACAAGAATAGTCCGTTTTGGTGTCCCTCAAGGAACAGTACTGGGTCCTATACTTTTTTTGATATACTTGAACGCTATATTTGATTTACCTGTGGAGGGGGAAATAAGCTGTTTTGCTGACGATACTGTCATCTTTTTCGAAGACGTTTCCTGGACTAACCTGAAGGAAAAAATTACAAGATCATTTCCCGTGATATTAGACTTCTTCAACAGTAAACTACTTACCATTAATCTTAAAAAAACAGTTTATCTTCCCTTCACTAGTTATAATTCGAATCTACCTGAATACACATCGATTGACATCCAATATAATGAAGACACACTAACAATCTCATCACGTGCATCAGTAAAATTTCTAGGAATCCATCTCGATTCGAACCTGAAATGGAATATTCACTTAGAAAATCTCAATAAAAAACTGAGATACTATCTGAGCAAATTCAAATACATGAAAAAGTTTCTCGAAATAAAGCATTTGAAAATTATGTATTTCGCTTTGATACAAACTCATCTGTTGTATGGTATAATAGCTTGGGGAGGTGTTACAAATATTTATCTGAAACATTTAGAAGTTATGCAGAAATGGATCTTGAAGATAATATTGGGAAAAAATTATAGGTATCCTAGCGATGACTTGTACAAAGAAGCGAAAGTCCTCGACATTAGACAAATTTTTTTCCTATCTCTTGCTATGTATCAGCGTAAGAATTTTGCTAAGTCCTTAATGATAGACCATAGATATCAAACTAGGCATAGGAACCAGTCTGTTATCGTACCGCGGATGTTGAAAACAGTAGGACAAAGGAGCCACCTATATCTTGCCCCAAAAATATTCAGTGAAATTCCAAACTCCATGAAATCACTCAACTCTCTCTCTATGTTCAAATCCAAACTCAAAATTTGGTTATTTAACAAATCCCGTCATGAGATTCAAAAACTCGTAGATTTGAAAAACAATTAAAAATGTTCACCGAAATTTCCCACATTTTATTAATCATCTAATGTTATGAAAGGTGTTGATTTATTTATGTTAATTCTAGTTTGTAAGTTTATGAATAATATATTGCATAAGAATATTCATTATTTATCGCATATCTGCTAGTGGAAAATATATATATGTTGTGTTTGTATAGAATCATGTAGCAGAGATGAGGTTACCGAGTTAGTCACTGTAGATTATTTCATGATTACCCACGCTCAGGATTTCCTTTGTGGGTTACCTGAATTTATTTGCAAAAAAAAAAAATAATATATATATATATATTATATGCATGCATGTATAAATATTTATAATAGTATCTGTATGTATATTTGCTACTTGTGAATAAGTTGATGTGTGTGAATAAATATTATTATTATTATATTATATTTTCTCAAATGATCGATTATTCTTCGACTATTTATCCATATTTTTCGATGATATCGTTTTCCTTGCTCTTGTGACATTTCTCTTTACTTTAGTTACGATTGTAAATCTTTCTCCTAGAAGTTCGTATATACTCTTTCCAGTCCCTGTCCTCCTCTGTCTGGTGTCTTCTAGATTTGCCGGTAATATCTCCCTCTGTAATTTCCGGTTTTCCTAATATTTGTTCTCAAATATATTCTAGTTTTATTTTCCCCTTTGTAATTTTTCTTCTTCGAGTTGGTCGTAACTCTTCCTGTCACACTTTTGTTTTCATCCGATATATTTTCTTTCTCTTTTTGATTATTTCTGATAAATCCTGATTCTTCCTTCTAACACTTTACGTTTCCTAAAAATACTACTATTATCACATTTCTCCTCTCGATGTCACTATTCTTGCAAATAAACATTGCTTCTGCTTATTAAAAGGCTACACTGGTCACACACATAAAGATTTAAATACACAAAGCTATCTCTTTCTACACTACGGAAACTATATATCTTCATTTCACAATAAGGACATTGACCAACATAACACTCACTAACGCAATATATTATTATATATCGATATATTTTTTTGATGTAACGGATATTGACCAAAATTATGGAAATTTTCATTTTATTGAAGGAGATTTCGTATAATTTGAGATGAAGAATGACTATTCTAATTTTAACGAACATATTGATGTACACAACTCAATTTTTGAGAAAAGTGAAGATAGACCAATCTAATTCTCAGGCGACGAGCTGTCAACAGAGACAACATACAATACTATGGCAATGTTGCTAGTGGTTGTCCGTTCACGCGAGGGAATTCTCATTCAATATATACTTGTCCTTCTTTTCGTCACGAAGTAGAGATAGAAAGAAATACTGAATGCTCCACGAGAAAATTTCTACCGAGGTTTGTCACCAATGTCACTTTTTGTCATGGAAGATGTTAATATAAGCATTGATAATAATTTTGAAATAAATGGTTGAATTAATAAATCGAATGCCGTTTCTCATGAAATATTACTTTATAGTTGATAAGGAAGGTATATAGTTCGATCAAAAAACAATCAAAGAAGGATGATAAAGGTGGAATCACTGAATATGTGTAGCTAAATAATGGGGTATTAATGACCTTTATTTCGCGAATATCTCGAAAAGTATTGCAAATACGTAAGTAAAGCCAACATTTTTGAAAAAAATTGACATCGCCACCTAACCGAACATTTACCCCGAATCATCAATATCATGGGTACCATAATTTTAAGAAATCTTCATTTATTCCCCATTAATAATAATTTAGTTTTCTCTCTTCTTGAACAACCCATGTCGAAAATATTTTATCAATGATGACTTTTCAACATTTCATTATGACAACTGAAGTCGACGACTACTCCTGTTACTCCAGAAACAATATACAGGACAAATCAAAACAAATCACAGTTAAATAATAAATTTTGTACAAATTCGAATTCGACATTTCTCCCCTTGTGAGGGAGTTCATCTTATTCAAGTTCTTCACATGCCATATCCACTCTTCCTAACTTCATCAACGGTTTTCTATAATGTCCGGTTGCAGTTTTTTTTTTCAGCCACACGAATTCCGGTCCTTATTCCTAGTTCCCACTGGTTTCTTGGTGAATTATCGTCGATATTATCTATTAATATCATGATATATTTTCCATTTGCTTCGTCTGGTCAATGTAAGTGGATATCCTTCGACCCATCGTTTCCACAGTTCATCTCTTAACCTTTTCGTTGATCTTTTTTCTTCAATATCTTCGAATTTGTCATCCAATTCACAAGATCAAAACCTCAACATTTTTGTAATCGTCCACATAATGTTTTTTCGTGCCACCTTGGTACTCCAAGGTGGTTGGAACAGTCAAATGGCGATTTTCGTTGTTTCTCTCATTGTCGTTTCCCTGCAGACGTTTGGAATCACAGTTGTAGCTTTCTATAAATCTAACGGCACACTCTCACCACACTCCTGTTGCTGATCAAATCTGTGGGCTATGAACTTTCTATTAGAGCAACATGAATTTCTATACACAGTTAGATCCTCAAAATATCTGCACATGCCTATCATCAATATATATAAAATATCACAAAATAGCGGTAACATTTTCTTAATCAACCAAACTTACCCACATCACATATTAACCATCATACTACACTCTTTTTAGTCACTGTACTAGTCTCTACAACGACACGGAGACAAACGGTACGGCCGGCAAGCGTTTGTTGATACCAATGCGATATCACACTGCGACATCCCTAAGACATCAATGAAATCAAGATTTAGATATTTCTGGGATGTTATATTGAAAACATCATTACGATATCGCACTGTAACATCCTAAATCAATAATATCTGGAATTAGATATCCTTGGGATGTCATATTGTTACATCCTATGGATGTCATGCTGAGATTTACTCTAAATATCGCAATGTATATTTAGATATCCGTGAGATGTCATATCTTTGACATTATTGCGGTATCACACTGTGACATCCCTCAGATATCTAGATGAATGATATCTGGATTCAGATATGCCTGGGATTTCATGTCGTAACATCTCATGAATCTCCTAATGTGATATAATTCAAATATCGCAATGTTTGCTTAGGTATCCCTGCGATGGTCTTATTTTTTCGATATCTTGATATTCAAGTAATCTATCATTCATCTCAACGGTAATTCATTCACGTGCCATTGATATTTTATTCTTTCGTGATGATGGACTTTTTCATTTTTCTCAGAGATATCCATATAATGGTGGTAAATCCTGTCCATCACGTCTATACCAAAAACGAACTTGCTGGATACCCTGTCGTCGAGAAGCGCCAAATGAACGAAATCCAGATTTTGACATGAAGGCGGACGATGAAGAAAGTCTTTGTGAGATGTCAGAATGGACTGCGTGGAGCCCTTGCAGTTCCATCTGCGGCTCCAATGCACAACAACAAAGAACAAGGAAGATTATCAATAAACCTAGCGACATATCGGCATTAGATTGTCCAAGTAGAATAGATTATAAGCCATGTAATCTGCCTATTGCCTGTACTGATGATGGAAAGCCTATTTTATATTGATATGAGTGCATTATTTATCCTGAACTTACTAGTAATAGCATTAGTATTGATGAGATTTTTGTCAAGAACACTGTGATACACTTAGAGTATATATGTTCAAGAATATATATCCATTTTGTTTCATTATTCCGGCATTGTATTTTAGGTATACCTATATGTTATATCGATGTACCATGTTTCAGAACCTCCGTTAAAAAAAATAATAACTAAATATTCTTGGAGTATTATATCGAATAGGGATTCTTCTCCTTGAAACTAGTGACTCTATACAAGACAGTGGCGACAATAGGCGTCAGCGTTTTGATTGGTGACGCCATTAAGAGGCAAATTTTCTGTTTGTTTACATTGGTTTATATGGCGTTTAGTGACTAATTCTTCTTGTGCAGTTATATTTCCCAAAAATTTCGCAGTTTGATCACTACAATACATGTATAATATCAATAGGCAGTGATTTAGCAAAAAAATTGACTGGTATGTACCTAATATCCGTAAATTCCTCTATTGAAATAACCTAACATTCTGTTTGTGCATATTACTATGTTTAGTTTTGCATATTTCGTTTCAGTTTCAATACAATATGCCTGGGTGAGCAGCTGTAGGCTGTTTCAATTCGACAAAGAAAAGTTTTCTGATGAAAAAATTCCTAAAAGACCCAAAACGCAGGAAATAACCCAGCAAACACGAAACATAACGGTCTGTATCGCGATGTTCTTTTTGTGTCACAAATGTTACATATGATTTCAACATCCCATGAATGTTGATAGCACATTTCGTTCACACGTACGATGTGCTGTTTCAATCACAACGCTACAACTTTCTGTTATGTACAGGCATTATCTTTGGGACATTTATATGTTACTTTCCATTTTATATCCCATTTCTACATACCATTCATGTTACATTATGACAGTTCCGCATTGGCATGTGAAGTATGTACCGTGGAGAAATTGGACTAGTTTTTCGAGAATAATTCGGTTGCTATATACCAAGTCTGTTACGCTGGTCTGTTTTAAAAAGTAGAACATAACCCCACCTAAAAAAACCTATCGGTGCACGAGTTCTTTGTTTTGTTAGTTAGTCTGTGGTGCAGTGTGCAGTGTTTGGTCAAAGACGCCGTATATAGAAGCCATCGTAGTTCATACTATCAAAAAAGTTCTTATACGCAATAAATAAGGTATGTATGGAAAACCAATAAAGAATTTGTCTGCAAGGCAGAAAAATAACCTGGGACAACGAATACCTAAACGTAGTATTGATAAGAGTATATAGCTTGATTGAAACCTTCTAAATGAGTTCGAAGTTCGAACATGTTATTGCCTAGTATAGTCAGTTTTAATATTTGAAGATGTCATGGTAATATTGTATCATCGAATTTCACATCATTAGTAGAAATGGCACTTTTGCCTTCGAAAATAAGGACTACGGAAGTAGTCCCGAGAGTGCAAAATTATTGTTATAACATTTCAGTATTGGTGTTTTTATTATTACAGATGTGGCATCATGAAACTCGTGCTCTAGGAAGAAGAACGTTTTTTGGAGTGACTTCCAAAGGAATTTGAGGAAGAATAACTGAATAATTTATTATAATTTACCTATTTGAAATGAATAATACAATTTTGGTTAATTCAAGAGATTTTTTTGGAATATACCCTAGAAACATATTAGTACCATTTTATGTGCTTCTAGAGACTTGCATTTAATGTAAGGGAATGATATTCGAATAACATCCTCTGGGTACGTAACGTGTATGTCCCCACTTTGACATACCTGTGATAATATCATGAAAACATCTATTAGAAAGCATTTGTTAACATCTAATTGATATACCCTAAAAAGCCCCTGTTGCGGAAATTCGGAGGTTGCATACATGTCTATGTAATATTATTAAAAGTACATCGCATGGGAGGTATAATGTCCTCAATGTTATGTTTCGAAACATATCTGAGATGTTTTTGTGCTTGCTGGGAATGGGCAATCAAAACAAAACATTACAAGTGGATCCCTACATATTCATCAAATCTATGCGAGGTAAAGTTACTAGTCATTCTGTTGAAATCATCCAGACTCACATACTTTGATATATACTGAAATACATAGATCATTGTTTTTTTAGGCAAATTTTGAACCTGAAATATAGGAGAGAACTAGAGAAGATGAAAGCTGCAGACTGAGAGCTGATGTTGTACCAATATCTTTATTTTAGTTTGCAAACCCCATATTAAATAAGGAGCAAAAAGAACCACTACTACTTTTTCATGAACCTGCAAGTTTCCAGAAACTATATATTAACCCTGTTTCATTTGAATTATATTGAAATGGATTCACTTCTTAATATTGTAGGGTAGGTATATAATTTCAAGCATTGAAAAAACATCTAAGACCTGTGAAGATTTTATTAGCTCCTTAGAAAATGAAAATCCTATTGAAATGGTATACCAAATTGTCAGTTTTGAAATGTTAGAGACAGAAAACATCATTTTTCTGTAGGGAACATGTAATGTATTTTTTGATCAATATGGAGATTATTTCAGGCAATATTATTATGATATTGTCTCCTCAAAACATTGAAATTATTTACATCAATAAATTGTCATGATTTGAAGGATAATGTGCTTTTTTGTTAATATACTTTTATGGTATTCCTTTGTTTATTATTTTTCTGATGCATGATAGATTATGTATAGGTATTCTTTCTAAAAACCAACTAATTAGAAAAACACTGACAATGAATCATGTTCTACCTCAGATGTCTTTCGAAATCTCTAATTATATCACATTATTATAATATTTAGGTATATCATTTTCAAACTTCACTGAAAACTCCTATTATAAATCTATGTTTCATAAGATGTCTCCATCACATATTTTTTTCCACAAGATCGAATCCTAATGAGATCCATTGCTTCATCTAAGCCACTGCAAATCTTGATGAATATGTAGGGATCCACTTGTCATGTTTTGTTTTGATTGCCATTTTTTCCTGCGTTTTGGGTCATTTAGGAATGTTTTCATCAAAAAACTTTTCTTTGCTGAATTGAAACAGCCTTAAGCTGCACACCCAGGCATTTTGTATTGAAACTGAAACGAAATATGCAGAATTAAACATAGTAGTAATATGCACAAACAGAATGTTATGGTTATTTCAATAGAGGAATTAATGGATATAAAGGTACATACCAGTCAAATTTTTGGATAAATCACTGCCTATTGATATCATACGTGTATTGTAGAGGTCAAACTGCGAAATTTTTGGGAAATATAACTGCACAAGAAGATTTACTCAGTAAACACCATATAAACCAATGTAAACAAACAGAAAATTTGCCTCTTAATGGCGGGTGGGCGGAGCTTATAGGCCTATTGTCGCCACTGTCTTGTATAGAGTCACTGTACTTGAAACCTATCAAGCCCTATTCAGAAATTTGTAGAATATTGGACCTTGGGGGGTTTTGTTGGTCGTGGCATTCTTTTAGGTTCTCTCACTATTTATTCTCACATGGTTAGAGGGTTGCTGATCAAAAGTCATTCAGGTTCATGGGCACATTGGCAGGATGATTCTGATCCTTCCGAAGTCTGATCTAAAGTTGAAACTACTCCTTACCGTCCTAATGCCAATAATCTTGTATGCATCAAGCACATATGGAGCCACTGCGCAACAACATACAAGAAATAAATACATGACCCAGTTGACCAAAACATGCGACAACTTCATCACAGCTGTATTTCAAATGTTCCTTGTTTTATCACAGATATACCTCAATTGGAGATATAGCATAGATGAATGTCCGCCTCAAATAAAATCACAAACTTATCTCAGACTCATCACACCCGACTTGAAAATGATGCATCTTTGCTGTATCTCACTGATGACTTTGGATGACGCTTACAGAATGAGAGACGCGTCAATTCAATCACGTGGATGAAATGTCTTCGAAGCGGTTTCATAACAATAGCAATTCATATTTTAGATGGGAGCTGCATTTGTTTCAGGAAGATGTGATGAAACAATGCGCTTTGATTGATTTCTCTTGTGATGACGCCTAACTTGCCTCAATTTAATCACGATGACATAACTTGTGATGAAACAGTGTTTCATAGCAAAGTTGAATTATATTTAGGATGAAAGCTTCATCAGTTTCAAAACATTGTGATAAAACAAAGTTCTTAGACTGATCTCTCTTGTGATGAAGCCTAACTTGCCTCAATTTAATCACGATGACATAACTTGTGATGAAATAGTATTTCATAGCAAACTTGAATTATATTTAAGATCAAAGCTTCATCAGTTTCAAAACATTGTGATAAAACAAAGTTCTTTGACTGATCTCTCTTGTGATGACGCCTAACTTGCCTCAATTTAATCACGATGACATAACTTGTGATGAAACAGTGTTTCATAGCAAAGTTGAATTATATTTAAGATGAAAGCTTCATCAGTTTCAAAACATTGTGATAAAACAAAGTTCTTTGACTGATCTCTCTTGTGATAGAGCTGAGACATGTATGGTCAACTGGGGAGTCATCAAGAATGGCGGTGAATGCACCATGGTACAATAAGCTCGTAAAGCCCAGATAACAGACATTCGCCTAAGGACGTCCTCTAATAGTCGCCAAAAGACTGTAGGAGGATGTTCTATATTCTACATCCTGAGAACGTCACAAGGCTCAGAATTTTCGACATAATTGTCGCACATAAGTCCTCCAAGCGGCAGCCTGAGGATGTAGATATGTGTGGGCCTAAGGACGTCCTCTAATAGTCGCCAAAAGACTGTAGGAGGATGTTCTATATTCTACATCCTTAGAACGTCACAAGGCTCAGAATTTTCGACATAATTGTCGCACATAAGTCCTCCGAGCGGCAGCCTGAGGATGTAGATATGTGTGGGCCTAAGGACGTCCTCTAATAGTCGCCAAAAGACTGTAGGAGGATGTTCTATATTCTACATCCTGAGAACGTCACAAGGCTCAGAATTTTCGACATAATTGTCGCACATTAGTCCTCCGAGCGGCAGCCTGAGGATGTAGATATGTGTGGGCCTAAGGACGTCCTCTAATAGTCGCCAAAAGACTGTAGGAGGATGTTCCATAATCTACATCCTGAGAACGTCACTAGGCTCAGAATTTTTGACATAATTGTCCCACATTAGTCTTTTCAGCGGCAGCCTGGGGATGTAGATATGTGTGGGCCTAAGGACGTCCTCTAATAGTCGCCAAAAGACTGTAGGAGGATGTTCCATAATCTACATCCTGAGAACGTCACTAGGCTCAGAATTTTTGACATAATTGTCCCACATTAGTCTTTTCAGCGGCAGCCTGGGGATGTGGATATGTGTGGGCCTATATGGATGTATTCTGATGATATTTTCGTCTTTAAATATGAATAGGTACTCATGTGAAGTTAGGATCAATTGACTGGAGTATGTTCTACTCATGAAAATAATTGAAAAAGGTAAATATTTTTATGTAAATTTTATCTCTTCCAAGTCACGAGATATATATATACATATATATTTTTTGAAATCGAGTTACAAATTATCAAAATCGGACGAAGCGTTCTTTATTATTGAATTAATTTTTAATTATTCGATATTGGTTGGTTCTCCACTCCATATGAATTTCCCAATTCAGAAATGAGCTATATATATCAAGAAAAATTATCTTGTCCATTATTATTGAAAAAAAAAGTATTCCAATTTTAGTAATAAAAATCCTTGAAAATAATCGTTGTTCAAATCACATTGTAAGTTAAACATTTATAAGTTCACGTAATAGCGACATTGCAATGAGGAGGTAAGTTGAATCACAGAAGTCAAGCAACGACAGCAGTGGCTAGGATTTGGATGGGTGACCATGATAGCGCTGATTTTTTTTATTTTTTTTCATTTTCATTAGTTCTCAGATATGCTCAAAAGTCATTCTGAGAATAATAAAAACTCAAAAAAGGCATAACTGGAGTGAATAAAAAAAGTAAGACCTCGTGGGGATCTTCTGAGACGTTATTTGAACGTGGAAAATGGTAACAGGAGGACGTCCTAGGGACGTTCTTTGAAAGCCTCTCGACGTATTGAGGACGTTAATGTGACCGCCTCAGAAGATCCTCAGAAGGTTTTTATGTTATCTGGGAGACAACTGCACGCAGAGATATATTTAGAAAAACAGAAATTCACGTGAATCCACTGTGTAGAATGCACAATGATGCACAACTTTCTCAAATAAGCGTGAAGTGTCCATGTCTTTTCTACGGTTTATGGTGTACGTGACCGAATGCGCTTGTGCTACGCCGTTTATTGGAAGGTGCGCAGGCGCAAAGAGCAGAGAGAGAGCGGCGCGAAGCCTGATGCGAAGCATAGAGAGGTGTATGTTCTTCCATAAAAATACGTTTTATCTACAACTATCAAGTAATAAATCATCCATTGATTGCTTACTCGACTTTCAACAGTTAATGACACATCATAACTGTGATAAATCGAGTAATAATGACAGTATACGATGGGGTTATATTGTGACATCCCATCATATTGTCAAATTTTTTTTTAAGATTCGCCCTCACCTTTCACTCACCCTCATTCATTCACTCATTCATTTCACTTATCCTGGCATCGAAATTTAGTCATTTGCCACAGAAGTATTTTTAATATATATATTAAATGTAAGGACAGAACACGCTACACCCAGTCGCCTCGCCTTTTTTGTTATTTCTGACGGGCCTGGGAATCGAACCCACGACCGTGATGGACTTCCATTATAATCATCGCGCTTTGCGCTCATCGCCACCACGGCAACTATTGTTAAATTCAAATAGGAGTTCTACCTACTATGCACAATACAACCGAGTGTATGAAATACATGCAAATTCAACAGAAACTTACCCGACTCATGTTTTCATGGTTTCAATCGCTCTTGCACGAATAAGAAAAACGAGAATCCATTGTTTTTTATTCTCAACCGTATAAAATGAGTTGTTTCTTTCTCGAAACGCGGAAACTGAGGTTGGGGATGCAAAAACGGAGAAGAATGACTGAACGCTTAGGCCAATCAGAACAACATACAAGTGTATATTGTTGGTTGCATAAGGTGTAATGAAGTGTTTTTCAGCGACCTTCATTACTACAGGTCAGATACATAAAACCATCGGTATATTATTCGAATCATCAGTATTTTGCTAGGTAAACCTTTTGTAAAATATTATATCTGATATTTCGTTCTTGTTTTCAGGATTCTTATGTTGAAATTGTGTAAAAGCATGGGCAATGATAAGATATGTATAATTTTCCAGACAATCAGAGATTTTGGTACGTTCCTCATTGGAAATATAGTCATATCAATCCTATTTAGGAGAAATAATATTCCGGAGATTTTTTTCAATATTCTTTTCAACACTCTACTACCTGTTTGGTATTGTATTCTGGTTCATTTCTTGCTCCGTATTAGAGGTCGAACAATGACAAACAATATGTCAAGCAAGGACAATCTGTAGCGTTTTTATCCTGATTTTTTGGAAAATCGATTAGTGCATGAGGTTATAGTCAAGTTTTACAACGGGAGTCAGTTAGAACCGTAGTGGGTGAGAAGGAAGTGATTGCCGAGACGTAAGCCGTGATCAAAACTTTTGAAGCTGTGTTCGATTTTGTTTCCGTGTTTACGCTTAATTGTGTGCCGCAGAGTGTTACCTGTAAAACACCCTGTATCGTGAGAGTGTTCCTGAAAATAAGGATTAGCTGAACCGGTGGTATATTTTGTTGCGTACCACCCATCAGAAACCCTGTAGGTCAGAATCCTGAGTTATATTGATTCGTGGATACATTCCTGAGATTTTTCACTGTCGTATTTAAATTCAGTGCAGAAAATCCTGCCCCAGAATCACTATAACAACCCAGAATATAATTTCATTGAATCAGAAACCAGAATTGCCCTTTACCTGACACCCAAATCGAATCAAATTGCATATCGCCTGAATTCTGATAAATTGTTTTCCCGATTTGTCAAGACCCAGATCTCACGAACCGCCCTGTATAATAAAATCCGCGATAGAATCAAAGTAGAACGAACGATTTGTCATTGCCTTCAGTGGTGGATTTCCTGTATTATCTGTTTTGTTTCTTTTTACTGTTTTAAGGCTGTTTGATCTTATTTCATATTTTCCTGAAAATCTGAGGAAGAGTGTGGAAAGTTCAAGTTTATGTAATTTTTATTGATTGAATGGCTGATTTGATTGTGCCTGTAGATTATTATCTATTTAGTGAATTTCAATAAATACTGTTGAAACCGAAACTTAGTTTAAAATAAAATACCATCTATTTGAAGTAGCTTGTATTCCAGTATACATTAAGAAACTGTAATTAAAGACTACATTTTCTTATTAGTAACTTGCTATACCGGTCTAACTATCTGACCCCTGGTTTACACAAGGGGATACATCCCAGCCAACACATCTGCGACATGACATCTCTGAGATGTCGCAATTAGGTAACATTGCGATATCACGAACGTTGCATCGATGCGATGTGAAAAAGTGAGCATATTTGCGACATTACATCTCTGAGATGTCGCAAAGAGATCAAACTGCGATATCATAAACGTCGCATCGCTGCGATATACAAAAGCAAACAAACCTGCATTTTTGTGTTGGTATTTGTTCATTGTTGGAAATAAATGTTTATAATATATAGGTATGTTATATATATCACCTGACCTCTGCATTACATATGTACATCGCTGTGATGTCATATATTCACATCTCTGTGATATCATATATTTACATCCCTGTGATGTCATAAGTTCACACATCCCTGCTGTCAAAATCGAATCACATCGCAGTTTCATCCCAAAAACACATCGCAGTTTCATCTCAAAAACACATCGCTATTCCATCATAATGATATATCGCAGCGACATCGCATGGAGGGAACTTGAGTGTGACAAAATAATATCCCTGCAATATCGCAGCGACGTCTGTGCGACATAGAATGCGATATTGCAGGTCACATTGTTACATCGCTGCGATATCTCTGTGATGTAACTGTGTTTGCTGGGATTGTAGGGAGTTACTCTGTATCCCTTCTTCACTGTAGCTACCCTATAGGGCCTTCTAGGAACTTTAATTCTAGAAGAAAGTGGAGCATACCACTTCATAAAAAAAACTGGCGCTCGAGGCAACCGCTCTAAAGCAAATAGAGAACTAAGCCCTGTGAGGCCCTTTGTAGGACTCTTTACCGAAAAAAGAGCCTTACAAAGGCATCTTATTACCTAACCTAACTTTAGACAGGGAATATCAAAAAATGCTGACGTCAGCCAAAAAAAGTGCATATGACAACTACATCCTAAATTCAGACAACAAAATTCGCGATAGCTGGAATCTCATCAATATGGAAACGAATAGAAAACTTTTCTCAAAATGTGATACATTCACAGCACAAGAATTCAACTCGAATTTCTCATCAGTCGGTGAAACTATAACTAATGAACTTGTACAATCAGGATCTACTTCCATTTCACCACCTAAGACAGACAAGCCAAAAGTTTCAGGATCTTTTTTTATTGAACCCATCATATACCAGGATGTCCAAAGGGCGATTTTTGAAGTGAAGAATTCAAACTCACAAGATATTTATAATCTTAATGAAATAATAAAGGCAACAGCATCATACTTAATTGTGCCTCTAGCTATACTCTTCATAGCCTGTGTTGAGGAAGGACGATTTCCTGATGACTTTATGGTAACTATGGTCAATAATTCCCATATTTTGCAAAATATTTGAGATCATTATTTTGAAAAACCGGCTCTACGGCAATTTCAACAAAAATAATTTTTCCTACGACCACGTATGTAAAGGTCAATAATCACACTGTTTTGTTATTCAGAAAGTAGCTCATATCACCAAATAATCATGGTATTGTTTATTTGAAAGAAAAAAAGCACTAGTGTTGATATGAAAAATATCACAACGGTCGCATGAATTGATAGAAATAATTAGGTATATTGTGAAGGTAATCACTGTCAATATATAAGCGTTCTCAAATCAAATTGATATTATTTATTGAAATTTCTCTCTCGTTTCGAATTATACCGAGAATTCTTTATCTATCAATTTCAATGTGTCTAATACATAACCTCTGAATTCACTTTATTAAAACTGGAAGCTATACTCTTTGCTGGAACTATTTCGATGTTGATGACAGCGGGTGAGATCATTCAAAAGAGTACGGCTACAGTTTTATGCGCGGCTTGCTGCTTGCATCAGTTTGATATCACAGTATCACCAACGAGAAGATTCTTTGGTATCACAGATGTTTGCAAAGAGTCAAGGACTCACTACTCGAGTAACTCGTACGCGCTTGCGAACTACATACTCCTATGGTTCTGTTTTCCTGGTTGCGTTGATTACTGGCGCTAGCAGGCGAATGGTGTCAAGGTTGTTTATGTACGCTGGTGTCAATATCAATAAAAATTTTCCAAACTAAACTTACTCAATCAATCAGTAATTCACATAATGAGGAATTGTCGGAGAAGTATTCAAATATCATCTCGAATATGGAAATAAACAGTATACTTGATATATTGAATCAAAACCACCTGAAATTCTAGAGACCGCTCAAGTTACATTTTTGACAAGACCTCCCGCGAAATGAAAATATTCGGAGTCGTAGGAAAAATATAGTGTACAAAACTCGTTGGAAAAGTACATTTCCTTCACTCGTTACGTTTCCGCAATCACCGCTACGCGGCTCGTGCTAAACGACTACTCGTGTGAAATATGTCACTTTCCACACTTGTTGTGTAATATATACCATACGCTAAACTCAAGCCAATTTGGTTTCAGGTAGTCGTCATCTACAAAACATGCGTTGAAGAGAGTAGTTGATGATATTATTGAGGGATCTGAAAAGGGTAGACACACTGCAGCTGCTTCACTAAAAAACTAGCTCCGTATTAAGTCCATATATGAGCAGTCGTCGTGATGAGTTGTATATACTATAGGTTGATGAAGGTTGATCGTATTGTGGTAGTGATAGTGTCTTTATACAAACCAACTAGCGCTAATACTTCGAATGCGTATACTCTTGTATTCTTGTTTCATTTCAATTATTTCAGGTTATAATAAATGATTTGATTTATATCGAAACTGAATAAATAATGTGAAGTGCACGTTCCTGAATACATAAAATGACGCTACAATACATTATACAAGTGTCAAAATATCATAGGAACTTGTCTAACAAATATATAATATATAATACACTGTGTCCAAGATAAGAATGAACAGCATGGGGATATCGGAAACGGTAAAGTGATACGGGTTCGATTAAATTAGAGAAAAGTAGCGTATTTATGTGCCTAATAATATGACATTTAGAAAGTTTCAATATTCCAAGTAGTTTCGGAGATATCCGAGAAAAACCGAAATTTAAAAATTTCGGTTTTAATTTTTTAGGAAAACGCCACTGATCATTCGGACCTCCTCGGAAGTTTCAGTTGCTGGCCGAGTCCTCCAGTTCACACACTGTAGTTCACACCGGTTGACTAGTAACCTAGTGACACTGACAGTGACTTACACAGTGATTTGCTGATTTGTGAATTTGTGATATCAGTGATTCGATATCGATAGTGGATTTGGATTTCACTTATTTGAATTCTACTGGGTTTTTGAGTGAACTACAAATCACAAAAGTAATCATTAAATCATAAATATACTGTATAAAAGTAGTCAAAAAAATCTGAATGGCTGGAATCATCGATATTTCATTGAAGAAAGACGGTGGAGTACTGAAGGAGATAATTCAACAAGGAACTGGAGATGAATTACCTCCACAAGGATGTAAAGTGTGTGTTCATTATACAGGCACTCTCGTCGATGGAACCAAATTTGATTCCAGTAGAGATAGAAATGAACCCTTCAAATTTGATCTTGGTAAAGGTGAGTAATATTCATTATAAATGTTAATGGCACATTATTTTGAAAAAAAATAATTTGAAGGTAGTGTAATCAAAGCATGGGATATTGGAGTTGCGACTATGAAAAAGGGTGAAAGAGCAGTGTTAACATGTGCACCAGAATATGCTTATGGTGATGCTGGCAGCCCTCCAACCATTCCACCAAATTCTACTTTGAAATTCGATGTAAGTTATGTGCATCCTTATATACTTTGATGGTGACATAAAAACAAATTATAATTACATTGTGTATATACCAATTTCATCACAACACAGTCTTTTAATGTTAAAGTCATCATCTTCAGTGAAAATGTAATTATATTAAATGTTTTATGAAACCTCCATGAGATGTTTATCAAATAGCAAATAATTTTAGTAAGATTATCAGTCACTCCTAGGAAGCTAGTAGAGTGCTAATATATAGACTGCAATCAGTCAGCAGATAATATTTCTTTCAGATTGTAGACTGATCTGGAAACAATACTATTTGTTCAGACAATAAAGGTGTTTCAATATTGTCCATCCATCCATTGATTTATAAATCTAAAATTTGATACACATAAGGTTAAAATACCAGTAATCATCAGCTCAAGGAAAATTCAAAGAACTTATATATTCTTGTATAATAGGTACCTCCTTCCTCAAAAAATCAAATTCAAGGTTGACATTTATTAAAGTGTCTTTTATGAAAAAAATTAATTATGCTCAATTGAAATTAAAGATTTTTTCATAGGTCCTCTGATATATTTGTGCATATTTCATGTATCCAATATTTACAGGCTAAGAATTGTATCTTTTTCAAACTCTCCTCCACAAATTTTGTAGTACCATCTATCTGAGGAATCAACTGAACAATCTTCTTTTTCCTACATTGTTTCTTTCTTCTCTTATTGCATAACTCAATGTCCTTTCTTGCTATATCTTCTCCCTTCCTTTCATTTTATCCTGTTCTTTTAATCCTAGAAATATAAATAGAAATCTTCATCAACAGTTATCCATTGCATACATTTTTACAATAATGTGAACAACGAGTGAACAAGAAAGCTTGAAATATGTACAAGAAATATTTGGACCTTAGGTATAAAAATAAATGAATATATATTATACAGGGTCACTCATGGTTGATGGTAGGTTAGATGTTTCTGTAGAACAGGACCTAGGATTATTCTGAAAATTTGGTTTATTGGGTAATCACAGTAATCAGTTTTGTTCCATTGATCTAAGATATTTTCGGCGTTGCCGCTTCTACAGAAAAGTAGTAACAACTTTGTTATTTCAAATGGAACACCCTGTATTTTGTTACATTCTTCCTGAAGAGCTGATTTCGTCGATCTATCATACTTGGGTTCTAGGGTGAATGATTACAGAGATATAGGGTGTGAAAAATCGAGATTTTTCAACTTTAGGGACTTTTTGTGTTGAAACTAATCATTTTTGCTCAAAACGGCTTGCATGTCCCTATCTTAACTTTTAATTTACTATCTACTGACATCCAATGAAAACAAATACAGAGTGGTGCAAATTTCTGGACCACCCTGTATTTGTTTCGATCAAATATCAATTGATAGTGAATGGAAAGTTAAGATAGGGACATGTAAGCAATAATGGATAGTTTCGACACAAAAAATTCCTAAAATTGAAAAAGCTCGTTTTTTCACACCCTATAGGGAGAATTCTAGAATGTGATAAAATATAGGGTGTTCTATTTGAAATAGTAGTAGTAGTAGAAATTTATTCTGTGTAATAAAATATTTACATACATTCGTCAGTTTATACAACACATTATGTTACTAAGATAAAAATACATAAATACATATACAATAAAACCTAGAATAAAACATTTCACAATACAAAATCACTCGTACATATTTAGTTTTAAACTCTACAAACCTGTATTAAAATGTTTATAAAATTCATCAACATGATAGAACACATTTTCTCTCAGGAAATTCTTACTACGTTTAACAAACTTGTCCGAACTCAATTCTCTCCATTTTTTTGGTAAACAATTGAAAAATTTAACACGTTCGCGGACAGAGCGGCATTTGCCGCGCTATGTGCTGGGACAGTGCGGGATATGCCGACCGATTTGAAATTTTTTTTCTGGATACACTGCGGGTTTCGCCGACCGCTGTACGTATGATATCTGTGTTATTGGTATTAACTGTCCCAGCAAAAAAATTAATATCACGTGAAATGTGCATGCGTACGTTTTGGTGACTCTAACCTAACAATACTGTTCAACAAACGCATCAGCAACTTGTTTGTGTTTATGTTTATGTTTTGAGTGTTTCAAAGTGTCCTAAAGACCATAAAAATTGGTCACTATATAAAAGTAAGTACTTGTTACTTGTAGAATTGTTTTATTATATTTTATACACATGATGAGCAAATTTAGGATGGCTTTATCGTAATGAAATTAGTGAATGACTCAACGCGGCGTATGCCGACAAAGTCAAATTGTTTTTAGGGTGCTGTCCTAGCAGAAACACATATTATGAATAGGCGATTTTTTCTTGGGAATAAATGAATTCGACCACAATCTTTCGGAATGA
Organism: Chrysomela aeneicollis; assembly: GCA_029955515.1. Taxonomy (NCBI): domain Eukaryota; kingdom Metazoa; phylum Arthropoda; class Insecta; order Coleoptera; family Chrysomelidae; genus Chrysomela; species Chrysomela aeneicollis. Next base: position 452,756 of record JARUHQ010000036.1, read on the forward strand.
TCCATGAAATAATTTATTTTTATTCACAGGGTGAACCATGGATCCGACAGAAAGACTTCTTCAACTCATGGAAGAAGTGAGCACCCCTGAAGAATCTTCTGAATCCGAACCATTCAGTGCAGATGATGATATTGCTGATCCAACTTATAACTCAGAAAATGAGTCTGCTGAAAATATTTCAGATGAGTCAGATGAACGTGATATTATAGACAATCCTTCTTCTCAAAATGATAATCGTGTGGCGGGTCCTATGGCAGAACATGATGAGTTGAGTGACGACGAATGGCATGACGATATCGAAGATATACTAGATTTTCATTTTGACAACTCTGGAACTGGAGTGCAATTTCAATTTCAAACGACCCCTACCGCCATGGAGTGTTTTGAAAAAATTTGGGATGATGACATAATGAATATGATACTAATATCCATGAACTCTTATTCAACAGTTTTGGGTACTATAGATAGGCCTCAGACAAAACATTGTCGTTTTTCATCAATCAAGCCAATCACCATGCAGGAGTTGAAGCAGTTTCTGGAACTGTGCATTCTCCAGGGTAATTATAAGTTTCCCTCGATAAGAAAAATGTTCAGTATGGACCCGCTTTATTATTGTCCCGCATTTCATTATAAAATGTCGGGAAGACGGTTTGAACAGTTACTAAGATGTTTTAGTTGTTGTTACGGTCAAGAAATCAATCCTAGAGATAAACTGAACAAAATAAGCCCGTTATTGAAGAAATTGCTTGATAAATTCAGACATGCCTATCATCCCACTGAAAACTTGTCACTGGATGAGTCTCTTTTACTATTTCGTGGCCGCTTGAGCTTCAGGCAATATATAAAAAATAAAAGGGCTCGTTATGGAATAAAATTTTACAGTGTGTGTACTACAGATGGTTACGTTTTGAATATGCAGATTTATTCTGGAAAAAGCGAAGAAGCTACAGGACTCACAAAAATTGAAACCTTGGTTACATCTTTATTGGAACCTTACCTGGATCGCGGATATCATATATTCATGGACAACTTCTACAATAGTTTGGGATTGTCTAAAAAGCTACTGAAAAGAAAAACGCACACAACTGGAACCCTCCGTGTAAACAGAAGAGATAATCCAAAAGAATTGATAAAATTGAAACTAAAAAAGGGAGAGCATAAATGGAAAAGGTGTGGAAAAGTATACGTCTCCAAGTGGAGGGATCGTCGTGAAGTTCTGTGTCTGACAACGAAATACCATCCTGAGCTTATTTCAGTCAAAAACCGATACGGAAAAGAAAAAATTAAACCAAAGGAAGTGTCTCATTACAACGAGAATATGTCAGGAATCGATAGAAATGACCAAATGGTCAATTATTATTCTTCTCCTCGTAAAAGTATACGTTGGTACAAGAAGGTCATGTTTCATCTATTAGATGTAGCGATCTGGAATTCTTTCTACATACAGCGAAAATTCAAGTCTAAGCAAACATTACTTGGATTTCGTGAAGAGTTAGTGAAGGAGTTCCTCGAAATACCTCAAGATATGAAAGATGGCAGAATGCTTGTATGTTCAGGACCAGTACATGGTGGTTATAAACGTTCGAGGTTTCAATTTGATTTGGATGACGAACAACAAAATCCAAAGAACATGCATTTTCCAGATAAGATTCCTAATCTGAAGGATCCCAACAAGAGCCACCACAAGCGGTGTACACAATGCGCGAAAAATAAAATACGCAAAGAAACAAAATACTTGTGTAAAACGTGCCCCGAAAAACCTGCTCTCTGTGTCGAGCCCTGCTTTGAACAATATCACAGAAATTAGCAACACTGTTCTAATATTTCAAGTTTATATGGGTGTACTCAGGTTTTGAATTTCAGTAAAATATAAGTTTTTGAATAGTAACAATGGATTCTTTATTCGCCGTCACTGTCCCAGTACATCAAAAAATATTTCTACAAGGACAAGACGGCAAATGCCGCTCTCATTTTTTCACAAAAAAAATGTGTATATATGACCTATAGTTTGCAGCATTCAATATTTTGGGTAATAAATACCTTCAATTTCGATTTTTCCTATAGTGTGTTTTTGGAGACGCCCCATTTCATTCTACTGTCCGCGAACGTGTTAAGGGACTGGTATTTATAGGAATTTGTATTTTTATTGAGTCTAAAAAGTGGCATTTGATATGGTCTAAACCTTGTTTCGTACCTTTCTTGTCTCTGTAATGTTGCTTGATTTTCTTTTGCATATTTTAGATCTTCTAGTATATATTTATTTGTGGAAGTTAATATTTTTAGCTTTTTGAATAGGGGCCTGCGAGGCTCTCTATAATTTGCCTTTCTTATGACACGGACGGCCCGTTTTTGCAATAAGAGTATTTGACTTGCATGTGAATTATCCCATAGTAGTATGCCATATGACATTACACTGTGAAACAATGCATGGTAAGCCATGTCTACGTATTTTTTGCCTATTATGTTGGTTAAATTTTTCAAGAGGAGCACAATGCTTGCGAGTTTGCTAGATAGTTTGTCTATATGTATTGCCAAGTTAATTTATTGTCTATATGTACTCCTAGATATTTAACAGAGTTATTCATGGATGTATTCACCTGATTCAAGCTGAAATTCAGTATTGTTGTTTTTTCCTCATTTAAACAGAGTTGAATTGAGTTGAAGTAAGTCTTAGCTTGAGCAATCATGTCTTTTGCTAGTGTAATTTCGTCATAAACATTTTTACATGGTGCTAACAGTGTAGTATCATCAGCAAATATTACTCCTTTATGATTAATATGGTCCGATATATTGTTTGTGTATATGATAAATAATATCGGTCCTAAAATTGACCCCTGAGGTACGCCAAAGGATAGTGATCTGACTGATGACTTATCTTTGCCGTTTTGTACATACTGTGCTCTTCCAGTAAGATATGATTTGATGAATGATAGTGCAGTGCCCATGGCATTCTAACTTATGTATCAGCAGCTTGTGGGATACACAATCAAAAGCTTTACTTAAATCAAGAAAAGTGGCAACTGTAGTATTTCCTTCCTCCATCTGATGAGATACAAAATCTACTAGTTCAATAAGCGCTCTTAAGGTGGACATGTCTGTTCTATAACCAAATTGCTCAGGATTTAAAAGTTCATAGTTCCAGATAGTCAACTAATCGTTTTTTATATGCTTTTTCTAGTATTTTTGATAATATGGGGATTATGGATATAGGTCTATAGTTATTGACTGGACCTTTATCACCCTTTTTGAAAATTGGTGTCAGACGTGATAGTTTGAGATTGTGTGGAAAAATACCTTCTTCAAGACATTTATTTGCAAAGTGTGTTAGTTGTCCAAGTATGATATCTTCCACAAATTTCACTGTATCACTATTAAGTCCATAACAGTCTCTAGATTTTGAGTTGCTCAAATTAGATATATCAAGAATTTCAGCTTCTGTGATTGGCGAAAGGAACATAGAGTTTGGAGTTATATTTTTGTTTAGATGATTCAAACAGTGGTCTAAGCTGGTAGATATATTATTTTTTGATAATGTTTTTTCTGCAATGGTTGTAAAAAATGTGTTTAGTTCTTCAGATGAAATATCGATTTTGTCCTGTTTCTGATTCCTATTACGATTCTTGTTTACTATGACCCAAGCCGTTTTGTGCTTATTGCTTGAATTGATAATTTTTTCTGTATTTTGGCTGGCTATATGTGCTTTCAATGCTTTTCTGTATTGTTTTTTGCAATTTACATAACTTTGTAACTGTTATTTGTTTTACTGAGATCATAGAGGAAATTGAGTTGATCACGTAGGTTTTTTAGATTTTCATTGAATACTAACTTTTTACTTTTTTTTTAGTTTTTCTTCTCTTTAATGGAAAACATTGATCATAGCTGCTTGCAATGTTATTCAGTAGTATATCAGGCATTTTATTTGGATTTTCATTATCAAATTCATTCCAATTGGCATTTAATAAAGATTCTCTAAAGTTCTTGATATTGTTATTATTTACTACTCTATAAAATTCTTTCTCTTTGGGACTATATAATTCTTGTTCTATTTTGTATTTTACATTTACTGCTTTATGATCTGATAGGTGAGGTTCAGTCACCTGTACACTGACTCGAGTTTGGGCCAATATTACTGAAGAGATTATCAATTCTGGTTCTACATGTTCTAGTTATCCTCGTGTAATGATGAACTTGCTCTACCATCCCATAGGTCATGAAGGTATTTTTCAGTAGTTTAGACTCTGGTGTCTCTATAGCACAGTCAATATTGAAATCACCAAAAAATAAGACATGCTTATCTTTTGGTAGTTGATTTAGGTATTCTTCTAATTTTCCATGAAAAACATGTGAATTTCCTTTTGGTGATCTGTTAAAACAACAGATGACTGTTTTTATCTTGTTTAGTGTTATAGAGCTCACCTCAAAATCCAATTCTTTATTAAATTTAGTTAATGCCTCACAAACCTTATATTCTATGCATTCTTTTACAAAAATTGCTAGGCCACCATGTACCTGCTGTACTCTTGTATAATATGCTGCCATGATATAGTTTTCAAAATATATGAAGGGGATTTGTTCTTGAGTCAACCAAGTCTCACTAAAACAGAGAATATCATAATCATTAACTGAGAGAAAATGTTTTATTTTTTATACATTGGATGTTTATATAAAAGATTTTTAGATCCATTTCTTTTGTTTCTTGTGTTGATACTGAGGATCCTCCTGTATTTATGTAGGTGGCATCCTCTTCTTCATGAAAAAATGAGAAACCAATGCTCCATTTGGCCATGTCTCTTGTTTCCAAGCCTCTTTAAAGTTGTCCTGATTAATAGTCACTTTCATAGAAGTGTAGGATTCTGGAAATCTTGATGGGTGTATTTCACATGTGACCTCTGGAAATTTAGGTTTCAACAGTCTTACAAGATCGTCTGGTTTAGTGGCAGGTTGTAGTCTGGTTACATGTAGTGCGATAGGTTTTGGCACAGCTCGTACATCAACAACATCATCATTTCGTCCGACAACGAACTTGCGTGTTCTTGCCGTTTTTGGTTTAACTTTTTGCCAGTCCTCATCGGTTTCTTTGGTAATTCTTGAACCCTGCTGGCCAAGGTCTATAATTTCTCTCATTTTATTTTCGGTTTTTGCTTCCAAAATTGCTTGATTCAATTGTTGTGAGTCAACTTGATTTTTGTTTACATTATCGTTATTTTTGTATGTCATATGCTGGTTGGCATTAACTCTGCTAATGCGCGAGCTAAGGCATGCGTTGCCGAAGTTATAAAAAAATTAAATATTTTATTTACAACCATATATGTAATGCTGTCATTACTAACGTCATTGAAGGTTGGGGAGTGTCTCATTACACACCTCTACTTTCCGATCTCACTTCCCGCCCTCATTTCCCGCCCTCATTTCCTGCCCTCATTTCCCGCCCCCATTTCATCTATTCTGAACTGGAATATTTTACCAAGCCCTGAACTGCTGCGTGAGCAGCCTGTAGTACTTCTGGTGTGGTACAATCCATAAATTCTTCGTCGGAAGACATGTTTATCAATTTATTATTCGCGAATCTAATAACCGACTTTATCTGACATTTATTGACTTTATATGACATTTATTTATATTGGTGACAATTGTATACCCCGTAGTCACGGTAACAATATATCTACTTGATTAATCTTAGTGCCCGTTCCGATTCATGCATTATGCGCAGCAAGCGCATGGTTAGCGTTCCGATTCACGCAATTTACTGCATCAACAGTGCATGGCTCCGCCCACTTCCGGTGCATGAACTGCTTCTCCAAAATACCAGAGGCAGTTTTGCTGCACGTCAGGCATCTGTCACTTTTATAACCTTTAGGTTAGGTATTATTCGCAAAAATAAACAATACCGAATTATTGTTATAATACATATATCCATTATACAATGTGGTCATTTCCAAATCGAATTTTGAACAACGTTTATACAAGGCAAAACAGGTAATACTTCGTGTTTTATTGATTCATAGAAGCCTTCAGCAGAGGGTTCATATGGTTCATACACCACATCATCAGTAAACGGAGTTTTTGTTGACCACTACTCGTCCAAGATTGAGTAAGTACAACAGTGATGAAATCATACCCATGAAAGAGGGAGAAGCTGATGTCTAGGCAATATTCTTTGGTCTAAGATACAGGGCTCCGCTTATGTGTGATGTAGATGTGGAACAAACTTCAGCTCTAAGGCAACCTCTCACATGAAATGAAAGTAATTCCAATGGAAAATGAACTCTGTAAATGTGTGTTTATGTAAAGCACATGTCAGAATTCCAGAATATTTGAAATACACTGATTCACCAGAAGTGGGGAAATAAAAACGGTGGAAATATGTCTGTCCAGTCATCCAAGGAATCCATTGATATATTTTTATACTAAGAACCCAGGACCCAGGTTTGTGGTGAAAAATCATATTTTTACATTATTTCAAGACTCAGGAATTTCAGCATAGGAAGATTAGTGGGATGAGAGTTATTTGAAGATAATCATGAGATATGATGAAATGATTTTTCAAGCCCCAAGGCCCCACCAATGATATATTTCAACTATTTGTACAGGAACAAAAAAAATGCTTATTTAAAATTGTTTTCTTGTTCCTAAGATCAAATTTCCCAACTGACATTGGAAATTATCATCAGCTAATAATTTTTGAGCTTTCATGTAAACTTTTGCTGCTAAATAATAAGTAAAAGCATTTATAAGGTAGTTTATTGATCTTTTCACAGTAATAAAGTTTAAATTTTTGTCTACAGCTCCCACTACATTGAAGGCTCCTTCTTGATACCTATTTATAGCAAAATCTGAACAGATTTTATGATCCCAGTAGTATGAATACTGAAAAATAAATTGTTATATGTGTGAATAAAATAATGATCTACCTTCCCTACCTGCTGCTAAATAAAATGCCTCTTCCCCATTGATTTCCACCTCTTTTCCGAGAATATCCATGGGTCATGGATATCACAACACAATGTAAATGGGCATTTCTTTAGTCAGATAATTCTGTATGCCATGCTCCTAAATCTGCTCTGATTCTTTTTTCAACAAGATCCATGTATTCTTTTCTTCAGTCCAACATTGGAATATTTGCTGTATATTCGAATGCAATATTCTGTAAACTTCGGCAATGGTGTTTTTCCTGTAAACATTTTGTAGGTATTATACAAACTGCATTAATATAAAAATCAAGTTGGATACTTTCTGTATAATTCCATTGATGTTCACATTGGAACAAAACCAGTCCTCAGTCCTTCTTTAGGGGTACGTTTGCTCAATTCAGGATCTTTTTCACCTCATCGTCCTCATCACTTCGATAATGAATTTGAATTGATAAATTTCACTAATTTCAGTATAATTATGCATTTATCACACATTTTTCGTAAAATTGATAAAAATTTGCGATTTCTGACACTGACAACTTTCTGACAACCACTGACGGCACTGACAATCGTTCCGTTTCACTGATATGCATCAGCAGCAAATGCGAAAAGAAACGACTTCATGCGCCTATGCAATCCATGCAGTCACTGCGTGAATCGGAACGGGCCCTTAGAAAACCGCGTTCTTGGTCATTTGTCGTTAAATGTAATATTTTAGGTATGTTTAGAACGAAACAGATATTTATTAATTTTGATTGAAATATGATGGTTGTAAATAAAAAAAGTATACAAACCTCGGTAGGAAGTTTCTTTCCTGTCTCGAGATCATAGCTAACTAATCTCATGACAGGAATGAATCTCTTCCCACCTCGCTGTGTAATATACTATAATCGTCGGTTAAATCTTTATGCCATTCAGAAAAGTTTCTTGAAAGGACAAAATATAGTCATTGGGGATTGATTCACTCTTGAGCTTGGTCAGAGTAATGTTGAGGTCTCATTCAAATTGAATATGTAATTGTTGATTAGTGGAAATGATATCATAGTGTGAAGTGTTAGGAGATTGCCCCTGAAGTAGGAATATATTTCAAGGTGAGATTGAGTCAATTTGAGTCATTTATTGTACATATTTCCGATTATGTTTCAGTGAATGTCTTTGAGAAGAAAGTGAGTTCACACCTCTGTGCTAGAACCCCCTGTATAGAAACGAAAAGACTCAAATACGACATGTGAAAAACCACGGTTTCTATCCCTGGTACCCCCATCACATAATAATCAAAAACATGTACCGGGTGTCCCAAAAAGGTCGGCTAGCGGCTGTATCTCGAGAACCATACGACCTATTGATTTCGGAAAAAAATAATCCTCATACAAGTGACTTCAAAAAATTCATGGAAATTGTTTTCCATTCTCAAATCCCACCGCTAGATGGAGTTAATTTAAATCAAAATTAAAAAACGGTTATTTCTCTAAAAAGTCCCAAATGAAGCTGGGTAAAATTAAAGCGTTTTGGACTCTTCTAATGATACTCTGAAAATTTCCTATTTGACATTTTGACCTATCTCTCGAAATGAGGGGTGGGGGAAGGGTGGAACGTTATTGCAGATAAGGTACGATATCTCCTGACTACGTCAATCGATTCCAATGATCTTGGTCTTGTTCTGGAGCTATTAAATGGAGAAATCATAATATACAATGGTACCCGAGTTTATTTTGAAGGCTCAACCGCCAGATGGCGTTCTTCATCCGCTCAAGCTGTTTACACAAATATCTAAAAAAAATTAGATGGGATGCTATATTTATTATTACACTATTATATTACTCATAAAATAACCTACAAAATAGCACAAACCGGACGTCGCTATCATTCCTCGAACATGAGGTATCAATGAAAATGTTGTTTTAGGGACTTATTTTTAATATTCATCAATAAGCAAGTTTGCTATGAAAATGGAATAATGAAATCCACAATGTTTATCTGTAATGAGTGATTAATTTTTGCCTTATGCTTATGAATCAGAAATTTATGTGATACAATTTTGGAAATTATGTCTCATAATGTCGCTGATATGTTGGCTGTGTTCTTCCAATGCATGGAAAATGCAGTTATTGCTTCACTGCAAGATATCCTCAGAGACGAAATTTTTCAAAGATTGGTTTTCATGCGTTTAGCGAGACGCCAGGAACAGGAATCACATAATATTCCAAAATGAGGATAATATTGTGGATGTGCTTGCTTATGTTGAAACTCATTCTCATCACAGTATTAGGGATATTGAAGGAGATCTGAATATTACTCGATCTACTGTTCAGAGAATTCTCAAGAGAGAAAAATTACATGCATATCATGTTGAACTTCACCAGGCGCTCAAACCAGTCAACCAAGAAATAACAAAGTTGTTGCTACTTTTCGATAGAAGCGGCAACGCCATAACTCTGAAAATATTTTAAATCGATAGAACAAAACTGATTACCCAAGAAACCAAATTTATCATCACAAATAAATTATGTCACAACTGGCAAATAACAAAATCAATTTAGTCATATAAAATTCAATGAATTTTTAAAGTTGCTTAATGTAATGCTAAATGTGACAAATTAAAAACAATGATTATTAATCACTTGGTTACCTTGAGAGGAGACTATAGTAACCATAGTTTGTGATTTGTGTACATTTTTCTAATGAAAACAAAAATTGGAGTTGAAATAATTTTTGAATATACATATGTATGAGTAGGTCCTGCTCATGAGTCGAATTTTTTGACCTTGGTTTAATGTGTGAGATAATAGTTTCATACATTATCTCTGCAACTGTTCACTTTTTGATTTTGAAATATCCAGGAAGGGTATCCAGGTAGGTAGGGAAGTCCCGGTAGACTCTTTCTGACCAACTTACTGTTCACCACAATAGTTACAATTTTTCCTATTTAATTCTCTTTGTATCTATTATGCCTTAAACCCTTAGAGTATAGCAATGTTGTAGGGTAAGTGCAACTAACATTTCTGGGAACGAAACACGCTCGACCTACGTAGTCACATACACAAACAGCTCTATTCAGAGTAATAATAAAGGAAGTTACAATCTCAAGTATGCAGTGTAGTTACAACTATTGCCAGTAGATGGCAGCTCAATGCAAATAACAAATATTTCAAATTCATTTTCAACATCCCGCTAGTTTGAAATAAGTATTAAATCAGGAATTTTCATAAACAATATTGAGTGCTCTCAAACATTTGTAGTGCTTAGTAGACCCCAAAGCTTTAGTCCAAAGATCAGCAGGCATATTCTGTTGATGAATACTCAGTTTTTATTACACCACATTCCACCATTTCTGGCGTCGCACGTCAATGTGCTTGACTGGGTTTGACATAAGCTTTAGTGCTATAGTGATAGCCAGATCACTATACAATGTAATACAATGAAAGAATCCTGTTAGTTCACCCAGCAGATTCCTTAAATAAACTGCCCGTTTTGAAGCTTCTGATAAGGCCATACCCATATTCCATACTTGAAAATGCTAAGGTTTTCTGCTTGGTGCTCTCTCAGGATCCTAACCCTGTGAAGGATCTTCTATCCAGTTTATCACTGTGTAATGAAGTGTTTTTCAGCGACCTTCATTACTACAGGTCGGATACATAAAACCCTCGGTATATTATTCGAATAATTAGTATTTTGCTAGGTTAACCTGTTGTAAAATATTATATCTGATATTTCGTTCCTGTTTTCGAGATTCTTATGTTTAAATTGTATAAAAGCATGGGCAATGATTCGATATATAATTTTCCAGAAAATCGGAGATATTGGTACATTCCTCATTATAAGTATTCATATATATCCTATTCAGAAGAAATGTTATTCCTGGTATTTTTTTTATATTCTTTCCAACACTCTGCTACCTGTTTTTAACTGAGTGTATTTTGGTTCATTTCTTGCTCCGTTTTAGAGGTCAAACAATGTCAAACAATGTCAAGCAAGGACAACCTGTACCGTTTTTATGATGATTTTTTGGAAAACCGAATAGTGCATGAGGTTTTGTGAGTTGGAGGACGAGAGTCAGTTAGAACCTGGGTGCGTGAGAATCAAGTGATTGCCAAGACGTGAGCCGTGATTAAAAACTTTTGAAGCCGTGTTCGATTTTGTTTCCGGGTTTCCGATTAATTGTGTGCCGCAGAGTGTTGCCTGTAAAACACCCTGTATCGTGAGAGTGTTCCTGAAAATAAGGATTAGCTGAACCGGTGGTATATTTTGCTGCGTACCACCCGGAAACCCTGTAAGCCAGAATCGTGAGTTATAGTGAAAGTATAAAAATTCCTGAGATTTTTCACTGTCGTATTTAAATTCAGTTCAGAAAATCCTGCCCGAGAATCACTATAACAACCCAGAAAATAATTTCATTGAACCAGAAACCAGAATTGCACTTAACCTGACACCCGTTTCAAATTGCCTATCGCCTGAAATCTAATAAATTATTTTCCCGATTTGTCAAGACCCAGATCTCACGAACCGCCCTGTATAATAAAATCCGCGATAGAATCAAAGTAGAACGAACGATTTGTCATTGCCTTTGCTTCAGTGGTGGATTTCCTGTATTATCTGTGTTGTTTCTTTTTACTGTTTTAAGGCTGTTTGATATTATTTCATATTTTCCTGAAAATCTGACAAAGTGTGGAAAGTTGAAGTTTATGTAATAAATAATATAAAACCGACCCCGAATTTTTTATTGAGTGAATTTCTGATTTGATTTTGCCTGTAGATTATTATCTATTTAGTGAATTTCAATAAATCCTGTTGAAACCGAAACTTAGTTTAAAATAAAATAACATCAATTCTGTTTAACGTAGCTTGTATTCCAGTCTAGTCTAAGGAGGTGTAACTAAAGACTACATTTTCTTAGAAGTTTATTGTTATCCTGGTCTAACTAGCTGACCTCTGGTTTACACAAGGGGGTGCATTGTATGGATTTACTCTGCGTCCCTTCTTCACTGTAGCTACCCTAGGGCCTTCCAAAGAACTCCTAGTTCTGGAAGAAAGTGGAGCATACCACTTCAAAAAAAAACTGGCGCTCGAGGCAACCGCTCTAACGTAAATAGAGAACTAAGCCCTGAGGCCCTTTGTAGGGCTCTTTCCCGAAAAAAGAGCCTTACAAATTGGCGCCCGAGCAGGGACCTGAGTTAGGAAAACCTGAAAGAAAACCCGAGGAAAACCTGTGAAAAACCGAGTTTGAAATACTGTAGTCAGACCTGTTTTACGAATTTCCTGATAATTCTCTAGTTTATTCCTGAAAATAAGATCAATCATATTCTTTTCACTACTAGGTAAAATCAAATCACTTCTGAAATAAATTTTACTATTGCTTTCCACCGAGCTTTCCACATTCACCGACCTTCAGAGTCCACCAAAGTAAAAAGGCGACTTTTAATCAGAATCTGAATATACAACCTGAATATAACATTACTGTCTAGTAATCACTTCTTCTACAGTTGGAGTCTAATTTTCCGAATTTCCCTGAAATTTTCATTGCCTGGAAAATCTGAATTAAAAAAGCCTGATTGAAAACCTGAGTTGAGAAAATTTTTGTAATAATATCTTGGACTTAGAAACATCGCAGATAGAAATCTTGATAGTGATAAGTTGACTGTGAATTTCCTGATTTTTCCAAATACTTAATTTACCGGAAAAAAAATTGTTTTCTTGAATACCTGGATACAATTAATAAACCTGATAAATACCAGAACATCAAATACCTACTGCAGTTCAATAACCTGACGATTGAATTTGTGAAACTTGTTTTTTTTGATAATTTCCACTGAAGTTTGAATACTGGAGTGAGTTTTTCTTATCAGTTGAGAATACCTGACTTTCAAGGATTCCTGCTACTTATAAGTACCTGGTTATTATAAAGACTCACCTAGATTTTGGGAAAATCTGATTGCACCTGTTTCTTAATAACAATCATTCAACTTCATAAATTTTTAATTCATTTTTCATTTTTTTTAATTCACAGAAATCACTTTACATTCAGAGAAAATTTTGCACACTGAAAACAATTGACAATCGAATCACTCTCCTGTTAACTTCACTGTTAAATCAATTTCCAGTCCATTTCCAGTTTCATTTTGCCTGTTTTTACTCAGTTGCCGGATTGTGAGCCTGATTATTTGAATTGCTTGTTGAATTTCCTGACAATTTTCTTTTTCATTCTTGCTATCCTGCTACAAGTTGAAATCCTGTCCTGAGCAGTTACAATACAGTGACTACTGTATTGTCCAGCGATCTTCGTCCTGAATAGATAGGGTGCTGAAAGTGAGGCTGATTAATAAAATTTTGAGGTCTAGTGTTTTATTTCACCTGAAAATTCCATTTTTGATTTATTGTATAAACCTGCATATTAACTACCAGTTGATCAGTTATTCCGAGTTTCTCCCCCTGAAACCAGACAGGTCCTGAAAGCGAGATTGCACAATAAAGGTGTTGAGATCTGATAATTAGATTTTACCTGGATATACAATCATGGCACAAGAAACTACCAACACAAATGTACCTCCTGGATTTTCTGGAATACAACCCGGAGTGCCTCATAGTCATAATCCTGATCCTGATGTTAATATTCCACATGTCAACATCACAGCTGATAGGCACAGAATCCCGCAGTGGCCACCGTCGCCAGTCCCCGTACCGATTTCATTGCCTGAGTTGAAGCCGTACCGCTGGAATCTTCACTTTGACGGAACCTCGGATCCAGTGGCGTTCCTGGAACGACTCGAGGAGATTGGAGATGCCGAAAAAGCTCTACCGGAACAATTGTTGGATGTTTTACCGGCATTATTACAAGGACGTGCACTCTTGTGGTACCGATGCAATAAAGTATACTGGAATTCTTGGTCATCGTTCAAAACAATATTTCAGAAAGCTTATTTTCCTGTTAGATACCAGGAGAGTTTGGAACTGGAAATAAGCCAAAGGCTTCAGAGGGACAGTGAACCTGCCATAGATTATGTGGTGGACTTGCAAACCCTCATCAGGCGTCATGGGAATATTGAGCCTGCCCAGGAATTGAAGTGGATATACCGAAACCTCCTTCCGGATTACCGACAGTATATAAGAACGACCGACTTCCAAGATGTACCGTCCCTGATTTCGTCAATCTTGGAATTCCAGCAGTTACGTAACGAGATCCACCGTATGTACTACCGGAACTCGAAACCTGCTCCTTCGTTATGGACATTGTACTCCGATCCACCACCAGTCGCTCAACCGCCTCCAGTTGTTCAACCCCTGACCAGGTCACCCTCACAAACAATCCCGCCACCAGCCCCTGTTATTCCGGCTCCAAAACCTTCAGGACAACCGGTATACACCCGAGAAAATGTCTGCTGGAAATGTGGACAGACTGGACATAGACGAGCAAGTTGTCGTAATGCCTTCCGACTCTTCTGCTCACGATGTGGAAGTAGTGGGGTTATGTCCAAAGATTGTGCTTGTGTCAGACTAGAAAACTCAGCACGAGCCTGTCCAGACCTCCAACCTGCTCCAGAAGATCAGCAGACTAGCCGGCCCGATGATAACCGACCGTTCATACCTGTTATTATTGGAGATACGCAATTTTCTGCATTGATCGATACTGGAGCTACAAAGTCGTTTGCCAGTACCAAAGTAGCCGATTGTTGCAAACGACAGAAATCACGAGAATACCTGAATACCGCAGCTCAGTCCCACCAAGCCGATGGTTCGCTCATCAGGGTAACCGGAATTATTAAACCCTGTATGACGATCGGTACCGAGTATTTCAGCAGTGAATTGCTGATTATTCCCAGTTTAATGGCCGATATTGTGTTGGGCATGGATATCCTTAGCACACAGGGTTTCAGCATAGATTTGCGAACAGCCACTGTGTATAGGAATCAGAAGAACGTCTCCGTTCTTGGTTCCCCTAGAAAGACAGATATATTCCCAGAGCCAGCAGCATATATCCAAGCCACCACGGAGAATCCAGAACGGCAAGGAACCGGAAAAATACCAGGTGGGAGATATACCCGGAAAATGGAAAATAAACCTGAAAGGCCGACAGTAGAGAACCGAAAGTCTCCAGAAAAACGAGATCCAGAAATAACTGACCAGGTCAAGGACTCCACGCCGAGTCGAAATACTACCCGTTTGACAACGACTCCGGACCGTGAAGCTGCTGAAAGTTCCGCGACACCCCCACCGCCGAGAAGCCAGTACCAAGGTGCCTTTGACCAGAAGCCACGAAGGACATCCAGTGTCGTGTACCTGCCGGTGACGCGACATTTGTGCTGGAGATGTGGTCAACCCGGCCACCACCGATCCCAGTGCCAAGCCCGGAGCCGGATTTTCTGTTCCAGGTGTGGTCTCGTAGGGATGAAGTCGTGTGACTGTTCCTGCCCTCCCAGCCGACCTACGCTACAAGGACACCCGGTATTGGTATCCGAACGACCGCAGCCAGTTCGCCGACGACTCTCCAACGACCAGAACAATCAACGGAGCCGGCCCTGCACCGTCACCGTAGCCGCCCAGGTCCACGCCGTGCGAGGTGTGCCCGTAGGAACGGGTGTGCACATGCGGAAAGCCCAGGACCGGCTTTCGCCGATAACACCAGTATAGTTGATAACCCAGAATATTTATTTTGTTTCACTGATTTTCACTTTTTGAATATGTACATATTGTGTTGAATATTTTTTTTTGGTCATTGTTATTACCAGGGTTTTTAGTAGAAAAATTACAGCTGAAGCAATATTTTTTTTTGCAAGTAGGAGGGGTGTGTAATGAAGTGTTTTTCAGCGACCTTCATTACTACAGGTCGGATACATAAAACCCTCGGTATATTATTCGAATAATTAGTATTTTGCTAGGTTAACCTGTTGTAAAATATTATATCTGATATTTCGTTCCTGTTTTCGAGATTCTTATGTTTAAATTGTATAAAAGCATGGGCAATGATTCGATATATAATTTTCCAGAAAATCGGAGATATTGGTACATTCCTCATTATAAGTATTCATATATATCCTATTCAGAAGAAATGTTATTCCTGGTATTTTTTTTATATTCTTTCCAACACTCTGCTACCTGTTTTTAACTGAGTGTATTTTGGTTCATTTCTTGCTCCGTTTTAGAGGTCAAACAATGTCAAACAATGTCAAGCAAGGACAACCTGTACCGTTTTTATGATGATTTTTTGGAAAACCGAATAGTGCATGAGGTTTTGTGAGTTGGAGGACGAGAGTCAGTTAGAACCTGGGTGCGTGAGAATCAAGTGATTGCCAAGACGTGAGCCGTGATTAAAAACTTTTGAAGCCGTGTTCGATTTTGTTTCCGGGTTTCCGATTAATTGTGTGCCGCAGAGTGTTGCCTGTAAAACACCCTGTATCGTGAGAGTGTTCCTGAAAATAAGGATTAGCTGAACCGGTGGTATATTTTGCTGCGTACCACCCGGAAACCCTGTAAGCCAGAATCGTGAGTTATAGTGAAAGTATAAAAATTCCTGAGATTTTTCACTGTCGTATTTAAATTCAGTTCAGAAAATCCTGCCCGAGAATCACTATAACAACCCAGAAAATAATTTCATTGAACCAGAAACCAGAATTGCACTTAACCTGACACCCGTTTCAAATTGCCTATCGCCTGAAATCTAATAAATTATTTTCCCGATTTGTCAAGACCCAGATCTCACGAACCGCCCTGTATAATAAAATCCGCGATAGAATCAAAGTAGAACGAACGATTTGTCATTGCCTTTGCTTCAGTGGTGGATTTCCTGTATTATCTGTGTTGTTTCTTTTTACTGTTTTAAGGCTGTTTGATATTATTTCATATTTTCCTGAAAATCTGACAAAGTGTGGAAAGTTGAAGTTTATGTAATAAATAATATAAAACCGACCCCGAATTTTTTATTGAGTGAATTTCTGATTTGATTTTGCCTGTAGATTATTATCTATTTAGTGAATTTCAATAAATCCTGTTGAAACCGAAACTTAGTTTAAAATAAAATAACATCAATTCTGTTTAACGTAGCTTGTATTCCAGTCTAGTCTAAGGAGGTGTAACTAAAGACTACATTTTCTTAGAAGTTTATTGTTATCCTGGTCTAACTAGCTGACCTCTGGTTTACACAAGGGGGTGCATTGTATGGATTTACTCTGCGTCCCTTCTTCACTGTAGCTACCCTAGGGCCTTCCAAAGAACTCCTAGTTCTGGAAGAAAGTGGAGCATACCACTTCAAAAAAAACTGGCGCTCGAGGCAACCGCTCTAACGTAAATAGAGAACTAAGCCCTGAGGCCCTTTGTAGGGCTCTTTCCCGAAAAAAGAGCCTTACAACTGCCCCAATCTGCATCAACAAAACCCACAAGATCAAGATGATGTCAGTCTTTCTCAAATTTCAAACAAAGGCATTTTGTTTTCTGAAGATACCTCATAAGTCTCTTCACATGTTTCCAATGGGTACCTATTATTGAAACAGGTATTGAATTGACTAAGGTAACAACACTACACTCTGTCATATCAAATTTTAAAGAAAGCTGATCAATATAATGTTTTTGATCCAAAGTAATACAATGTTTGCCTTTATAATGAATATTCACACCTAAAATTTGCTTAGCATGTCCTAGATCCTTCAGCCTAAAATTTGATGACAATTCTTGCTTGACTGAATTCGTTTCAGAAACATTATAAAAAATAGAATCAGTCATTGAACCTTCATTTGACTCTATGAAAACACATGTTTCAAGCTCTCATTTTTTATATCTAAAATCTGCTAAAATATCCTGAACCTTCTTAAACCACAATCTAGAAGATTGCTTTAAACCATGTACAGCACGTTTAAGTTTCAATACTTTATTCTCATCACCTGGTTTTATGAAACCTTCAGATTGTTTCATGAAAACAAATTCATTTAATTAACCATGTAAGAAGGCTGCAGTTACATCTAAGTGATAAATATCTAAGCCTAAATGTACACTTACGGCCGTATTCGCCGTTCTCTCTCTTAAGCGAAGCTTCCCTGAGCTCGCTTAAAAGTTAAACCAAGTTTAAACTTATGCGTAATGCACCGCACAACGATGAACCTCGCTTAGCCAAGCGTGAAAAAATTCTGGCAATGTTGTATTGCATAGGCGTTTTTAGATATTTTACGTGTCAAAGTCATTAATGGTCCGGGATTTCAAATTCAAACTTTCGAATTTTCGATTTTATTTGCTTATCTTTAGTTATTTATAGCAAAATGAGTGGAAAAATCAGAGTTCAAAACTTCACATCATCGGAAAACCACAACTTGTTTAGAATTATTTCACATAAATATGCACCCATAGTGATAGAGAGGATACGAGAACCAATAGAGCTTCTGGTGAGAAGAAGGAAAATACCTGATAGCAGATCACAAATGATTTCAATGGTACTTCATTTACTGGTATTTTACGTAGTATGACTTCTTTGACGAAATGGAGAATAGAAAAAAAGAGCCCAGGAAAACCTTGGCAGATAAAAAGAAAAGGAAAGTTCGTATCACTGGCGGAGGCCTTCTTCCAAAAATAAAGAGGCGGGATGATACTGACGATCTTTTAATGTCGATAATCAATAGAAATACAATGGTGGGTTTTCGAAACAAATTTGATGATGATAGAGATGACACTATTGTGTGCGTAGAGACCCTGATGAAGAAAATGATGTTGAAATGTTGGAATACATATAGGCAGCTAAACCACATGAAAGAAGAAAATGCTCTCATAGTCATAATGAGAAGAAGAAAATTAGGAATAGAAATATTAGAGACAGAGAGTTACTTTTGAAACAGAAAAATTTCGTATGGAGTATTCATATCAAAGAGAGTGCGAATATAGATATTAGTGATGGTTACTATTACCTATGCTACATTTGATTATTGAAAAAAAAAATAAAAATACATCCTTTTTTTCATATATATGTTATGATTTCATTGATCCTCGGTTCGAAAACTTACGTAATTGTAACAAGTAATTTCATATTTCAATGGACTGTGAATTCCTTCATCCTCCATTATTGACTTCCATCATTGGTTTTTATTCAAAAATATTGAAACATTCAGTAGAAATAAAAGAAAACGAGGTTATGATGTCTACATAATCCTGGCTTAAAATATAAAGCCGCCGATTGTGGCCGCTTAGAGTTGAGCGAGCTTAAATGATTTTATGGATACGGTGCATACAAATTCGTAACGTTAAGCGAGCTCAAGCCTTAAGCTTAGCTTGATATCATACGGCGAATACGGCCGTTGGTGACATTAACATTGAATGTCTCACAACAGATGAGAACGTTTCTTGGTAATCAACTCCATGTTTTTGTGTAAAACCCGAGGTAAAACCTTAGCCAACCTTGCTCGATAAGACATTTTATTTTCACTATCACATTTGAGACAATTTTTCTTTCCTTGTCTATCTGATCTTCTTGGACATAGTTTAGTCACAGATCCCTCAAGTCATTGTCGATCTAAATGAACACCTAGTAGACGGTATAATATTGTCTGTTCACTAAAAAAATGACGTCACTTCTTCTGTAAGGCAGTGACATCTTCTCATAATAACCGTTAACTATTTTGAACTTGAAAGTGTCAAACCGGGCTATCATTGATCAGGGAATCAGGAAGCAGAAAAAACATCGTGAGAAACTCAAATGCGAGGCAAGTGAATGTATTGGCATATCGAATGTACAATAGTTAATACCATTTTAATCACTTACGTTGAGTTGTATATTTGCTCCACGCATAATTCATACCCACAGAAGAAAGCACACAAAAATTAGTCCTTCTTTGAACTTAAACACCACACACACACTTTCCTTCAACATATTTCAGCAGAATAAACTAGTATATTTGAAAAAATTCAAAAAGCATGACTGGAGCTGAACTTTGTGACAGTGTCAAGTTGACAGATCAAAGTCTCGTATTTTCGAAGAACGATACATGTTTTGAAAAATATTGATTTTTTCGCTAAAAAGTGTTGAAAATAAGTAAATGTAAGCGTGTGTTGTGTTTTAATTAAAAGAAGGACGAATTTAGTGTTTTTAGTAGAAGAATTTTAAGATGTCGAATGGTGGGTGCATATTTACGAAACAAGCGTTTCTGATTTTTGTTCTGGGAAGCCAAAATACGTGAGTACCTCCAAAAATTTTCCTTGGAATATATATGCCTTATTATTGTTCCTAAAAACTGTTATTGGACCTTTTCGAGTAGAAATTTGTATAAAAAGTAAAACTACCTATGTCAGATTATGATAGTTACATACAATATATGCTGAAGTCAAAAAAAAAAGAAGAACATAACTTCAACCTAAAATTGAGTCACTGACAGTGAAAAAACTGAAAAAAAAATGAGCATCATGACGTTTCTGTAAGGTAGCGACCTCAACGTGGCAGATGTTTGGGACTTGAGTGAACTGACAAGTATAGTTCCAGCCATTTAGAACGACAATGCTCAAGTACACCATCTGGTATAAAATCACTATCATTTGAGGGATCTCAGAAAAATCCTTGAACCAATTTGATTTTAAATTTTGTTGAATTATCAAATCTCTACAGATAACCACATCATCAGTTTCAGGATTGTATATTCTGTACCCCTTTATGTTCTCTGCATATTCCACTAATATATGTTTGCATGACTTTTTGTCAAATTTCAGCCACTTCTGCTAGCGTACATGAGCCATGGCTTGACTCTCAAAAATAAGTAGTCCTGATACATCAGGTTTTACACTATTCCATTCATTATGTAATCACTGGTTATACATCTGTTTTTGAGGTAGGATGTATTCACTGCTTCTGCCCAAAATCTTTTGTCCAGACCAAGGTGGATATAGGATGGTGAAACAGCTCTTCAATTGTTTCTGCGAAAAACTTGTAGACCGTTTGGGAAGGTAGTAATATTTCAGCTACTTGAATGAAGATGGCGGTAAGATCGATTATCGAAGAAGATTTCTGTTGCTTACGTATTTCTGTGGTTCGCATCTGACAGACGTAACTTGAAACGACATTAAACAATATATTTTCTATAAATCTGGAATGGATATTGATGTTTTGACTATTCTCAGTCATTTTTCATCTAGAACAGATGAAACTGATAAAAAGATGACAGAAGCACAGTTTCTGTTTTACCGACACAAGGTATGTCGCCATCTCTGTAAATTTCAGGAAATATTACTACGGTATGAAATCAAGTAGGCAAAGGTCTACAGTTTATTCAAGTGCTTGTTAATAGGAAGCTGTTTCACCATCCTATATCCACCTTGGTCTAGACCAACGTCGAACCTAAGGCATCTGGCATTTTCTACTACGGTGCAGTTACATCTTTCAACAAGACCATTTGCTCAGGGGTATACGCTGTTGTTGTTTAGTGGACAATATCATTTTGAGGAACTTTTCAAAGTCATTTCCACAAAATTCACCACCTTGGTTTGTATGAATAATAATAATAATAATAAAAGTACTTTATTGGTTACCCAATAGGCTACCGACCTGAGTCCTTCAGCCTGTTATACATTGATAATCATTGGTATTTACATTATTTTATGGTATGTTAATAATATGCAATCATTTGTGGTGAGTAAAAAAAAAAAAAGAAAGATGTTAATTTCCTGGCCTTTCTGCTAAAGTGATGAGGCATTCCATCAAGGTGTTTGCTGGAAACTTGAATCTTGGGTTCACTGTCGGGGCTCTTCGAATGGATTGGGTTTGGATAATTTGAATATTGCTTTGATTTCTGGCAAACTTCTTGGATAATTTTTTCAGTCTTTCGGCGATTGGTTGTACATTAGTGTGTTGGTACAGGAGATGATTTGAAGGATTATGGAGAGGGTTTTGTGGGTGTCTTATTTTGGTGATTGTTCGCAGGCTGGATCTTTCTGCAACTTCCAAGTTCCTCAAGGGTGGATTTCTGACGTTAAGGTATATTGGGTGGGCATATTCAAGGATTGGGCGGCATATGGTTTTATAAATGTGTGCAGCTGTTTTACTGCTGATTCCTCTGTTCTTATAAGTAAGGTTCCGGAAATGTTTCGCTCTTGTAATGCATTTTTTTTTTCATCAGCTGAGAATGATGGTTAAAGTTCATTTTTTGGTCTAAGTGAACTCCTAAGTACTTCACTATTGCGCTACTTTTTACTGTATGATTGTTTACAGTTACTGTAGGTGAATCGTCTGATGTTTTGTGGTTGAAGATTATCAGTTGGGATTTTCTTACTTTGCTTATTTTACACAAGAGTCTTGAAGTCTTTGAAACTGAAAACTTTCATTTTTGTTTCTAATGATCTATACATATATATCTTACTGTAGTCATCTACTAGAATAAGGAAATATCGTGAACCACTGAAACGAATATTTTCGTTTCTGTTTATCGTTGGTTTTATCGATACCAAAATATTCAGTTTTTGTCGTCTTGAAGAAAAAAAAAACACCACGACTGTGTGAAGCGATCGCTCGATCATGAGGAGCGTCACTTATGGTTTTGTCGCCCAGCAGTGGTCAAAGATAGTGAGTTGACATTTCATTCGAAATTTTGTGCCGTTTAGACGAATCATAGTCAATCATAATAGCCATAATTGCGGGTATCGTTTTGCTGTTCTCTCATTCCAACAATAGCAAAACTCATAGAAGAAATTGTCTAATTTGATCAACTTTCTATGTCTTACCGTTTAGGAAAAAGCAATACTGTAGCTATGAAATCGGCGGGACCCTGTATATACATATATTTTTTTAACTTGCTTTATACATTTTAGATATATTTATATTTTTATCGATATTTATTGTTTTATATTTGTTTATGTTCTGACTGATATGTACACTATCATATCTCGTAAGTTTCAACTTTGTTATTATTGGGACAAGAAACGCTTTGAGTGGAGATCTCACGGTCTCTACTCGGATAACTACCCTGCACTGATGAGGGCCAATAAGCCCGAAACCGGTATGTAGGTTGTTAAGCGTGCCTGTCTCGATGTGAATTTGTCACAAACATATTTGCGATCTGTATTCACAGTGTGAACCATTGCATAGTCTACGAGCAGATATAATTCAATGTTCTGCGTGGTATTTACCAGGAAAGTAGTTGCCTTCTGCTCGTAGTCTACCAGACATTCAATTCAAACTATGTTTGATATTTCTAATTGGATAGACTATTAATTTTCCTTTCAAATATATTGAAGTGTTTGTAACTGATTGCAGGTTGAAGTGATAAGTTGGCAAGGTGAAGATCTGAGCCCAAAAAATGATGGAGGTATTGAAAGAATACAAATCACGCCAGGTGAAGGATATTCTACACCAAATGAAGGAGCCATAGTAGAAGGTATGTTTCTTTAATTTTTAGTACTGGATAATTCACTGTAAAATAAACAAATTATTGGGTGATGGTAATGAAACGGAACACCCTATATTTTATTTCATAATCCCTCAGAAATTATTATTAGGAATTTAGCGTCACCAGGTTTAAAGGGATTATGTCGACCAACCAATATTTTTTGCAATTATTTTATATACTAATATGTATCAGGTTTGGATTATATGATACAATCGCAGGTTCACTTAATCAGTTTGTATTTAATATATGAACAAAGAAGAACAAAGCGAATCGCACCAGACCTTACAAGAGTACCGCTTGACATGACAGCTGAAAACAATCAATTGACAGGCCAGTGGGGTGGTAATAAAATATATTAAAATCATAACACTCTTTTCCACTTGAAGATCTAAATGTACAGGAGGTTTACTAGAACGAACACTACGTCTAAGTACAGGTGTAGTCACCAAAGGTGTGACAGAAGGCCTATGTACAGATTCTGTTTGAACACTGATAGGTTCAGGTTCAGAATGGGTTTCTATTACATCATTACTTGAATTGGGCTCGGGTTCCTCAGGAACAGGTAAAGGTACAATATTTGATGGAATATTAGGACTAGGTACACTGTAATGTGGCTGGATATTACATTTCATACATATGATCTACATGTACAAATTTGATATCATTAACCCTAACTAAATAAGTATTTACACTTATAACCTCCACAATTTCACCTGTGACCCATTTAATATCATTATCTCGATTCTTGATCAACACTTTTTCATTTACCTCAAAAGTTAGCATCTTAGGTTGTTTATAACTATTGGTATTTTGACCAAACACGGGTTTCCATAAATCAAGCCTAGACCGATCACCATAATTAATAATTTTGCAAAAATTTTTGAGAAATGCTTGAAAAATAGGCTGATGGACTTTTTGGAAAAGAATAATATTTTATATAAATCTCAGTTTGGATTTCGAGAACACATGTCAACCGAAAATGCAATCTTTCAATAAACAATATATGGGAAAATTTCAACAATGAAAAAAAATGTTTGACAGTCTTTTTAGACTTGGCAAAAGCCTTTGACACGGTCAACCATCAAATTCTATTGAGATTGAGACGTTTAGAAACATTAGGAGTCAGAGGAATCACCCTTAAATTATTTGAAAATTATATATCAAACAGGAATCAGACGGTAAAAATAAATAACGTTCACAGTGACCCACTACCTGTCACCATGGGAGTCCTACAGGGCACAGTACTGGGTCCTATTCTTTTCTTGATTTATATTAACAATATTTATAAAATCCAAAACATTGATGCTAATATAATATCTTACGCAGATGATACAGCGTTATTATTCACAGCTGATACATGGGATATTGTCTATCAGAAAGCCGAAACTGGACTCAAATCTATCTTCTCTTGGTTGAATATGAGTCTCTTAAGCCTAAACGTCGAAAAAACTAAATTTTTTACCTTCTCTCCCACAATAAAAAATCATCCTCTGGAAAACGATATCACTATTCACAAACATATCTGCCAAATAACACAATGTGTTTGTCCAAAAATAAAAAGAGTTGAAAGTTTAAAATATTTGGGTTTGCAAGTAGAAGTTAAATATCAAATTCCGAAAGTCCCGTTTTTAAAAAGATTTATTACGAGTAGATTTTACAAAGTATGGTTCCTAGAGAACATCTATATTGGTTGAATTCAAAAGTCAGACTAACTATGGGAACGAGAAAGATTGTGAACATGATATGAGAATAAGCAATATCAGCATCTTGCTGGCCGTTCCCGTGAGATCTCTTGAAGTTCATGACGGTCGTTGCTTCGGATGTCGCTGAGTTAGGAAGGAATCAAATTGTAACTACTCCATCCCCTGAAGAAGTTTTATGAGGGACGAAGAAAACTGGAGTCTCCGTCGCTGGCTTCTGCGGTGGCTTCTTTGGGCAGGTGAAGATTCGGCGGTACTTGTAGACTACGATGGCCAAGATGATCGTGATGATGATGTATACTGGGGCTGTCCAAAGATGACTATGGTCGGAGGCTTCTTCGATGACTAAGGGTTGTAGGCGTTCTTGCTCGTTCTGGATTCGGTGGAGTTCGTCGAGGGCGACTTTCTCTAGGTGAATCGGGCTGAGATGTTTCGTTGGCTTGCTGTTGATGGTTTTGATTCTCGGCAGGGTAAGCGGCTCTTCGTGAACCATTTCTTTGGAATTCAGGTAGCTGTCTTCGGGGGTGTGAAATTCACAGCCGGGTGGTAACTCGATGAGGAACGTCCCTTGCAGTACTAATATGCTAGAGACTTGGCAATTAGTGGCAACTTTCGTTGAATGTGGAAATACACCAATGTAGTGGGCTCCTGTCAGCTGTTCGATCAGGGTAGTATTGATCGATATCGGAACTTGTCTGCATTCGGCTACTTCGTCTGAGAGTTGGAGAATCTGCGTGATGCAATCTGGTGTACGGGTTCGGTACTGAATGGCTATATTCGAGCAAAGGTAGCCAAAGTCGATTTTTCGGCAGGGCTGCTCGGTGTACTGATGGAGTACGCTATTCATTGTCAGATAGGGTTTAGGTGGAATAATGGTTGAGAGATTACTAGTAGGGATTGAGAATAAATGATAGTGAATGAACGATTCTGGGATTAGGAGTGGAAAGTGTAAAATGAAAACGATCATTGATTTTGAGTAATAAGCATCAATTGATATAATATCGTAGTCTTCTTCGTTCGTATAAAGCAGCTGTCCTTTTTGGTGGTGTTGAAGCATTATTTTGAGTATCGATTTCAATTCATCGGTCTTTACGATACTGTTATGGAGAGTATTGGTTCTTGCAAAAGTAATAGCATTTTCTAAATCGGTGAGAAGTTGTAGTATCAGTTGTAGCGAGAGGTTTATTTGATCTAGGACATTCCTTGTTCGCATATAATCATCGAATTCGAAGATGAATTTGTTAAGATCCGATCTGATTGTATTGATTTCCAAGGCAATTACTTCTTGATTGTGAGTTATCGAGCTGACAGTGTTGTTGAAATTTTCAATAAGTCGAGTTGTGAGTGAAATATGTTGGTTTAGTCGTTGGATTATATTCTTTTGGTTACCTTGGAGGGTTGTTATGGCATTATCGTATTTTTCGGCATCCTCTTGATCCAAATTTCCAGATATTGATTTGATAATGGTACCGAAACCATTTATACGGCCTCTTTTATTTCTATGAGATGGGTAGATCGTCTGAAATTTTCGGTGAACTGCATCCAACTGATATCGTAATCCTTGGTCAAAATTCTGTAGACTCTCAAAATATGGGTGACTCAGTCCGTCTAAGATGGGTAAAGTGACTTCTTCGTATTGGTTGCTCAAAGAGTCTATTTCTATGGCTATTGGTGTGAGATTGTAATAATGTATAAAGTCATGTGAACTAGTTTGAATCTTTGCTTGTCCCAGCTTGTAGCAGGGCGATCGCGTTACCACTATGTTAGGTATAATAATATAATTAATTGATCATTCATTCAATTATTCAATGATCTAACAGCTGTTGTAATAGTTTAGTTAAAACCTCCCAACACCATCTGTCGGGAAACGCTTAGACCAAACTCCAAAGATCATTGAGATGTTGGCTTGGTTGCATACCCTACAGGTAGGAATGATATTTTTCGTGTTTGTGTTTTTTGCGCAATTTCACCACAGATTTGAAGGGAATAAAAAACGTGTTTGTGCGATAAATTGTTCGAATGAGAGCTTTCGAGAACAAGATCTGTAGGTGATCACACCTCTTTTTCCAAGTCGATGTAATATTGTTAGTTGAACCTTTGGGTATTACAAAGTTCGAATACTCTTCGGATTTGTGGCCTGGTCATCTTTCAGGTAGGCGAATAATGTATTTTTTTTCCAAGTAAAATAGTTTTTCCACGTGCCTTTTGCACAATCATTTTTGGTTCACACCATCAGGGTATTCCATTCATCTTTCAGTTTTACGTCTGAAGAAAGATCATCCTGTATATGATCTACTGGCGAGAAATAAATTATATGGTGGTTTGTTGTAAACTGGTGTTATTCATTACGGCCTCTGGACTCCAACAAGGCCAGCAACCCCGAAAATTAACCCTGAGATTTCTGTACCACCGCAAGCTTGAGGGGAAGAATTCCTGGGTTGTCCTTCAGGTCCTGGATTTTGATTTCCTGTCCCATCACGGGATTCCATCTGCAATGAAGATTCACGGTCAGTTCTTCTTTTGGACTTGTGTTTGATGTTTTTCTTGTGAATGGAAGTATTAGGTAGCTTGACAGTGACAGGATTATTCGATGTCACGACTTTTCGAGTGAATCTGGGTAGCAATTTGTTCCGTTTCTCTGTAGTTTTTGTATAGATGTTGGTATTCGTTTTGTAGGTGATTGGCACTTGTCTCTTCTCATTACGTTTTTCGATTATTCTTTCCTTGATTTCGACTGCTTTCTGATTGAGTTCTTTGTAAATTGCTTTAGCCTTCTCTCTATGTTGTTGAACATAATTATTGAGCAGTGTCCTTTCGATGTCTATGTCAAATGGGTCTAATGGGTCCAAATGTCCATTCAGTATGTCGATTGGCTTTTGTTTGGTAACGGAATGTATCGAATTATTGTATCCTAGGATGGCATATGTTCTTTTACGTTGAAATTGGATTTTTGGCCTTTGATAACTCGAAGATGTTCAATGAGTGTTGAATGAAATCGTTCAATCATGCCATTTGTTTGGGGATTTTCTGGTGTTGTATAATGAATCGTTATTTTGTGGGTATTAACGAAATCTCTCATTAGCCCATTTTTGAACTCTGTTCCACTGTCTGATATTATTACTTTTGGTAATCCGTGGTGAGTGATGAAAATAAGAAGTGCATTTATTACACTTATCGCATTTGCACCATTGTGCTGCCCACCTCACTAGTTGATAAGATGTTAAATTATTTTTGGATAGGCCGAGCGGATTTGTCCTATATGTGAGGTGGTAAGCTACAGATGTTTCTAGGGTTCGGTTTTACAGGCGGATGAAATAACAACGGCATCGATTAACTTAATATAAACATGAAGTATTTATTCAAAAAATATCTATGGTGGTCTACTGACATATAGAAATATTATCAAGATTTATAAGTACTCCTGAAAGAACCATATTAATTCACATAAAACAATACAAAATCGAATTTACAATCATACAGGTAATTATCCCATCAAGTTCAATACACAAAGCTATTTTATCAGTCACTCTTTTGTAATCAGAAAATCCTACGTCAAATACTTCAATATATTCAAGTACAACCCTGGCTATACTATCCGACAAACGTCACCCTCTGATATGAATGGCATAATTCCCTAACATGTGCCTTTTAAACTTTTGGGTCAATGATCTGAAATATTTTCCTACGGGCATTTATATAGACTGGTTTTGGGCAACTTACATATTTTGCATCTGGTTCACTTTTCACTTCGTTTGGAAATTCGCGACACTTGCAAACTGACTGGTTTAAACTGAGAAAACTTTCAACTGTACAATTTAATTTTACAAAAACTATTGAGCTTCACTTTCAGCCTGATAACTAACTTTTGCAATGTCTAGCGACAACTTGCAAAACGGACAAAGTATGTTCTGATGTCTGTCGACAAAGAATCAGCTACTTAAAAGTCCGTTAGCTTCAACACAAACCGTGGTGACCACGGTATTAAGGAACTTAGCTCCTCCGAGCCATGATTGTGACTGCTGGCTACTGACTGCTCTCGATTGACTTTCGGTCATCATTTTTATATAAAAATTCACCTTTTGTTTCTATCAAAGCGGCAATTCGACAAAAGAACACGTGCACCATATTTTGTCATTGAGTTCCAAATTTATGGCTTTGTTTTTCTCTGTGATATCAAATTTTAAGATATTTACTCCTTTTATCAGTGCCCTTTTTAGGTCATTTGTCATTCTTGTCTTTATCATTCTAGTTGATAAACGAAGTTGACCATAACTTATATTTTCGGCGCTTTTGAGATTCATCTGTTTATGACTTGATATAGGCCACCTGCAGTAATAATTCTTCTTTGGACGTGATTAGTTTATCTGTATTTGACATTTGATCTTTGATTACTTTTCACAGTAATGATGCATTATATCCGTGCCCAGCACATTCCTCCCTCACCCTTTTAAGAAATTGATACTCACAAAAGTATTAATTTCGAACCTGAACAATATACATGTATCGAAACGTACTCACAATAAAATAAAAAAATCTCATATAAAGAAAGAAAAAGTAAACCTAAATTAACATAGCGAAATCTCATACATATAATCCAATACTAATTAAAATACTACCTTAACACTTTGAACTTCAAGCGTTTCTTTCAAAAATAAAAACAAACAAAACACAAGGTACCTATCCACATTTCACTCTCACGGGGCGGTTAAAAACTTTGGTAATCACCAGGCTCGTCCTGGTGGTCCATTAGCATCCACAGAGGTGGACTCAGGTGAGTCTGGAAGATCCGCTTCGGGGTTGATTTAGGGGGTGGAAGATTCCATCTTCCACCTCTCTGCAGGAAACAGCTGCAGGGCGGCCGTAGTTTGTGCTGAGAACCCGCCGTCCCAGTCGCTCTCAGTGAAACTCACTGATGTCATCTCGATGACGGGGCTGAGGTCATCGAAGGGCAGGTCTTGGTTGGGTATGCTTTGGCACCAATGGCATTCGCATGGAATTTCCTTGACTCGTTGCAAGTTCTCAGGTATGCACTAGTTACAAGTGCACATCCACAGACCCATGTACTGCGACGTCCTTAGGTGTTCCGCAGGAAACACTGACAGGTACAACAGATTGTAGCATCTGTCGATACTCAGACGCTAGTTGAGGTATCTGCTCTGCACCACCACGTCGATCAGCGTGAGGTATTCCCTCGCTAAGTTATTCATTCAAAAATACATGTGCCCATAAACCAAAACGTCTGTTTGCCCTTATCTGAACTTATTCCTACAATATAGCTCATTTTATGACTTACATGTTTTTGGCACTACATTAAAATTTTTATCTCTATCTTACTATCAATTCACCATTTTATTACTATCTTTTTTTTTACTAATTTTTCTCCTAATCTCACAATAACTAATTCCCTATCTACTATACATACTGTCAATGGTCCCTATATTATGATATGGTTAAAATTCATAGTTCTTTCAGTGTGATTTTTACTATCGCATATTTTGGCCTCATCTGAAATATTTTTCACTCAATATTAGTAGGTCTGCCAAAATTCCATTTTACCGTTTCAAGGTATTTAACTCGTTAGATTTCGATAGAAGCATAGCGAATTAATTTCTTTTCCCCATAACCTAATATTTATTTCCATCTATTCATCATTTCATCTTCCTGATTTCTTATGCGCATCTATATGTATCAGATGTATTTCTATCAAGTTTTATCACGTGATTATTAAACCCACGATATTCTAGGTGTGCATTCATTTTCTCAAATTCATATTTCTCGACTTGCTGTACGTAATTCAAAATTCCATGTTTCGCAATTGAACATGAAAATTGGCACTCCCAAGTTGTGAGACTCTTACTCACCAGCTGGTGCCCTCCCTGGTAGAAGTATTCTGCAGCCCCTTCCACAGAGCGAAAAAACTCTTTGATCATAAGACAAAATGCATATAATAATATACACTCTACTTGCGAGGCTGAATCGCTCAAAATTTTTCTGGCGAATCACAAGTTAACCATATCGCCATAAATAACTCGCATTATGTAATCATCATACAAAACTCGACCATCCGGCCTCAAAAACACAAAACTCCATCTGCTTCTTCTAGCAACACAGCGTCATCTCCGCTGAAAATATCAAAATCACCTGACATCGAAACTCGACCCAACAATGGTCTAAAACACTCTCTTGTGTCCGCAGCGTCGTCTCCGCTGAAACATCAAAATCACCTGACATCAAAACTAGACCTCAACTGATCTCAAAATTCGCATGTGGCGTCTAAAACGCTCCAACGCACCAATAGGTACACTCTTTTCAGGATATCCTTCTCATAAAGAACATCAACGAAGCATATCCAAAGACGATAAACTTCGTCTTTCCGAGCCCTCAAACTCTCCTTTCTCAAAAGGGCAGTAAAATTCTCCTCAAAAAAAAAAACACAGCTCTTCTTCTCGAGCCTTCAAAACCTCACCTTTTCACAAGGGCTAACAAATTTTCCTTTCGAAATTTCAATTCAGAAAATGTACTTATCGAATCGGTACTCTCTTTTGTCGTCCACAAAGTGTTATATCGAACATTAAACTGTGAACTCCGTCATCTCCTTCTGAAAAAACATTTTCAGACGTAATTTTCTCGAAATATCTCATATTTCCTGTACAAATAACCATCGTTCTCGGACATAGTGTAATATCCCTAGATAAGTACACAGCTGAACTGCAAGGTAGTACTTTGGTTTCGAAGTTCTTCCTTGGAAGAGTTTTCCGAATTTTTCCTATTTTCCATTGCATTCTGTCTCGTAACGATATTCGTATTCGTTGCGGATTTCGATATTTGCTCATTACGACGATTTGTTGCCTTAAAGTACAATTCATCGTAAGTTATTCGATTCGAAAATTTTCCAAGACTCCTTCCTGTATCATCTTTTTCTTCTGAACTATCATTTCTCTCTCGTCCCAACTCATCTGTTGATACTCTCTCAACTTTCTTACTCTGCTTCTTACTAATTTCCTCGAAATTCCTCATTTCCAACACATTTTCCGAATCCTCTACGGTTCGTCCATTTGCTCTCGAAATATCATTTTTCTTCTTATTCATATTTCGCATCACTTTAACCTCATCTCTCGAAACTTTTTCGATCTGCTTCCGTCCTTCCAAACTCAGCTTACTTTTTCTATCTCGAGTCTCAGCTTCCTTTTCAAGCTGATTTCGCCTACCTGTACTACGTTCCGTTTTTATCGGACACGACTGTACACACTTATTTTTCCTACGATTTTCGTGAACTCTGTCAGGAGATTTCTTGTTATCAGAATACTCAATTCTGATATCATTCACCCTTCTTGTACCTGATCGGTTCTTTGTCCAATCTTCAGGTCGTAACTTTTTTCGAATTTTCCTGATAGACTGTCCTGCTGTCTGTCAAACAATTTGCCGTTGTCTGTACAGAGAAACCATTTGTCGCGGCAAACGACAAGGTTTCAACTTCTTTTTGGATATTTCTAGAAGCTACTTCATTTTGGCGAACTATAATCTCCTTGAGTTCTTGAATCTGACTTTCCATGCTTCTCAATCTCATCTGTTTCATATCATCTTCGCACCTGTCTACCTTATTCAATTCATGTTCTTTCAACAATTCTATCTCTAGTTCTCCTATTAACAACCGTCCTTGTCCCCAATCAATTATTTAACTTCATACTTCTGAAGAAAATCTAACCCTATCAAGAAATTTGTCTGAAAATTTTCATTTTCCAAAACAATAAACTCATTCTCTAAAGGTATTAAAACTTTTCCTTTACTAGGAATATTTCCTTGAATGTCCATCAAAATATTATCTTTACTTTCGTTTCCATATCATTAATCTTTTCAAATCCCTCAGACATCGCTATCTTTAATAACGATACAGATGCCTAAAAATGCCTTATTATTATTCCTTGGCCTTTCAATCTCGCACGTGTAAATCTGTATCGTTTCATCCCTATCTATTGCTACTGTGCTACATGTTCTGCAGTGGTTCGACAGGTAGATTGACCCACTGCATTCCCGTTTAAATTTCCTCTTGTGTCGGTTACCGGCCTAAGATCTTTCACAAGGTATGTTTTTGCGTAATGCCCATTATTTTTGCAGTTATAACAAATCACGCTATTATTCTGACAATTTTTTATAATATGACCTTTCTTTCTGCAACCATAGCATATCACCCTCTCATTCCAGTTGTTATCTCTAATATTATCCTCAATTCCAATTCTAAAACCATTTCTACAATTATTCGCTTTATGGCCCACCCTGTGACATTCATAACACTTTATTTCCCTAAATGATATCGTATTTTTTACTTCAGGGGCAACGCGTTCTTGATTTTCCGTGATCTTTTCAATTGTCTCTTCTAGTTCGGCGATTTTCAAGGCCTCTCCGATAATAGTAGGCTGAATAGATAAGACTCGCTTTCGGACAGGGTTCATTAGTCCCATAACAAATTGGGTGGTTATGTCTCTATCGAGTTGCTGTTTCAGGACCGTATCCACAATTTCTTCTCCTGTAGTCGTGAGAGTTTTCAACGCTAATAATTTCAATCTAACCAAAAATTGTCTACAAGTTTCTCCCTTTCTTTGATTACATTCCAAAAATTTTCTCAAAGCTTGTCCTGGTATCTGACTTACTGCAAAATGCTCTCTCAACTTGGTTTTCAAAAGATTCCAGTCTTCAGTGATTTTCAAACTTAATTCTGATTCAAGAAATTGTTTCGCTTGTCCCCTTAATTTTATTCGTGCAATTGCTACTTTTTGTTTCTCCGTCCAATGTGCAATAATAGCCGTTTCATCGATAGTTTGGATAAAATCGTTTATATTCGATTGTCCTGCATAAAAGGGAATGGAATCTAAATTTACTGATACTGGTAGCAATATTTCACGAGCCATTTCAGTTTCTCTTTGGTTTTCTACTACTAAATTATGTGACACAAATTTTATCTCAACTCTGAACCTGCTTCTTCAAAATCTAACTTCGTTTCTATGCCTGTTATTTCACCCAACGGTATAGGGATCGCCTATATTTACCATAAAACTCGTAATATACTTGACACCAAATGTGCTGCCCATAAGGCTTTGTAAGACCCCACATCATTTGTGCTGCCCATAAGGCTGTGTAATACCCCACACCTGACACCATTTGTGCTGCCCACCTCACTAGTTGATAAGATGTTAAATTATTTTTGGATAGGCCGAGCGGATTTGTCCTATATGTGAGGTGGTAAGCTACAGATGTTTCTAGGGTTCGGTTTTACAGGCGGATGAAATAACAACGGCATCGATTAACTTAATATAAACATGAAGTATTTATTCAAAAAATATCTATGGTGGTCTACTGACATATAGAAATATTATCAAGATTTATAAGTACTCCTGAAAGAACCATATTAATTCACATAAAACAATACAAAATCGAATTTACAATCATACAGGTAATTATCCCATCAAGTTCAATACACAAAGCTATTTTATCAGTCACTCTTTTGTAATCAGAAAATCCTACGTCAAATACTTCAATATATTCAAGTACAACCCTGGCTATACTATCCGACAAACGTCACCCTCTGATATGAATGGCATAATTCCCTAACATGTGCCTTTTAAACTTTTGGGTCAATGATCTGAAATATTTTCCTACGGGCATTTATATAGACTGGTTTTGGGCAACTTACATATTTTGCATCTGGTTCACTTTTCACTTCGTTTGGAAATTCGCGACACTTGCAAACTGACTGGTTTAAACTGAGAAAACTTTCAACTGTACAATTTAATTTTACAAAAACTATTGAGCTTCACTTTCAGCCTGATAACTAACTTTTGCAATGTCTAGCGACAACTTGCAAAACGGACAAAGTATGTTCTGATGTCTGTCGACAAAGAATCAGCTACTTAAAAGTCCGTTAGCTTCAACACAAACCGTGGTGACCACGGTATTAAGGAACTTAGCTCCTCCGAGCCATGATTGTGACTGCTGGCTACTGACTGCTCTCGATTGACTTTCGGTCATCATTTTTATATAAAAATTCACCTTTTGTTTCTATCAAAGCGGCAATTCGACAAAAGTACACGTGCACCATATTTTGTCATTGAGTTCCAAATTTATGGCTTTGTTTTTCTCTGTGATATCAAATTTTAAGATATTTACTCCTTTTATCAGTGCCCTTTTTAGGTCATTTGTACATAAATTCTTGTCTTCATCATTCTAGTTGATAAACGAAGTTGAACATAACTTATATTTTCGGCGCTTTTGAGATTGATCTGTTTATGACTTGATATAGGCCACCTGCAGTAATAATTCTTCTTTGGACGTGATTAGTTTATCTGTATTTGACATTTGATCTTTGATTACTTTTCACAGTAATGATGCATTATATCCGTGCCCAGCACACCATCTATAGGGTACGCTTGACCGTATTTCGAGAATGCGTCTATAATTGTCAAAAATTTCTGTCCGTTCGCTTGAAAAGTATCGATGTGAAGAAGTTCCATCGGTTTTGTCGGTGTTGGAGTGATCATGAATTTAGGTTTTGCTGGTTTCCTATCATATTTATTCACTTGACAGATTTCACAAAAATCGATATAGTCTTGAATGTCGATTTTAATTGATGGCCAATAATATCTTCGTCTTAATTGCATTTCTGTCTCGTTTATACCACGATGGTTGGTTTTTCCCTCATGATAATTTCTTATAATTTCCTTCTGTCTTTCCATGTCAGAAACGTCTTCTACTATTTGACTACATTTTACTAAGTCATACGCGGTATTCTTGAAAGTTCTCTGCAAAATGTCGCAAATATCTTGGTAATGTTCATCTTTATCGAAATATAGCGCGTGTTTAATTTTTGGTGGAACGTAATTTTTGAAAAATTTGATTACGTCATTTTCTATATCGTTCAGTCCTATTTGAACATGGATTCGTTTCTTATTTGGAAATATTTGTTCTATTATCAGTCCAACAGAGCTGAAATTGACGAATTTCATCTTCACTTGGTTGTTGTAACAATTCAGTGGTTTTTCTGATATTGGAATACTTAGAGTAGGATTTTCGTGATTCGAATGAACGGTGATATCATCTGTTTCTTCTGGGATCTCGTCTGCTGTCTCGGTTTCCGATGTGTTATTTCCTTGCCGTAAGTCATGTCCTTCGTCAGCTGTTTCAGTGGACGATGTGTCGTTGCTCCTCCTGCGTTCGAGTAGGTCAAGTTCTCCGTTTGATGCCTTATCATTTCGTGGAAGATGAGGTTGATTATCTGGTTGTTCGATATTAACATCTGTCTGTACATCTGATGCATTGTTATACATGGATGCATTGTCTACATCTTTCGAGGCTGATAGTGTTTCATTCAAATTTCTCACGTATTCTTCCAATGCTTGCAATTCTTTCGTTTGGATTTCAATTCGTGAAAGTGCATCGGCATTCACGTTACTTTTGCCTTTTTTATATATGACTTCATAGTCATATTCTTCCAACTTGATTCTCCATCTCACTAACTTTGAATTGGCATCTTTAAGTGAAAATAACCATTGGAGTGGGCGGTGGTCAGATAATATTTTAAATTTTCGTCCAAAGAGATACGGCCTAAAGTATTTTGTTGACCATATTATCGATAGCATCTCCTTTTCGATAGTCGAGTAGTTTTGTTCAGTATTGCTGAGTGTTCTCGAAGCATAGGCTATGGGCTTGTCTTTGCCTACTGGTCCCTGAGACAGAACGGCGCCAATAGCGTAATTGCTTGCATCAGTTGTTAGATTGAATGGCTTAGAGAAATCGGGATACTGTAACAATGGTTCGTTCGTTAGGAGATTTTTACAAGTTTCGAAGCATTGGATGAATTGCGGTGTGTGCTCTATTTTCGCATCTTTCTTCAAACATGCCGTCAGAGGTTTTGTGAGTTTGGCTAGGTCCTTTATGAATTTTCGGTAGTAACCGAGAAGTCCAAGAAATCCTTTTATTTCTTTTGGTGTCCTGGGAATTGGGTAACGTAGAATAGCTTCGATCTTTTGGTGGTTTGGTTTTATACCTTCTGGGGTGATAACGTGCCCGAGAAAAGCTACTTCCTTCTGTAAAAATTCGGACTTGTCTAGCTGAATTTTGAGGTTTGTTTCTCGTAACCTTTGGAATACTTTACTGATGTTGATCATATGTTCTTGTAGGGATGTCGAATAGATGATAATATCGTCCATGTATACGAGACAAACATGACCTTGGAGACCTCTCAAAACGTTGTCCATTACCCTGCTGAAGGTAGCCGGGGCATTCTTGAGCCCAAAAGGCATTCTTACATACTCATAGTGGCCATGTTCCACGTTAAAAGCCGTTTTTTGAATGTCCTCCTTTGCCATCTCGATTTGGTGGAATCCACTAGCAAGGTCGAGTGTCGTAAAGTATTGACATCGTCCAAGCTTATCGAGAATGTCCGAAATATTCGGCAGTGGGTACCTGTCATCGATGGTTTTCTCATTAACCTTTCTGTAGTCCACTACTATCCTCCATTTGGTCTTTCCAGAGGCATCCGGTTTTTTGGGTACGACCCATATTGGTGAGGACCAGGGTGAATTACTTGGTCTTATAATTTGTTGTTCCAACATAGAGGCTATTTGATTTTGAACTTCTTCTTTATGGACATGTGGATATCTGTAAGACTTTGTATATACTGGTATCTCGTCTTTGGTCTTGATGAAATGTTTGACCTGATTCGTGAATGTCAGTGGCATATTAGGTCTATGGAAGATATCTGCATATTTCTTGCATAATTTGGTGATTTGGTTTTTCTCCTCTACGTTCAAATGATCGGTCCTGATTAAGTTTTCGATCTCAATTTCTTGTGCTTCCATCGGATTGATTTCAGCTGTAAATAGATGAAAGTCATCTAAATGAATTTTGGAACTATTGATTGGTTCCGATAAATTGAGTTGTAATTGTTGGTCGCTATTATTCAAAAGTTCGGCCCAAGCCATCTGATTGCATGCTTGGCTCAGTGTTTCTTGTAGTAAAGCTCCTTGAATTTTTTGTCGAGGTAAAATGATAGGTCCTTCGTTTTCTTT
This sequence comes from Chrysomela aeneicollis, assembly GCA_029955515.1. Classification (NCBI taxonomy): domain Eukaryota; kingdom Metazoa; phylum Arthropoda; class Insecta; order Coleoptera; family Chrysomelidae; genus Chrysomela; species Chrysomela aeneicollis. Next base: position 490,762 of record JARUHQ010000036.1, read on the forward strand.
CACAGGGAGTCTAACACTAGTGACAGTATGAGGGTCCAATTGTACGGAGAAAAATTGTTTTTGATCTGTCTGATAATAATGTATAGGCATACTAGCGTGATCAATCTTGAATTTGGAAAATCTAGATGAGCTTTTAATAATTTCAAGTTATCTAATCCAATAAGTCCGTCGAAGGTTGTATGAAATTTGAAAAGATAAAATTCCATTGTTAAATCGTTCTTAAATTCTGGGAAACTTGGAATTTCGGCACTATGATCTTGGGAGTAATTTTGAAAAATAGTTGTTACAATGAATGGTTCATGTTTGATGCGATTCTTGAATTTTCCAAATGCAATATCCAGGTTTAAAAAAGACTTTGTCGCTCCGGTGTCGATGAGTAATTTCAACGGTGGTTCGGAGATAGTTATGTATGGTAATTCTTTTTTGTCTGTGAGACTGTGGATTTCCACTATATCTCGTGGTTTTGACTGCTGTCTATCTGAAAATTTTCATTCTGCTCTTCAGATGGGAATTCCACATTTTCTTCATTGGTGTGGTCTTCATATTGTTCTTGCATTTCGCAGTAATTATCATAATTGTATGCATATGAACAATCTTCGTAAAATTGTTCAGGGTCCTGATGTTCTAGATTATATACTTCTTCAGGAATATTCTGTGGTGGATGGTATTGGAAATTACTTCTGAATGGTCTTCTATACTGATTTGATGGGCCTGCTGTATTTCGGGTACTCACACTCATTGGAGTTGGTTTCGGTTGCGTTTGTGTGGTATTTCTAGAGACTATCGACATTGGGGTGGCTCTTGGTTGGAACTGTCCTGAATTATTTCGTTGAGTCCAAACATTTTGGGGTTTTCCAAAAACTTGTTGGTTTGTGAAGAACTTTTGTGTTTGATTGTTTCCTCTTTGCGGTACATTGATGGGCCCTTGTGGGAAAGTTGGACGTATTTGCATCATTGGCTGTGGATTCCAAAATGAATTTTGTGCCGGTGGTCTGAAATTTCTTTGTGGCGGTGCCTGTCTTTTATCTGACGTGAAGTTTGTAGGTCCGTTATTCCGTTGCAAGTATCGTATATTATTTTCTTCCTGTATATATTGCATTGCAATAGCCAAATTAGCCGGTCTCATGGCCCGAATTGTTGAGCCAAGGGGTTCCTTGAGTCCTGCTAGGAAGGTAGTGAGAGTTTGTTGTTGGAAAAATGCCTTTTTACTTTGTTTTACCACATCGTTATCGTTATGGATGTCTAAATAATTCGAAATGGTATTCAATAGTCCCATACATCGCTCATAGAAGTGAAGCGGTGATTCGTTTTGCTGTCGTAAGTTGACTAGATCTCTTGTTAGAGAATTTTCATCTCTTTGATCGCCAAAATTTTGTATCAAGGTATTTTTAATCGAAGGCCAATCGCCACAACCGTATATTGAAACAACTTCTTTCGCTCTGCCTGTCAGCTTGTTTATGATTCCTTGTAGAAGTAGAACATTTTGAAGACAATTCAATGTGGTCGTATCAAAGTAATGATTCAAAAGCGTAGTTGCGACTCTGATGAAATCGTAGAGTCCGTTTGGATTTCCGTCGTATTCTGGTAAAATGCATAGATTCTTAACGTCGAATGCTGGTTTCGCCATGGTATTTGTTCGAGAAATCGTCAATATTTCACGAAATAGTTCACTCAAATCAAAATTTACACTGGTATCGTTGTGGGAATTCGGTTTGGGGGAGTCTGACATAAAAATAGGTACTTACAGTAAGATAGTGATGATGATCAAGATCATTCCTTCTACTGCTGTCCTTTCTGTGATCCTTGGTGGTTAGCGGCGATGCTTCCTTCCAGGGACGAGATTCTTGAGATTGCGAACAAACGTTTAAAAACGACGAGGATCTTTTTCAAAAAGACTCTTTCGCGATCCTACCGACTGCGCCAGTTAAATATCAAATTCCGAAAGTCCCGTTTTTAAAAAGATTTATTACGAGTAGATTTTACAAAGTATGGTTCCTAGAGAACATCTATATTGGTTGAATTCAAAAGTCAGACTAACTATGGGAACGAGAAAGATTGTGAACATGGATATATGAGAATAAGCAATATCAGCATCTTGCTGGCCGTTCCCGTGAGATCTCTTGAAGTTCATGACGGTCGTTGCTTCGGATGTCGCTGAGTTAGGAAGGAATCAAATTGTAACTTAGATCAACACCTGCGTTGGGATAAACATATACATTTCACAGTAAAAAGACTAAGGAAACTGATATATAAATTTTATCAAATAAGGAATCTTAGTGATCGTGAGTTATTATTAATGATTTACAACTCACTCGCTGAGTCAGTCTTTAGATACTGTATTATCATATGGGGTGGTCTAAATAAAACCGTTTTAAATGTACTTGAGGTATTGCAAAATACTTTATTGAAAATTATGTTCAAAAAAAATAAAAGATACCCAACTAATGCAGTTTATAAAGAAACTGGACTGTTTGGTGTAAGAAAACTATACACCTATCATTGTTTAATTTGGATGCACAATAACACAATCACACATAATATAAACCATATTTACAACACGCGAGCAAAGTCCCAACAGAAAAAAAATGCTCCCTTTTGTAGATTAACGCAAACACAGAGATTCATTTCATATATTGGTCCAAAACTAATGAACCTTGTACCAATTGAAATCAGGCAAATTCATAATAAGAAAAAAATTAAATCGAAACTAAAGGAATACGTTGATCAGAATTATGACATACTCAGAACTGTATACGAAATTACCTGAGAATTCCTTATTTTACATGTGTACGAATATCGAATGATCAAAACCACCGATGCTCTCTCTCTCTCTCGCTCTTTTTCTCCTGCGTTCTCACACTCTCTCTTTTCCTCTCTGTCTATCTCCCCTCATCATAGGCATAACTCCTAAATAATACATTCCAGGTTGACTACAATTCAAGCTGTTGCTTAGGTAGCTCAACCTGGTGTAACTCTGCTTACTTTGTTCTTTATATGTACTAGCACTGTGTTTATGAAACTTGAATAAATTTACTTACTTACTTACTACTTTACTTACTAGTTCTTGGTTTACTTTTGAAAATCATCTCAGCAGGAGCCAATCCAGTTACAGATGTTGGGGTGTTACGGTATTTAAATAGAAAATGACTCAACTCCTGTGAAATTGACAATGTATGTTTTGATTTGTGCTATTTTCCTCCCCAAATAATGACCGAACCAAAGACTTTTTCACAGTTTGCACTCCTCTTTCGGCCAAGCCATTGGACTGTGGGTGATATGGTGGGCTTTTAATTGGGTTGATACCATTTTTCTGACGAAAAGAAATGAATTCTTCAGAATTTAATGGTGGACCATTATCACTGACAATGCTATTGGGAAGTCCAAATATTGAAAAACTATGTTTTAATTTATCAATAGTCTGGCTTGCATTAGTTGATGTGTTCATGATGTACACATCTATCCATTTTGAAAAACTCCAAAATAATCAAAAAATTGCAATTATGTTTATGAAAAAAATCTATGTGTGCTCTTGACCAAAATCTATTGGATCTAGGCCAGGATAATGAAGATGTATCTGCATTTGAATTTTGTGTCATGTGACAAGTAACACAATTTCCTATAAAATTTTCGATATCACTTGAAATGTTAGGCCACCAAATTGAACTTCGTGCAAGCATTTTTGATCTTACAATGTCAATATGGTTTTGTGCAAAAATCTTAAAATTTCTTCCCTAAGGCACAAAGGTATAACTACACAGTTACCTCAAACGAGACAACCTGACTCTACAGTCAATTCATGACGCCTATTAAAATACGGTTTGAAGTTCAAATCTGATATTGAATTGGGCCAACCAGTCATAGTGAGAGCAATAATTTTTGATAAGATTATATTTTTTTATGTATACTTTGCAATAGTAACTGGTCACTGTTATTAAACGAATTTATATACAAAACATTGGACTTTGTAGTTGATGGCAAACGGTATAAAGCATCTGCATTTCCCATGAATTTACCTTTTTTATACATGATGCTATAATTATAAGCAGATAGAAATATTGCCCATCTTACTAATTTTGCTACTGACATCGATGGTAAGGCTTTATTCGGATTAAATATTGTTTGCAGAGGTTGATGATCTGTTAGAAAAACAAAATGTTGACCACATAGATACTTATGGAATCGTTTGATAGCAAAAATAATTGCTAACGCTTCCAGTTCCAAGTTAGAATAGTTTTTCTCTGAAGGAGACAAAGTACTAGATGCAAATAATACAGGTCGGTCTTCATTATTGATTGTGTGGCTCAGAACTGCACCTACTCCACATGCAGATGCATCACAAGCAACCCCGATAGGTTTTGAAGGGTCAAAATGTACCAGCAATTGATTATTTATAAGTAATTCCTTACTACGTTTGAAAGCTTCCTTACAGTAGTCTAACCACACAAATGGGACATTCTTCTCCTGTAATCTATACAACGGTTTAAATTCAGAAGACAACATAGTTAAGAGTTTACTGTAAAAATTTAATAATCCTAAAAACGATCTCAATGGTGTGATATTTGTGGGTTCTGGGGCGTTTACAATAGCTTCAACTTTTTCTTGTGGTGGATGCAATCTATCCTTATCTAATCTATGCCCAAGATACTCCACTTCTGGGTCGAAAAATTTACACTTGGAAAGGTTTACTTTCACATTGAACTTTACTAACCGCTCCAGGACTACAGACAAATTATTTTCACATGATTCTATACTACCTCCTTTTATCAGTATGTCATCCAAATAACATACTACATCACTCAAATTATTGAGAAAGGGTGCACTAGTTATTCAATAGGTTAATCTGGTGAATTTTTACAATCCAATATGAGTATTAATAGTTAAATACTCTTGACACTGTTGATCAACTACTAATTGTTGATAAGCTCCAGATAAATCAAGGACACAAAAGATTTTTCCACCTGACATACATGACAATAAATCATTAATATTCAGCAATGGATAATAGTCAGGCTTTAGAACCTTGTTCAAGCTAACTTTGAAATCTACACAAATACGTATATCTCCATTCTTTTTGGGGACAACCACTATGGGACTTTCCCAATTGCTCTGAGTTACGGGAATCAGAATATTTGCCTTAACCGTATTGACTTAATTTTCTTTTCCACTGGATCTCTCAATGCATATGCCAAAGAATATTGGTTATGAAAAATTTTAGTAACACCATCTCTCAACGCTAAACTAATACTATATTCTGTTATGCAAGAGCTTTCATTGAGACTAAAGGCTGAAGGAAAAATAGACTTTACTTGGTCTCTGAGTTTGGACACATTTATTTCATTTGATACCAAACTATTTTGCAATAAGAGATTATTTCTCCAATTAGGATACGAACTGTCCAGCCAGTCCCTACCCATTAGTGGTGTGAATTTTGTCAAACTTTGTTTGACCAATAGAGGCAATATGGAACAATTTTTATTAAAATGTACTTACACTTCACTATCCCCTAGTACTTTAACTGATCTCCCTGTTATGACACTCAACCCTATATCCACAGGTGATATGAGAGCTTTTGGAAACATTTCCTTAAATTGAATTTCAGAAATCACAGACCTGGCTGCACCACTATCAATCTCCATTTGCAAAAGCTGCCCATTTACAAACATACCTGCTTTTTCAGACACATTCAATTTGTTACATGACAAATGTGCCAATAATTCCTCTTCTTCTGGTACATTATCCTCTGACGTTGACTGTTCCTCAACATTATTTACCTTGCCTGCTCACAGACAGTAGAAGTGTGGCCTCTCTTTCTACATGAAAACAGGTCCACCGTTCATCAGAACAGGTACCTACCACAACGAAAACATGGTTTAGATGTTGACACAACAGCACCACTGTTTTTTTCACTGGAATTACTTCCACTTGGCTTACTAAAATCATTTGACTTCCTGTGGTTTTGTATTTCATTTACTCCACACTCTGGCTGAAAGGTCGTGACTGGTAATTCAGCCAACTCACAGTTAGTTGCTATAGACACTGCCTTATCAATAGTTAATTTTGTTTCTGAAAGTATGCGCTTTTGTATGCTTTCGGAACGCAGACCACATACAAGCCTATCACGCCAACTCTTTCAGCTCCACCACATATTCAGCAACTGATTGATTTGTCTTCTGAACACAATTGTTAAAATTGTATGTTTCTGCAATTTCCAACTCCTCTGGGTCGAAATGGTTCTTCAGCAGTTTCACAACTTCTGCCAAATTTACTTCTTCTAGCTTTCTAGGTGACCAAACTTTGGTAATTTTGCACTTATCATGCGATCTATATTTTGATGGACATTTTTGTTGTTACGTATTTTGACCTGAAAAACACGAATTTCATAATATTATCGTGAACATATCTCTAGTTTTCGAGATAATCGATGCCAAAGTTCGAAATTTCACCTTCTTTAACTGATAACCATCTTTGTTTTTGAAATGTATTGAAGAGAGAGAACCCTTATCACTGACTGGTGTTGCTATAAGGCAGCTGTGAATACACCTTTATTCGCTCAAGATTCGCATTGATGTTTTCAAAATGGCCGTTGTTTATGTAGCCTAGTTTAAGAAATAATAGGAAAAAATATGGAAAAATTACATATTTGTGATGTTTTTCTCACACAAAAATAATAATTAACCATGGTAAATGCATGTAATATGTCCTGGGATCTAAGAAGATACAATACTTGCCTAAAAGTTGCCATACAAAAAAGGTGAAATTTCGAACTTTTGCATCGATTATCTCGAAAACAAGAGATATGTTCAAGATAATATTATGAAATTCGTGTTTTTCAGGTCAAAATACGTAAGTACCAACAAACATATCCATCAAAATATAGATCGCATGATAAGTGCAAAATTACCCAAACTTTTCATGATACTGTATAGCTCGGAGCCACCCAGTGTTATCATCATTGATAACTTGATTGTAAATTCATTTTTGTTCTTGAAGTTAAACGGTTCAATGGTTCCTATGAATGCCATGTTTTCAATTCAATGGTACCGACACAATTGCAAGAGGATTCCAAAGGACACACACAAAAAACTTGACTCGTCTTCAGACAAAGAACGAAGGTCAATGAACTCTGAAGACTGATCTAATTTGCCAGTATTTGACGACAGCGACAGCCTATTGTCCATTTACAGACGACACTTGAACACAAACCACCAACTAGTCGCCAATAATATGTATCAGGTTTGAATTCACGGCCTAAAATTCCATCTGCCGGTATTGGAAAATGTTCCCCGACTACTTGAAACTCGTGGATTATCTCGAATTTGCCGATGAAAATTTTTGTTCTCGCTGAACCAATTGAAGTTGCATGTCCCTCTGTAATTCCTTTGATATTTCATGTGTTAGAAATATTTATCAATTGATTACTATGTATTTTAGTTCTTTTGAAAATTGATATATCAGCTCCCGTATCTACCAGAAATGTATTTTGAGAAGATGTCATTTCAGTTGGAAGAAACACAAAATTCGAAAGTGAGAGATCTAACGTGAAAAGATTTACATTTCCCCCAATCGCACCCGTTGGGGGTCCGATTGGTTTTCCGATACATCAAACTGATGTCTTTCATTCTGTTCATAAGTTCTCACAAACCTTGATCCAGATGATTGACCTCTACCCTCAAAACGATTACTAACATTTTGATATTGACGTCCATTATTTCTACTTCTCATTTGTGAATTTCCGCGCCAATGTTGAAAGCGACCGGTATTATTATAATAATTTTGACGGCCACCTCTACTGCGATAATTATTCCTATTATTGAAACGGTTACTGAAACCTCTATTGTTTCTACAGAACATCCACATCAGTGGAATATGTTTGTGCTACGTTATTCGGTACTCCTTCTGCAATGAATGCTCTTTTCAGGCTAGTTGCCAATGATTCGATTTCGGAAGTATACTTAATCGAGTCTGAGGAATGCTGTTTCAAATTCAATAATTTGGAACTTATAACCCTAGAAGTTTCTCCTTTTATACCATGTTTCAATGCACCGATTATATCTGGAAGATTCATTTCGTCTGTTATGAGATCACGAGCTTTGCCGGTTAATCGAGTTTTTACGAATGCCACTGCTTGTTCCGCATGATCATTAGAATTTGCTTGTAGAAGAGCTAATGAATCTAAAAATGACTGTAATTTGTCAGGCGAACCATCGAAGTTATTTGAAACTAATTTACTGGCCAGATTAAAAAATTCTACAACTGTTAACGCCATTTTTTCCTCCTCTTCTTCGTCGTCAGATTCTTCTAATAAAAGCGGATTTATAGTTTCTAGTGAAGATGTGGGTATCTTGTACCTCACACCTAAACACTGAAATGATCTAACAACTTTATCCCTGATTTGTACGAAAAGTAGTCTGCTAGCTTGTTTTTGCTGTTCGTTCAAGGAATTCCAAGATAAGGCCAATGTCCTAGTAAAGTCGTTGAATGATTCTACCAAATTACTTCCAATTTCCGAACGTATTAGATCACTTTTTGGTACTTTTTTCTTTATAGCACATTTTGCTTCGTTGAATATATCTAATTTTAATCTAGAAAGATCCAAATGGATTTCTTCCCAACTACGAGGCATTTATATAAATAATATGAAATATCAGTGAAAATGCACAATAATCGGGACGATGAATTGACATCATTTCGACACAATAAAATTGAAAGTTATTCACCTCAAATTACAACTTTCGCAATCATACAATAATAATAATAATAATAATGTTTATTATCTCAATTCACAATCTTGAATACAAAATATTACTTGAGAGATGAATAAATAAACAATGGCATCACTGAAGAAACAATCGCTAAATTGCTCCTTGTGCGTGATGTAGCCTTTAAAAATGATAAAATAACCTAACCTAACTTAGTATAAGGACTTGATATATAGCTCTTTCAATATTTAATAAGAATATATATCTTATATGATGAGAATGAGAAATTTTAGTGAATATAATTAAATGCAGATTTTACATTATTGAATTTTTATGAGGCTATTATTGAGCAATGATATAAGTTGCAACATAACTAGAGTTCATTGAGTTTTAGTGGACTCTGCACTTCATGTTGAATTTTTTGCGACGTGGAATCAGAGTTGGAATGTAGGGCAGTTTGTATATATTGGTGAACTTGAGGTCACTCACCGATATCTTCGATGTCCCTTTTTTTTACTTTACCAGAATCAATTTCTTCTATAGCTGCTGATAGTGGTCCACATCTTCTGTACACTTTTCCAATCACTCAAGTCATTAGTTCACAAATCGCCTTGTCTATTGGATGTTATGAGTATCCTTTGTCTTTGTCTTTGTTCGGAGAAATTGTACTTTCCAGTTTTAAGGTTGTGTCGCCAGGCTATGAACACTGAAGTCTCTCCTTATCTGTTTCTTCATCAGCCTTCTATAACTTTTGAAGATCTTGAGGGCAAATTGCAGGATCACGATCACAACGAGGATGTACAGCATCACTTTTACGTCAAAGCTTATGTTGTATTGTTTTTCTTGCACAATGAAATTCGAGTTTACCACTCCATTTTCTGTAACATCTTGGGCAGTTGACTTCGTATTTCCCATCCTGTATACGATCAGCAAAATGTCAGTTCAATTAAACACTTTTGGCACTGTGTTCAACTGGCAGGATCGCCATGTGAAGTCGAAGAATCGGGATAGGTAGATTATAGGCACTTCATATAGTAGGTGGTTATTTATTCACCATAAGCAAATACATTTAGGTATGAACGATGTTTCTACATCGAGCGAAGTTTTTATAATTGATTCCCCATAGATGATATAGCTGACTAAACATGATCATATTATAATCAATATACTAGGTGTATAGCTGATGTATAGCACAAAATGATACAATCGCAGGTTCACTTAATTAAGGTCTGTTCGCTGTTTATGCATGAAATTTATATTGTACACTACGTTTTCTTACACCCACTGGTCGTTGTAGATGAGTGTAGTGGAGTAGAGTGTGATTAGTTCAACATCTGTTCGGTGCTTTCCTGCATTTTCTTGCTGATCCTAGGCAATGGTCATTGTCCTAGGATTTTGATGTTATGCTTAATTATCTCTAAAAATGGACAGTGATGATGAAATCATAACGAATTTCATTGTTAATTCGGATGATGAATCCATTTCAAGTTCATCTGACGACGACTATTCAATGGGGCCAATTATATCGGTGATTTCGTCTATGGTGACGAAAGATGCCCGGGTGACTATCAGAAATTATGATGGAGAAGTTGTACCCAGATATTCTGACCAAGACTTCATCAAGCATTTCCGCATAAATAAAGCACTTTATACAAGTTTATGCACAAAACTAAAAGCATCAAAATATTTCATGGGGACTCATTACTCTCCAGGTAGAGCAATAATTCAACTTATATTGTAGCGAGTAATTAATTGACGATTTTTTTACAGAGAAACCTATATTAATTTTTCTGTGGTTCATGTGATAGTGCAACCTTCTTTTTTTCAAATAAGGGGTTTCCTAATACTGTGGGTTGTAGAGATGGGTGCCACATTCGTATAGATAAGCCTACAGCAGAATGTGCTGAGAGATACATTAATAGAAAAGGCTACTATTCTGTACACCTACAAGTCATTTGTGACCATAAGAAAAGAATGATTGATATATTCTTGGGTTATCCAGAGTCAGTGCATGATGTCAGAGTGTTTGCTTCTTCAGAAGCAATAATGAGATTGGCTATGAATTTGAATGAAAATTCCAAATATATTCTGGGTGATTCAGCCTATCCCTGCACGGATTTTCTATTGACCCCATATATAGGGACAATGGTTTCTTGACAGAAAAACAAAAACAATTCAACAAGAAAGTTCAACAAGAAGAGTTCTTGTAGGGTTTTTGTTGAACATACATTTGGAATGTTGAAGCAAAGATTTAGACAACTGTACCACTTGAAAACCAGGAAAATGTCACTTCTTCTTCTTCAAATAAAGGCATGCTGTGTACTGCGCAATCTTGCTTCTCATGATGATTTCCTCTTGGCGAAAATTCTGAATTTTCACCAGAGGAATCACTAGAGTCAGAAGAAGTGAATAACCTCGTAAATAACTCTAATTCTGATCAAGATGTTTCATTGAATGACTCTAAAGAAAGAGGTAAAATCTTGCGAGATTTAGTGAGTGATTGTTTGTAAAATTGTAAAGTACATTTGTATTGATATGTATATATACTTGTGTGTCCACCTTAAGGACTTACCACCCCTGTAGAATCGTTATTATTTGATCGATATTGAAATACTTTTTTTTGTTGGATAGGTATTTGAAATGTCTATCCAACTATAGGGTGATTATATTTTTCTGCTGTTATCGTGACCAACTGCGACCAATTTTATTGACCCATTTTTCAAAAAGTAATATTAGGTATTTTTTTTCACAAAAAATTACGATGGATTCTGAATCAGAATCACTTGAAACATACCTGTATCGATTTTCATCATTATAAAACATAGGATGTCCGAAATTTGTTTTTCAATATTTCTCAAAAAGATCATTTTTTCTTTTCAGCTGAATATTTCGTTCTTCAATGAGATCATTTTTCTTTTCTCTATCAGTTTCCTTTTGTTTGAACTGCTCCTTCAGATTATTTTCCAGCTCCAATAAAATGTCCACTGATCTCCTTACTTTTTTTGGTGGGGCAGCACCCTCAACTTCATTAGAGGATATTGGTGGTGCCAATTCAGGATCCGGATTAGGCAAATTTTCTTTTGAATTCATATCAGATGATCTTGCTAATGAACTAGAAAATTAATTTATCACATTTATCAGAATATTGGAAATTAATAAGGTCCAAGAGTGTTTTAATGATACTTCCCAATAAAATTGTATAACTTTAATTATTTATTTAGTATCATTACAAGTTTTTACAACTGCCTATAACCTAGTGACATGGAACATATGTCTCCTGTATATGTCATCTACCATATAGTTCTGTGGTTACAATATAAAGGCCCGCTCACAATATGCACGCAATGCACATATATAACACGTTTTTTTTTTTACAATCAGGCAGGTATAAAATAAATATAAATAATCCTCAATACCTAATATTAACTTCATGAATAAGAATTATCTGACTGATCTGAAAAGGAATTCATTTTATAATCTTTCAAATAGCTAGGAGGTTTGCGTTGGCGTTTATTACAAATATCAATTTGAGGCACATTATCAGATGAATCAGCTTTTTCATTATTGGGATCTGTTACACTAGAATCATAAGGTATATCATCAGTTACATATAAGTTAGCATCATACATCGAGGACCTATCAACATATGGTAAAGGACCCTGCACTTTTCTTATGTAAAGTGGCGACCGGTCAAATTTTCTGAAAGTTTGGTATGTTGTTGTACCCTACTCAGTAACCAAAAGTGTCAATGGGCCCAACCCAATCCTATGGCTAGTTTTCTAAATACGGGGTGTTAAAGTTGAAAATTGCCCAGATTTTCGGATTTATTTTCTATTTATTAAAAGTTAGATTGGATTTCTGTTGCATGCAGACGTTTACTACATGTTCTAGTAATGAAATTAGTGGATACCTATGATTGAAAATATTTATATTTACAAGGTGATTCACGAATGTATGTCGGTAGTTTTTTGCCAAAATTCATTTTTTCTACTGTGACGTCAGGGAGGCGTATTTTTGAAACGTTCTCTTCGATATAGTATTTTGACGAGAAAATATTGCACAGTACACATTTTTTATACAGGGTGTTTCACAGAGAGAACCACTAGACATAATTATTTTTTTTTAGGATTAATTTGAAACCCTGTAGTTATGGATTGATTTTTTGGAAAAGTAATACCACAAACATATGTGTGTCTCTAATCTCCGAAATATTCAAGGTGGTTTATTCATAGGAAGGTATTCTATTTTGGGAAAAGTACAAAAAACATGAACAACCTGTATTAAAAAATTTCCTCGGTCAAATGTAACTATTTTCTCACTATATATTGATTTTCATAACATCTTCAGAGGTATGAATTCTAAATCCGATACTATGACCAGTTTTCGAGATACAGGGCGTTAAAGTGGAGAATTACTGATTTTATCAGTTTTTTCTTCAAATTGAAAAGCCGGATTGATTTTATGTTGCGCCTATGAGTTTAATATGAGTTTCGGTCAGATGTACATGGAAAGGTTCAGCTAAAAATATTTACTGTTACAGGGTTATTCATGAATAAATCGCAATAGCTTTTGCAAATACTCAATAATTCTACAGTTCCGTCACAGAGAAATTATTCCATGAAGTTAATACCTAGTCGTTTACAATTTTGAGTCTGAAATACTTCATTATGATTACTTTTAATACAGGGTGAGCCATACAGCCAACCATACCAAAAATAATTATGCTTTGAAATAATTGAAACAAGAACTTTTTTAGTGAATTTTGAGTAACTTTATGAGCGCGCTTACCCACAGCGCTATCACCCCCAAAAAGATGATAATTATCCATCTTCTTGTGTAGGTATAATTCGAACCTATTTGTATAGGTAGGTACTTCACAATATACGTGTAGAGCGAGTTATATACTAGGTATATTGAAAAGTATAAATCTTATTATAGTCATTACCTCGGTTATTACTTAATAAATATACTTTTTTTCAGCAACAAAAATGTTTATTTAGGATGATCTGCGCATGCAAGAATTGAACCAAAGGTACAAACGTAAATCACAACAACTATCAGAAAAATTAAGTGAACCGTTTAATTAATTTCCACACCACCACTAAGGTAGATGTTTTGATGGGTATTTTTTATAGTGGTTTTCCAAGTACATCCCACAACGTTTATTTGATAGCATACAAACTTATGGTAAATCATAAATCTAAACCAATTACGTTGCTGATTAAACTAAACCATTTAAATGAAATGGCGCCCCTGTCTTTGAACAACTTCTTGTATCTAAGATGCCGCTAAATGCGTAAGGTAGCGTCCATTTTCTTAAATGATTCCGCTGACAATTCAACCCAAAAAAAATTTCAATTCCAATAAGCAAGAAGTGCCGCTCGCAATGAATAAACAAGTTGTCAAACTGACAGTTCATTATAAGTCATCAGGCTGGTGCATTTCTGTACTGTTGCATTATCAATTACAAATTCATTAATTTAGAATTTGTATTCATCAACAAAGCACCTGTTTCAATTACTTTCTTGCAGTTTGTCCAGCATTTGTTGTGATCCTCGTGGATTTTGAATATTTTTATTCAAAAAGATAATAAATAAATCACCTTGTATGCCCCACAGTTATGCATATAATATAGTGATAAATATTAGATAAATTCCTTGAAATCGATGTCTAACTCAATATTTTTACAGCATTGAGTTGGATCTAAATATTTTTGGTTCATATCGAAGTGGGCTTATGTCATAAAACATCTTATAAAGTGTCACATTGTGCGACATTTGTCTCGTATATTTTCGACAATACATTAGTCTTGTGGTTTTCAAAGTAATTTTCGTTGAGTTCATCAATATTGTGGTGAGATTTTTCTATTTGTTATTGTTACAAAATGGCGTTCGCAAATAGGATAAGGTGTTACGTATGTGAAAGACCGTTTCCACCTAGACAGTTGATTCGCTTAAACCAAGAAGAAAATATTGATGTTTTGCAAGTTGCTTCTTTCAGAAGGCACGCTGCTGGATTTCCTCCAATAGATGTAGGTGAAAATACAAGAATTTGCCTAAATTGTTCTAATGCTGTGAGAGATGAACTAAATCAAATACTAATTAATCCGAACTGTCTACGTTTTAATGTGCTTTCCCCAGCTCGTAGGCATTCTTGCATAATATGTAATGCCCAAGAAAACCTACATAGAATGTCTCTAGAATGTAGAGTTAATGTGTTTGTTGTTTCTGACATTTATGTACCTGATTTTTTAAGAATATGTGATCATCATCTTGACAATAATGATTTTGTGTTACCAGATTTAATACAAGGTTTACGTTTTGTTAACAAACCATATTTAGTTCCAAACCTTCAACGATTTATATCTTGTTTAAGGAATCAAGCGAATGCTAATCACAAAATCAAAAATTGGGAAAGCACAGAAAGTTTTACCGAAGACGAATTCAAAACTTTAACGTCTATATCCAAAAATAACTTTGAGGAGTTATGTACATTTTGTGATGATGTAGAGCAATATGGCAATGCACGAAAAATCAACAGAAAGCATTTGCTTACATTTTTAATAAAATTGAGACATGGGATAACTGATGAATTTTTGAAGATTGTTCTTAACTATCCTTCCAGACAAGCTGTGAGCCTAACAATTTCTAATGTTCGGTTATCACTTTCCAGGCGGTTTGTACCGAATAATATTGGTTTTAATGCCATTACAAGAGATAATTTCATAGCTAGACATGTATCTCCATTTATAAATCAGTTGTACAATCCTACTCCCAATCTGCCAAAAGCAATAGTGTACATAGATTGTACTTACAATAAAATAGATAAAAGTAGTAACTTTAGAATATTACGTCAATCTTACTGTTTCTACAAAAAAGAGCACCTTGTGAAACCAGAAATAATAGTAGCTCCCGATGGTTACATATTAGGAGTACGTGGACCATATTTTTCGGATGCATCAAATAACGATGCAGCGATTTTGAACCATGCTGTAGAACATGATTTAAATGGAATTAGGAACTGGTTTCAACACGGCGACATCGTGATAGTCGATAGAGGCTATAGAGATTCCATAGATACATTTGAAAATCTTGGTATTCAATATTATATGCCAAGTTTCCTTCCACCGCACCAAAAACAATTCACTACTCTTGAGGCTAACCAAAACAGAATCATTACGACTACTAGATGGGTAGTAGAATCTAGAAATGGTCACTTCAAGACAATTTTTAAATTTTTTTCCGGAAAAATATCCACGTCGCATGCAGCTCATTTGAAAGAATTTTATCTTATTGCTGGTGCATTAATAAATAGGTATCATCCCTTGATAGAAATAAGTGGAACACCTGAAATAGCTAATGAAATGCTGGACAAATTGCAAGAAAATAATAGGGTCCAAATTCGTGTTCAAAATGAAAATCTTTTACGGCGAAATGGTCAGTGGAATCGTTTGAACAACGAACATGTACTTCAATTTCCTCGATTAAACTTAGAGTATTTAACAAAATTAACTGGTCCCTACCATATTTATTTAGCGGCATCTTACATACAAGATACTGTTCGAAGACAAAACCACAATTTGATTCAAATCGACGAATTAAATCAGGAACCTTATTGGTTGAGATTCAGAATATACTCTAGGTTTGTGAATGCTGCCAAACATACGCTTTGGGTTGTATATAATAACAACGTAAATGAGAATCGCGAGGATCCAATAATAGGATACTACTGTACCTGTAAATCAGGAGCCAGGACATTGGGTACATGCGCTCATGTTGCTAGTGTTGTATGGTTTTTAGGATATGCTAGACATCAGCAAAATATCAAATATCCTTCAACCAAACTTTTAAATTGTATTGACGATTCAGGGGAAAGGGATCTGCCAGAAGAGGTGCACATTGCTCCTGAGGTGATTTAAAATATCAGTAGCTGACCACTTCTGTTTCAAAACATGTCTTCATGTAGAATCACTCATCACCCATTTTATTTGCACATCTTTCAAATATCAACTCTACCTAAGCTGTATCAGATCTGCTCTGCCTTTTCACGTCACTTGTTCATTTCCTCATCTATCTGGTAACTGCACTCATTAGTCTCCACATTTTCATATCAGTTATAAGCATTGTATGTACGTACCTCTAGTGGTTAGCTCGCTACTATGTTCCCTATCCTATAGAACCTTCTATTCAATTTAAGACGCACTTCTACCAAAAAAAAATGTCTCAATTACGTGGAATAGGCCTATTGGGGTAACCACTATAAAAGAAACGTACAGGAACCTCTACCTCTGTGGTAATGAGTTTAATGGTTCAGTTAATTTTTCTGATAGTATTTGCAATATACCTTTGGTATAATTCTTGCCTGCGTGGATGATCCCAAAAATAGTGCATTCATTTAGTTAATAGCGAGGAAATAGCTATTATGAGTTTTATAACTATATAACTCGCTCTAGATGTATATTGTGACTTACCTGCCTATACGAAATAGGTACCCAGTATGTGAATAATACCTACATACAAAAATGGATTATTATTAAATGTTCTTATATTTTTCTCAAATGAAAGAACAAATATAGCACTGAATAATCCTACACACATATGTCTAGAAACATTCAATTCATTTTTAAATCCTATGAAAAAGGAAAATAGTTACTCCTCATTCAAACTAAACCTGGATCCAACATAAATCTACGAAATACTGTATTATTGTGAATATTTTGGACATAATTATTAATATTATTTATCAACATTAGTTATTATTGTTATATTGTATGTAAAATTCTATAGCTTCATGTAAAAAACACTTAAGATTGTAATGTTCCGTTACCAGCACTCTGATGCTGATTAGGAACAAAATGCTTCGTAGATATTGTACCTATATCATAAAAGAATCATTAAATGTTAAATTATATTTTTTTATAAAGTGTTGAATAAATGAAAAAACTTCTTATTATCATCTTTATTGCCACGTGTATAAAAGCTTGTCGATTACTTATATCGGACAAAGATGTATATTTTTGGTAGGTGATTATAACTAAATCACCTTGTATATTTAAAATTCTTACGGTTATGCATACTTGATGTAATGTTATACAGTTACTCAAAATTCACTAAAAAAGTTCTTGTTTCAATTATTTCAAAGCATAATTATTTTTGGTATGGTTGGCTGTATGGCTCACCCTGTATTAAAAGTAATCATAATGAAGTATTTAAGACTCAAAATTGTAAACGACTAGGTATTAACTTCATGGAATAATTTCTCTGTGACGGAACTGTAGAATTATTGAGTATTTGCAAAAGCTATTGCGATTTATTCATGAATAACCCTGTAACAGTAAATATTTTTAGCTGAACCTTTCCATGTACATCTGACCGAAACTCATATTAAACTCATAGGCGCAACATAAAATCAATCCGGCTTTTCAATTTGAAGAAAAAACTGATAAAATCAGTAATTCTCCACTTTAACGCCCTGTATCTCGAAAACTGGTCATAGTATCGGATTTAGAATTCATACCTCTGAAGATGTTATGAAAATCAATATATAGTGAGAAAATAGTTACATTTGACCGAGGAAATTTTTTAATACAGGTTGTTCATGTTTTTTGTACTTTTCCCAAAATAGAATACCTTCCTATGAATAAACCACCTTGAATATTTCGGAGATTAGAGACACACATATGTTTGTGGTATTACTTTTCCAAAAAATCAATCCATAACTACAGGGTTTCAAATTAATCCTAAAAAAAAATAATTATGTCTAGTGGTTCTCTCTGTGAAACACCCTGTATAAAAAATGTGTACTGTGCAATATTTTCTCGTCAAAATACTATATCGAAGAGAACGTTTCAAAAATACGCCTCCCTGACGTCACAGTAGAAAAAATGAATTTTGGCAAAAAACTACCGACATACATTCGTGAATCACCTTGTAAATATAAATATTTTCAATCATAGGTATCCACTAATTTCATTACTAGAACATGTAGTAAACGTCTGCATGCAACAGAAATCCAATCTAACTTTTAATAAATAAAAAATAAATCCGAAAATCTGGGCAATTTTCAACTTTAACACCTCGTATTTAGAAAACTAGCCATAGGATTGGGTTGGGCCCATTGACACTTTTGGTTACTGAGTCGGGTACAACAACATACCAAACTTTCAGAAAATTTGACCGGTCGCCACTTTACATAAGAAAAGTGCAGGGTCCTTTGTTTTATTCAAAAATGTTCGGTTACGTCTGAGTAATGTGCCAGCAGAGTCTTTAACAAAGTAGGATCTTTCATTAACTATACCTTCAACTATTCCTCTTTCCCAGCGTTTACCTTTTTGAATTAAAACGTTTTCACCCTTTTTGTAATTTTTTCATATCTTTAGCATTTCTATCATAAAGACTTTTTTGATTATGGTATTTATCATTAAATTTTTTCTGTACCAATGAAGGATCTATGACCACAGGTTTCAATGTTTCACAAGATGTGGGAATTTTAGATCTTGCAATTCTTTGTAAAAATAATTGAGAAGGTGAGTATGTCATATTGGGCAATGGTGTATTTCTATACTCCATCAATAACATAGACAAGTCATTGGTACTTTTTGCCTTTCTAAGCATCTGTTTGATTATGCCTACATATCTTTCAGCAAGAACATTTGACTGGTGGTAATGTGGACTGCTGAATTTCACTTCGAAGTCCCACTCTTGTGAAAATGTTATGAAAGCTTTGGAATTATATGGTACATTGTCTGCAAAAAATATATTTGGTACACCAAATCGAGAAAACTTTTCTTTACAAAAATCAATGACATCATAAGCAGTTTTTGTTCTTGTTTGTGTAACTTCAACCCAATTTGAGTATGAATCAACAAACAGTAAATAATTATGATTATCATACTCAAAAAAATCTGAAAAAATATATTGCCAAGGTCTTTCTGGTATAGGATGAACGATAAGACTTTCTTTTTGATTTGATCTTTGATATATCTGACAGGTTTCACATTTTGAAACTAAATTTTCTATATCTTTTGACATATTCGGCCAATAAAGAACTTGTCTGGCTTTAGATTTTGACTTTTGAATTCCAAAGTGTGGTTCATGTATAAGAGAGAGCATTTGTTGTATTAGTGATGATGGAACTATAATTCTTGTATCCAGAAATAAAAGATCATTGGATAAATAAATATTCTCTCTTAATTTATAATAGTGTTTCACATATTTGTTCAGATTTTTATTTGTTCTTGGCCATGATGTTAAACAGAACTGTTTGACTTGTCTTAGAGTTTCATCTTTATTTAATTCTTTTTTGAACACCATTTTCTTTTCTTCTGACATTGGGATACTGTTGTACAGTGTGTGTACAATATACTCCATTTCCGGGTCGTCCTGTACTTCAGTTTTAATGAAGGATCGTGATAATGCGTCCGCTACTAACATTTTATGACCTGGTAAGTACTCAATATTTATTTGGTATTTTAATAACTTTAGCCTCATTATTTGTAGTCTGTTACTAATTTTATCAAGGTCTCTAGAAAAAATTGGAATCAACGGCTTATGGTCACTTTGAACCTTCACAACATTTCCATAAACAAAATAATGAAATTTTTCAAAAGCGAAACAAATTGCCAGTAATTCTTTCTCAATCTGGGCATAGCGCTTTTCTGCTTTTGTTAATGTTCGAGAAGCAAATGACACTGGGTGCCCTTCCTGTAATAATACAGACCCTAAACCTTCACTTGAGGCATCCGTTTGTATGGTCATTTCTATATTAGGATTAAATATTTTCAAAGTTGGCGAATGAGTTATTATATATTTCAACTTTTCTAATTCTTCATCATGATTTTTCGTCCATTCGAATTGTACTTCCTTTTTCGTTAAGTTTCTCAAATTAGCCGTCAGAGCAGTAAGATTTGGTATGAATTTCGAAAAAAATTTGACAAGGCCTAAGATTCTCAAGATATCCGATTTACTTTTAGGAGTATCAATAGCATGTATTGCTTTCACATTATCTTCATCAGGTTTTATTCCATTGGATGAAATCAAATATCCTACAAATTTTACTTCAGCCATCTTATATTGAAGTTTACTAAAATTGAATTTAACATTATTCTCTTTGGCCTTTTCAAATATTTTCCTTAATATTTCATCATGATTTATTTCAGTATCACTCGCTATTATAAGGTCATCAAAATAAACACTCACACCTTCAATATCACCAAATAATTCAAAAATTTTCTTTTGGAAAAGTTCCGGACTACAGGAAATTCCAAATGGGAGTCTGTTGAACTTATAGCGACCAAATGGTGTGTTAAATGTGCAAAGATCTGAACTTTCCTTGTTCAATGTTAACTGCCAAAATCCATCTTTCATATCGATTACTGTGACTATAGATTTGCCTGAAAGTTTGCTTATTATGTCTGTAGTAGTTGGAATTTGAAAATGCTCTCTTTTAATATACTTATTTAGCGGTTTCGGATCTATACAAAGGCGTAGTGTTTTATTAGGTTTTTCCACTATCATAAGGCTATTTACCCAATAAGTAGGGTAATCAACTTTTTCAATAATATTTTTTTGCTCTAAATCATTCATAGTTTTTTTTAAAGAATTGTGTAATGAGAAAGGAATTTTTCTTGAACATTGCACAACTGGTTTTGCATTTTCTTTGAGTTCAATGTTACACACACCAGGTAGCTGACCTAAACCTTCAAAAACATCTTTATATTTTCTATAAATTTCTTGCTTTGTTTTTGGAAATTGCAGGCAACTCACTCTTTTTATTATATCAAATCTAAGACAATCATTCAGACCCAAGAGTGGTTCAGAATCTAAGTCCACAACTACAAATTTGACTAGCAATGGGATATTTTTATGCACACATCTTAGGAAACTTCACCTATAGGTTTGAGTTTGAAATTTCCATATGATACTATTGTTACCTCAGACCTTTTGAGTTCATTTTGACTTGCTATTTTTTTGTGAATTTTATAAGGGAGAATACTGATATCAGAACCTGAATCCAATTTAAATTTAACTTCAAGACCTTCTACTAATATTTGTTCATACCATGATGACAATTTTCTTCCACTGCATTCATTTACAAACAAATAATCTTCTCCATCTTGTTCATTCTCTTCTCTTCCTTCTATACATCTTACTCTTCTAGCTCCATTATTATGTTGTTTTCCATATGCAGGCCGTCCTTGGCTATAATTATCTTCATGCCTGGTATCCTCTTCCTCCCTAGTTTTATATGGTGTCTTGAAGAAACATGCTTTGGAAAAATGACCCACTTTTTTGCAGATGTTGCATTCTTTTCCCGCAGCTGAACATCTATCTGGATAGTGTTCATACAAGCATTTTTTACATCTATACTTCTTCATGTTTTTTACCATGTTGACTTCTTCTTCACGACTCAAGACTTTCACATGTTCTTTGCTCAATTCAACACTCTTACAGTAGTCTATAATTTTTTTTATTGTCAAGTCTGGTTCTCGCAGTAATCTTAATTGGCTTTCCTTGCAATTTATTCCTACTATCAGTCTATCTCTTATTATTCTCTCTTCATAAGATTCTTTACAGGTATCTTTGAGACAAGCAAAATCGCAAAGTTTAGCTTGTTTTTTTTAATTCAGTGAGATATTGATCAATAGACTGGCTTTCACTTTGAACCATTGTATGGAACTTGAAAGATTCCATGGGAACTACTTTTTTCGGTATAAAGTACACATCGTAAGCGATCATAAGCTTTTCCATTGTAGATTGCTGGTCCTCCGTAAAAGTATTGTATATATCAATTCCTTCATCGCCAATGCAGCTCAACAAGTTGGCTATCTTAATTTCTTCAGCCTGCGTACTTTTTCCACTTGCTGTTAGGAAGATCCGGAATTTCTGCTTCCATAACCCCCAATTGTCAGCAGGATTATTGTTATTGAAAAGGTGGTGGTTTGAAATCCATTTTCAACAAGTGCCTGAGCACGTGTATAATTTATTCAACATGGTTAACGTACTCATTGCTGGAAATAATAGATATATAATATCATGTTTAGAGATTAGAATAATCACATCAGAGGAGTAATAAAGAGATAAATTAGCTTTTGTTTCCTTACCCAATGTTATATTTCTATCTTAAATCTTCCTTCAATAATGTAGTTCCAGCAGACATCAACATTTCTGGGAAAATCTTTGGATCATTTCCAAAAATTTCATCTAATTCTCTAGAAGCCAAATACAATAATATTTATAGGAGTTCGATCACATTAGAAGCTCAGTTTTTGTAGTCAGAATGCTGTCTTCCTCTTCTAGTAGGTACCTTTATTATTGCTTTTAAGTTTTTTATATCTCCTTTCGAGAGTTTTGACCCTATTTTCAATTTGTTTCGATGAAAAGTTTATATTATTTTGAAAATCAGTTTGAATTTTTTCCCACATCTTAGCTTTAGTTTTTATTTTCCTGTTTCTACCAAGGTTGATATATTCTTTATATAATGATAACAAAAACTTAGTTTTCTTATCATCCCATGAATCATCATGTTCTGCTTCATTACCTTTTTCATCTAGAACCATTTTCATTATGAGTAAGGAAGACCTCTTATTTATTTCTTGTTAAGAGTCAAAAAAAATATACGAAAAAATAAGCCCAACCATCAGATTCATTTTCGACAGCAGTGTTTTCAAATTGGCTAGGTAAATCTTCACTGGCATCTTCTATATCATTGAAATGAGATAAATCTAAGAAACTACAAAGGAAAATATTAGTCCTCATTTGTTGCTTAAGAATATACAGATTACTACCTCTAGCTTCATGAGGTGATAAAAATGAGGCTCATGCCCTTTCATAATATATTTATTTGAATGAGAATATAAACTTACCAATTAATCTAAACAAATATCCATCCCCTGTTTTTATAGGAAGGCCGTCCAAAGATCTAACCAGAACTGCTTCTTTTGTTGGAAAATACATCTCAACTTTGAAAAATAACGAATTTTTTCCCAAATATTACACCTAAAACCTCATTATCCAATTATCCATCAATTTGCACTACACTTAGCACACCTCCTCAAAATCGAGTGTAACACCTTGTTTTCCTGTGCTACAACATTTCGTGTAGTGTACACGGGAAATCACCGAACGGTATCAGTGTTACACGATCTACTATTCTGTACCATAGTGTAGTTAATGGAGACACAGCGAACAGACCTTTTGTTTGTATTTGATAAGTGAACAAAGGCAATATGAAGCACAAAGCGAATCGCACCAGACTATAGCTGTCTGTTCTGTGCTGAAATAATAACTGGAATGGCAATGTTGTATTTCAATTTCAGTGAACGACTCACGAATTGACACACACATAAGGAGCGGCCTTTTTACAAACTTTTTTTTTTAAGTGTCAGATGAAGTTTAACCCTTTATCGGTCCGCTTCTGATCAAACCATGCGCTATTTGGACAATGTGACCATATGGTAACATGATATTCAAAAGCGTTTTTCCTTAATTATCCGTAGTTTTTCGACCTGCAGGCAACGAAACCATACGATAATAAACAAACTTAGAAGTGGGGACCAAGGGACAAACTGATTTCGCGCCAATTTCGACAGAAAGTTCAACTTTTTATGATTCGTGTTCGTCAATGTTTTAGTTTAGCTTGCGTAAAGCTTTTTGTATTGATGGTTTGTAGTGTTTAGTTCGATTGTGTTTATTAGAATTTTGGCGTTGGCTTCTTTGATATATCAGGAATGGGACACTGTTTTTTGTTCATCCTCATATGCTTACTTCGCCCATTATTTCGCTTCTATTTTTTATTGCATTTTATAAATAATTCATAGTATGGATGCATTTTATGCAATACCTTCTTGCTCATTCCTTGTCAAGCAAGCTACTACCCCCTTCTCAGGAAATAACTTAGGATGCAATATAGTTCGGTTTAAATCAATTTAATTAACAACTATATCAACTATATCATGTGAAATCTAGATCTTGACTAACTTTTTTATATTATGGGAAAAAGAATGAAATAAAAATATCTAGCAAAGTTCTTAGAATAAATCTGATACAATATACATCATGTAATCTTCGAAGACGACACCTTCTAACATCGTCGTGCTTCGGTAAAGGTAAATGGACACCAAGGTGGCATTGGCATCATAGTGACGATGTAACACCTCCCTCCGAAGATTCAGCTATGCAGCATCAGCGAGGTAGTTGAACCGATGAAAGTTCTATCGTCTCTTGATGATTCGAATTCTGCTCTGGGACTGCGATTGCGGGTTGTCGTCGTTTCAGTAGTTTTCTATAAAAAACTATGCTGACGACTCCGAAAAGTAGAATGTAGATAAGGATGGTCCATATACTTGGTATATGTGTTATCTTCTCGATGTGCAGATTCGGTTCGTTGTCGATAATTTGTTTCTTGAGAATGTGTAGATCGTCAAGTTTCATGTCGTCTAGCCGAACACCTAAGTTCACTGGAGGCTTGCTTTCGGTAGAGACGTCAAGGTCGGGAAATAGTATGGCTTTGCTGACATAAACAACTCCATTCTTGTTGACGATTGCTTCTTTATCGGTAATCAGCTGGCATCCGTTTGGAATTTCTGCTAAGAAAGTACCGGACAATTTTTGTACTTCCTCTTGTAGGTGACACTTCAATTTTAGTAGTTCTTCACGGGACAATATAATAATCCATTGATTAGATTGATCCAGATGATCATATATTGGTTTCGTCACCTTGATTTGGGTTTGTTGGCAACCGGAAGTATTCTTGAGGTCCAGAAGCTTTATTTCACAAGGGCTGTCTTCGTTAATTTCCTGGATTTCGACTGGTGTACAGATGTAGTTTTGTGACCCAACATTGATGCAAGGGTCGCTTACGAATGCGAAGTACAATTCATTTTTAAGTAGAAATCTGTTTCGTGGAATTATAACCTTGAACTGACTCTTTGCTCTTATGGGAGTAGGGTAAAGGTGGTAAATATCGAAATTGAAAGGGTGCATTATAGGAATATGAAGTATATAAGTTATTCTGTTATTCAAAATAAAACATTCAATTTTCACCAGGTTTTCGAGTAGGATTGTATTTTCAAAAGTGATTTCGAGGGGCAATTGTTCTTTTTTTAAATTATTCTGTAACATCTGAAGTTCTCTAAAGAGTTCTTCGGTTTTCATGATACTTGGATGCATTGTTCCAAGCTTCGCAAACGCAATTGAATTTTCGATATCTTACAATATTGAGTAAGTTATTTCATACATATTTATGATTTGATTCATAATGTCTTTGATGAATACTGAATTTTCTCTATATATGGTACCTTCAACAATTGATGCAATTTGCTTGATTTTTGATTCCAATAATTTTTCATTGTGTCCTATTTGCTGAATTGTAGAATTAAATTTTGTTATGAGTTGAATTGATAATGTGTTCTGAACTTTTATATTTGATGCCAATTTTTCTTGATTCAATTGAAGATTACTTATCAGTTTTTCATATCGTTCACCGTCCGTGATGAGTCCTCTTTTGAATCTTAGTGGATGTGGAACTATTTCTATTAATTTTGTTTCAGTTCTTTCTTTAGTGAATTTCAATATTTTCGCATAATTTGAAGTATCTGTTGTATAAAGAGGATTTTTCATTACATTATTCATCAGTGTTTCGGATTGTATGTGTAATTTGTTGAGTTCTTTGATAATCGGATTCAAGTCAAAATAGTGTATGAGGGTGTGACTATATTCTTCAATTTTCGCGGATCCTAGTTTGAGAGGAATGAGTCCTGGGTTGTTTTGGAGGTTTTGAAGTGTGATTTTTTCTTGTCCGAGTCCGAGCACTGCGGGAAATCTGAAATAATATATACATTTGTTGTTGTTTTTTTATTTACTGAAAGAGTATGTATTTTTGAGAGGCCTTCTCAAATTATCCATATGAATTTTCTGTTGTTGTAAGGTGGAAATAGTTTTTTGTGCTTCATCAACTGTGTTTATCTGAGTTGGTTTTTTGAATTTATTGGCATTCTTTTGGCGGATATGGTTTTTTACAAAAACGTTCTGGTCGGGTTGGAAAATGTTCGGGTCATCCCGGTTTTTGTTGATTTTATCATTGAGCTCGTCTTTGTTTCTCATTAATTTTTCATTAATCTCTGCAAATAATAATTTAGATTTCTCTCTGTGATTCACGATATAATCATTAACAATAATCTGATCAATATTCATATCAAATGGATTTTCATTTTTTATGTGACCTCCGACTATTTCAATAGGTTTCAATTTGGTAGCTGAATGTAATGAGTGATTATATGCGAGCACTGCATAAATCATTTTCATTTTGATTGGGGTTTTTTGAAATTCTTTTGTATTGAGTAAACGAATATGTTCGGTCAAGGTTGAATGTAATCTTTCGATCATACCATTTGATTGTGGGTGATTAGGGGAACAGAAGTGGACCGTAATTTTATGTAGTTTAAAAAGTTCCATGACTACCGAATTTTTGAATTCTGTTCCGTTGTCCGAAACAATTTGTAATGGGACTCCGTGATGGGAAATGAACATAAGGAGATTGTCAACTATTTCGGTTGCACAAAGGGATTTCAGTGAATAAGCTTGCGCGTATTTAAAAAAACTGTCGATTATTGTGAGAAATTTTGAATGTTCGAAGGTGAATGTATCGATGTGAATTATCTCGAAGGGATAAGATGCTGTAGGTGTTATATTCATTTTCATCCGTATTGGGTTCCTCTCATATTTGCTTTGTTGACATATTGGACATTCATTAATAAAGGTCTGAACGGAACTTTTCAAATGAGGCCAATAATATTTAGATTTTATTCTCTGTTCCGTTTCATCAATACCACGATGGTTAGATTTCCCGTCGTGATAGTTTTTTATTATTTCTGGAATATCGTTCCTGTTTGTCACGTCGATTAATTTTACAAGGCATCTTTTTAGTTTAATTGAAGGCCACCTGAAATATTTTTGTATCACCACTGAAAATCTCTCGTAAATACTAGAATCTTCAAAATAAAGGTGATATTGCTTATCGGGTAAAACGTAATTTTTTATAAATTGCACAACATCGTCATCGAAATTATTCAGTGATATTTGGGCTGATACTCTTCTTTTTTTTTTCGAATAAAATCGTTATTTTTGGTTTCGCTGGACTATGTAGAACTTAGAAGTTATTATTATTTGGTTTTGGCCTTGATTTAATGGAGATTCGGATATCGGAATGCCTACTATTGGGTTTTGATCAAAATTAGAATGTATAGTAAGGTCAGAATTCGGTTGATTTTGTTCTAGTTCGGGTGGTTCGTCTTCATTTACAGTTTCGAGTGTTTCATCATCAGTTTGTACGAGGGTAGAAATGTTGTCAAGTTCGACATCCCGTAATTCATTATGTGAATCATTGATAACTTTCGTGTGGATTTCAATACGAGATAAGGCGTCAACGTTTGTATTTAATTTTCCTTTTTTGTAAATAATATGATAATCATATTCTTCTAGTTTGATTCGCCATCGTAATAATTTTGAATTTGGGTCCTTCATTGAGAAAAGCCACTGAAGTGGTTTATGGTCGGTTATAATGTTGAATTTACGTCCAAAAATATAAGGTCGAAATTATTTCGTGGCCCAAACGATAGATAAAAGCTCCCTTTCAATAACTGAATAATTCCTTTCGGAGTCATTAAGTGTGCGTGAAGCATATGCAACGGGAAGATCACTTCCAATTGGGCCTTGAGATAATACTGCTCCCAGGGCGACGTTGCTAGCATCAGTTGTCAAGTTGAAAGTTTTCGTAAAATCGGGGAATTGTAGAATTGGTTCATTCAAAAGAAGATTCCTACATGTCTCAAAACAAGATAAGAATTCATCATCATGTTTGATCTTGGATCCTTTTTTTAGACATTTAGTTAGTGGTTTTGTTAAATTAGCAAAATTGTCGATGAATTTACGGTAATATCCTAGCAAGCCTAAGAAACCTAATTTCTTTTGTGGTTTTTGGGAGAGGATAGTTTTGTATGGCTTTAATCTTGTCTGGATTTGGTTTAACACCCTGTGGGGTAACAATATGGCCTAAAAATGCTACCTCTTTACGCAAGAATTCTGATTTGTCTAACTGAATTTTGAAATTCGACTCTCTGAGCCTGAGAAAAACTGATTTTAAACGTTCGATATGTTCTTGTAAAGATGTCGAAAATATTATTATGTCATCGAGGTAAACCAAACATTTTTCATTTTGGATACCTCTGAGGATGTTGTCCATAATTCTCTGAAACGTTGCGGGTCCATTTTTGACCCCGAATGGCATGCGTAGATATTCAAAATGACCACTTTCCGTGCTGAATGCCGTCTTCTCAATGTCCTTTTCATTCATCTCGATTTGGTGGAATCCGCTAGCCAAATCGAGCGTCTTAAAATATTGACATTTACCTAGTTTGTCGAGCAAATCATTGATATTTGGTAGGGGATATCGGTCGTCTATAGTTTTTTCGTTCAATCTCCTATAGTCGACAACAACCCTCCACTTTTGTTCTCCCGAGGAATCAGCCTTCTTGGGTACGACCCAAATTGGAGATGACCACGGAGAATAACTTTCCCTAATGATGTTTTGGTTAAGCATTTTTGTAATTTGTTTTTCAACTTCCTCCTTGTGGATAAAAGGGTATCTATAAGATTTTGAATATACTGGAATTTCGTCGGAAGTGTTGATGCTATGTTTGATCTTGTTTGAAAATGTCAAAAGTGTTTTATCGTCATAAAATATATCTGAAAAATCCTTGCACAATTTGAGAATTGATGTCCGTTCCTCGTCATTTAAATGATCTGTTCGAATTTTGGAAATATCAAGATTTTGTTTTGGTGTATCGTCAAAATTGTTGAAGTCGATTTTTTTTATTTGGCTTCGATCAAAATGTTCTACTGATATTGGTTCTGAAAGATCTATGCAAATTTGATCGATAGAATTATTCAAAATGGTTGTTAACGCCAATCCATTCTTTGCCAATGTTAGACATTCTGGAATTTCACAATTATGAAATTTTTGATGAGGGATTATTATCTCACCATCATTAATGGATGTTCTGATTTTGATAACCTGCTCAGAACGAGGTTCTATTTTGATAGCATTCAATCCACTTTCTATTTTATAATATAATAGTTCAATTTTCGTATATGGGGTGATCAATAGTCCCTTCTGAAAACACAATTTTGCTTGCAAAATTTTCAAACTATCGATGCCGATTAAACCATCAAAGACATTGTGAAATTTAAAAAAAAAATCTAGGAATTGTTTTTCTGGCAATTTGAATATTTTTGAGCATGGAATCATCACACTGTGTTGGTGGGCGGATTTTTGAAATACAGTCGAAACTATGAAAGGATCGTTTCTTATTGCAAGAGGGAACAGTTGGTGGGCTAAATTCGGGTCGATAAAAGATTTTGTTGATCCAGAATCTATCAATAATTTTATGTTATATTCCGGAAATATAATGAATGGTAGTTCGCTAGTATTAACATTATTGTATGAGATCACTAGGGGTTTTATGTTTGATCGTCTAATTGGGGAATGTTCTGAAAATTTTCATTGAAATTTTCCCTTCCATCATTTGCAAAATCAGACTGAATTTGATAATACTGTTGATTTTGATAGGGTAATTCGCACACTTGATTTTCGTATTGATAATCTTCGTTATTTTGGGTTATTTCATTACTGTCATTAATCATTGTAGGTTGATTGATTTCCGTGTTATATACCTGTTCAGAATTGAATTGTTTCTGTGATTGTCTTGATGTTGAGGGATGCTGTCTGAAATTTGTTGTATTCCTCGTACAAATGCTCATTGGCTGAGGAAATGAAGTATGTCTGGTCGATACACTCATTGGTGTAGGGTTTGGAAATTGTCTGTATTGGTTTGGTTTGAAAACATTTTGTTGTTGTTGTTGAGGTTGCTTGAATACTTCAGAATTAGTAAAAACTTTTTGGGGTCGAATGTTCGTTCTTGTTTGAATTGGGATTGGTTGGAAAGGAAAGTTCTGATTTTGGAAGTGATCATTATTATGTGTGTTTCTATCGAATGACATATAATTCTGAGCATGAAATCTATTTTGTTGAGCCATCAACGGTTGTGGCTGATATTGTGGTTTGAAAGAATTAGTTCTGGTTGAATTTTGAAAATATTGAACGTTCTCTTCCTGAATCACAAGTTGTAAGGCTTCATTGAGAGAAGTGGGCCTCATGCAACGAATTGTAGTGCCTAATGGTTCTCTAAGTCCCGACAAAAAAGTTTTCAATGTCAAATTATTCTACAATATTTTTTTGGGATTTTTTGAAATTTCATCCTCATGAATTTCCACATAACTGTAAATTTAGAATATTTAGGCATCTCTCATAAAACTGTTGTGGTTTTTCATTCTGCATTTGTTTCATCATAACCAAGTCTCTATTCAGACATGTTTCGTCTCTTTGGTCAGCGAAATTCCTTACTAGAGTGTCTTTTAAATCCTGCCAAGAAGAAACATTCTGAATATTGATAACCAACTTAGCACTTCCCGTTAATTTGGAAATCAAAGAATTCAGCAAATAAGTATTCTGAAAATTATCGGGATTTGTTAAATCATAAAAATTTTTAATCAAACTGTCACATACGGTAATATATCTATTCAAATCATTCGGATTGCCATCGAATGTTGGGACGCAATTCAAATACTCTGGTTTGAATGTTTGAGTCATGGCTATTCGATTATTTATAGAACTATATGAAAAATCGGTCGTATTTGGAATTAAATTACGCGGGGTTTGTGAGTCAGCTAAAGATTCTTCTTCTTCAACAATTGTTAAATTTATCAGAGCTTGAGTCAAGTTATCGAAATTTGAAACCATTGAATTGTACCTACATAAAATAAACGACGACTATATGCATCATCTATGAGGGTTGCGTCTGGATCGGCGATTTTGTCTTCACCAGGGTCGTTCTCCTCGCAGAAATGGATTAATTTGTGTTCCAAATCTCGGTGGCTTTGCTGCTGAGGTCTTCTTTACGGATCTGCGATAGATTGGGCTGCCTGAAGTTCGAGGAACCACTCCGTTTCGAATATTCACCAACAGTTTTTCCACAAAATTGTTCGATATCCGGTTAATCGTTGAAACGAAAATTGTACGTTCGATACGAACAATTCCGGATAGCCTAGCCGACTGCGCCAAATAACTTAGGATGCAATATAGTTCGGTTTAAATCAATTTAATTAACAACTATATCAACTATATCATGTGAAATCTAGATCTTGACTAACTTTTTTATATTATGGGAAAAAGAATGAAATAAAAATATCTAGCAAAGTTCTTAAAATAAATCTGATACAATATACATCATGTAATCTTCGAAGACGACACCTTCTAACATCGTCGTGCTTCGGTAAAGGTAAATGGACACCAAGGTGGCATTGGCATCATAGTGACGATGTAACACAGGTCTCAGATGTATCAGGCAATTCCGATAACGAGGAAAATATACTTTGAAAATGATTGTTGAAAAAAATACAAAAAGAATAGTAAGTTCAGAGAAAAACTTATCTAAGTGGTACGGGTATGTGATGAAATCTTTGTGGTTTCAGGGTACGATGATTTGATGGTGATAATCGAGAAAGAACGAATAATGATGCTAAGCCGGCCATATAAAGAAACAAAACTGGGAATATTCAATATAGTTGGACAAAAAATAAGATATTTCAATGACAAATGAAGTCACAGACATCCATCCCACTTATAATCCAGTGGTTTTGAACTCCTCAGAGTATTTCTCGTACATGTTTTTCATTACATAATGACATAATATATAATCTACTGTAATTGTAATTGTCAACAGATACTGATTCAGAATACGCTTTGGAAGTATAGTAATTTTGCTAGGCCATTCTGATGTCATCCAAACCGATAAAGGGTTGAAGAAAATCAATTTCAGCACAAGAGAAAATAAACCAACGATAAACGAACAAAGTGAACAAAATAAACCCACTGTCAGCACTTAATCACTTCACAAGTTGGGTAAAATGCGCATATATGACAGAAATACGATTCGATTCGTGTAAATGCATGAGGCTACGACATGATTTATTAATTCTCCGTAAACTGTGCATGTGCACAGCTCTCTCATTTCAGTTCGCATGCGTGCCGTAAATGTTCCTCGCGCATGCACGTTTATTGTTTTTCCCATGGACGTATAAACACAGATGGACACAGCACGCCTATATCTTCATCGCACATTGTTTTGAAGGCTTAGAGTTCGTAGGCAGTCGGGTTGAAGGGAAGAGAGTTGGAAACGATAGACTGTGATTGTTCCCTCCGCTACAGTGGCGTACGTGATTAACGTATCGAGAAGTTTTATTTCGTTGTCAATAAAATTCAAAGGACGATTCAAAACTAAATACACATTCAAATATGAGCTAATCATTGAATAAGTAGCTGTAGGTATATAGAATGAATAAAAATAAATAATATCAGTTATTTTGACAACCCTTATAATCTATCGAATATCTAACGGCAGAAGTATCCTAACTTGAATAAATAACATGATATCAAACCCCTCTGTGATAATTTTATTGTTCTTTATAGGTAACTCAAAGTAAATGTAGAAAGATAATATGATGTAATAAAACAAAGTTTTATATTGAGGTTACTTTATTAATTTTGTAGATACAGTGACTGACATAGAATTGCGATTTCTGAAACAGGTCCTCAATGTGACTATTGATTTCTGAACAGAATAGTCTTCGTAAAACACTCCGTAATCTGACAGTTGATGAATCTAATTTATTCATCGTTTCGTGGTGTATCTTTATTTTGAAATATTTATGAAGGATTAGTTTCAAAAATTGTACAGGGTGGCCATCAATATTATCTCCATCATACCACCAAAATGTTGATATAATTCCTTCGGAATATTTTGTAATGTTTTACTCACCAATATATTCATAAGGTTATTAACTCTTTTATTATAAATATTCGTTGTTTCATTGAAAAATCTAAAATATTTCTCAGCCTCTTTACGAATTCCAATGACTAATTTGGATGCTTTTGTAAGGTTTTCATACTCTTTCCTCATTTTCGTTTTCATACTCTTTCCTCATTTTCATCCGTCAATAACTTCTTACATCTGGAGCAAGTAACAATAGAATTCAAACTCCTTGATATAAAACCTGCTATATAACTAACAATATCATTGGAATACTATTATGATCATGGAATGATAAATAAACCCATTGTTACGCCTATGTTACTCAGATTCGATAATGTAAACATATAGTATTTACGAATGGAATGTCAGATCTGGGTGTAAAAACTTAGTTTTCCTGCATAACCAGCACTGCTTCACCATTTTTACTGTCTATGTTCAAAGTATTTCACAAAATAACTCGAAAAAACACTATCAATCACTCAAACGAAGTTTGGTAAACAAAGACTTGCTCCAAGCGAATGTCAAACGAAACGAGACTGATTTGAAGCAATGTTGCCAGTTGTACATAACCTCTGTTGGATCTGCTACTTCCGCAGGAGTAATACCACGTAATACTACCTCGATTACGAGCAATTTTCATTTTATTGGGTTGATCCCATTTGTTTCAGGAACTTTCTGAATTTATTACGATAGGATTTGATAATTAAAATATCCCAAATGAACAGAATATGATCTTTGACTGAAATTAGGATTTATCAATGACAAGACGTGACAACATCTAATTCAATGGCAGGTGTACAGAATGTGACCATGTCACTGAATTTCTCGGCTTCACATTATAACGTAAACAACTGAGTCCATCTGTGTTTATACGTCCATGGTTTTTCCATAACAGTTCAGTGGGTATGTCTACTTTTAGAATCAAACATTTCAACTGATGAATGCCAATCAAAATATATGTTTATTTCCAATAGCTATTTCGAATTTCAAAATCATAACAATAAATAGAATAAGTACTTCAAGATAGCCTCTTTTCTCATATCAAAACTCCTAAGCGTCCCTTACTCGTCAGTTTTTCGCTTTTCTGTGATTTTATACAGGGTCACTCACGGTCGATGGTAGGTTAGACGTTTCTGGAGAACAGGACGTAGAATTATTCTGAAAATTTGGTTTCTTGGGTAATCAGTTTTGTTCTATCGATCTGAAATATTTTCAGCGTTGCGGCGTTGCCGCTTCTACCGAAAAGTAGCAACAACTTTGTTATTTCAAATGAAACACCTTGTGTTTCATCGATCTCAAATCTCAAAATTCTGAACCACCCTGTATTTGCTTCAATTGAATATCAATTGATAGTAAATGGAAAGTTGATATCGGGACATGTAAGCCGTTTTGAGCAAGAATGGATAGTTTCGGCATCAAAAATTCCTAAAGTTGAAAAATCTCGATTTTCCACACCCTATATCACTGTAATCATTTACCCTAGACCTTTACCTAGTATGACGCATTGACGAAATCATTTCATACCACTTTATATTAGCCCTTTTGAGTCGAAAAATGTTCTTTCATTTAGTTTTCAATTTTTTCTTTCAGTTCACCTGACTGGAAAATTCAACAGTACACAATTTGAAGACAGAGATGTTACATTTACAGTAGGAGAAGGCTCTGAAACAAACATCATTCCAGGAATAGAGGTAGCAATTGAAAAATTCAAAAAAGGAGAAACATCTCGACTCATTATTAAATCTGAATATGCTTTCGGCATTA
This sequence comes from Chrysomela aeneicollis, assembly GCA_029955515.1. Lineage (NCBI taxonomy): Eukaryota > Metazoa > Arthropoda > Insecta > Coleoptera > Chrysomelidae > Chrysomela > Chrysomela aeneicollis. The sequence continues at coordinate 526,150 of JARUHQ010000036.1, forward strand.
ACGGGTCTCAGGAACATAATATACCTCAGAATGCTACAGTAGAATATATTGTTACTCTGAAAAAGTTTGAGAAGGCACCAGAGAGCTGGTCTCTTGACTCTCAAGAAAGGATTGAGCAGTCAAAATTATTCAAAGAAAGAGGAACTGCCTATTTCAAAGCTGGGAAATATGAATTAGCTAACAAATTGTATAAAAGGATGCAATCGTATTTGGAATCTGAAAGTGGTGAGTTTACTAAATATATTAGGAATAATTATTGAACATTCATCATTCCATATCTAGGAAACTCAACATATCAAAATTGTGCAATGTCTTCCAAACGTCAAATATGTTACAATGTTGATAATGATTTCCAGCCTAGGTCACTAATGTTTTGTTTTTCTCAAATATATAGTCAATCTACCTGTAGTGTAGTACCAAAAAATATTGCCCTTAATTATAACCTGAAAGTCAGAGCAGTGATGATTCTCATTGAGCGAAATAATATATAAATCATTAATTGAATACAACTATTCTAAATTGAAATTATGATATAAGAAATGACTAATAATTTTCTGGATAGGTTAATATTCATGATAATTAAAAACATCCATTGATTATGTTACATAATGAAGGTAAATCCTAGTTCATTGCTTGATATACAATGTGTCCCGGTTGCGTATTGGCATTCTTTACTACAGTACAACGCATACATACCGTCGCAACGCGCTGCATCGCGGTAAACAATGGCCAAACAAACGCTCACAACATTCAGACATACCTTACTACAGCTCAATGTGGCTCAACGCTGAGGCGCGTTGTAATGTAGTAAGGATTGCTCCATGATTACGCAAAGATACTTCGGACAATCCTTACCGCGATGCAACTCAAAATAGCGCCAGGCACATGCGCGCGCGGCTCTGCGGTTTTCTTTATTTTTTTTCTTTGCATCGAAATTAAGTGGGTGATGACTAATAAATCAATTTCGATATTTCTATAGGTTGGGACGGTTATAATAAACACTCTGTTGAGTAAATTTTGTTGTGGCATAACATTGTTATACAGCTGGTTCGAAAAAAAAAATGGATACGACTATTGAAGTCGATTTTTACGAAAATGGGCAGTGTATATATTTTTTATATATATTTAATGGTTATAGTACACAATAATAATGTTAACAACAAAGCATGAATGTCATTACATGACGTGAAACAATCATCAGAATATACTGCTCAATATTTCTTGGGAGTAGAATTTGCCGTATTTATTTGATTTTTCGAGCCAGCTGTACATCAAAATTTTTAACAGTCTAATTTCAGAGGGATTTTCTATTAATCAAGCTATAAATGTTGATTTGCATCTTTTGATACGGTTGTATTGACAACTGATAATTATAGATGTAACAGTAACTCAGCTTTATAAGGTCTTGAAATAACGTGATCCAAATTTATCAAAAAATTTTGAAATTTCCTACATATATCTCAAATTTCGTAAACATTTCTGAAATTTTCAAAATATACTGACATTTCTCAAACATTTCAGACATTTCCCGAAAATTTCCAACAGGTTTTTTAATTTCAAAGATAGATATTTCTTACATTTTTGCAATTATTTGACTTTGACCAGATTATAATGTGAGAGCAGCATTCGGAAGGTAATAAAAATGCAGTTGAAAGACAGAGCGACATGAGAAGAAGAGGAAAATAATTTAATCGATGCTCACTGTTTGGGAACCTTGTATCAAGCCCTCGATCAAACATACAATGGGATAAGTACAGGGTGTATCAAATTTGCGCAACTTCATTGCATGGGATTTCGGAAACGCTAATAGATCCAGGGAGGGTTAAACTTAGGCAAATATGCGGCATCTTTTGCACGTTGAATCGCGGTAAGGATTGTCCGAAGTATCTTCGCATAATCATGGGGCAATCCTTACTACAATACAACGCGCCTCAGCGTTGAGCCACATTGAGCTGTAGTAAGGTATGTCTGAATGTTGTGAGCGTTTGTTTGGCCATTGTTTACCGCGATGCAGCGCGTTGCGACGGTATGTATGCGTTGTACTGTAGTGAAGAATGCCAATACGCGTCCCGGTTTTCATGAATAATATGTCAGTTGTTAATAATGCTTTTTTCTTGATTTTGGTGGTGATTGTATGTTAGAAAATTGAAAGTAAGAGAACACTTTTATTTACCATTATCGTGCGATGTTGGAGGGGGGATAAAAAAGGATATTAGTGCTTATTTTAGATAGTCAGCACCTAAAGAGACCCCTGAGTTCATAATTTCAAAATATTACTCCTAAGAAAAAATAAACCACTCTCTAGTAGCTTGTATATTTCTTCCCTTTCATTGTTAATGTTATTATTAATTATATTGCATTTCAAACGTCTCTACCATTTCGTTTAATTCAGTATCCTCGGTGCCATTATGCCACGATTTAGGTTTTTTCGAAATTTTGTTAGTATAAAGATTTGTCTGTAAAATTAACATGACTAACCATTTATTTCAGATAAAACTGTGGAAGAAGAGAAAAATACCCTCCTACTAGCATCCCACCTCAACATAGCTCTTTCCATGTTGAAACTCAAGGACTATTTCGAAGCTCGATCTGCTGCCTCAGCAGCTCTCAAAATAGATCCTAATAACGAAAAAGCTCTTTTCAGACGAGGTCAGGCTCTTGTGAGTCTGAAAGAACCCGAATTGGCCAGCAAAGATTTTGCAAAGTGTCTGGAAATTGATCCCAATAACTCTGCAGCCAAACAACAGCTGGCGATTTGCACCAAAATATTGAAGGAGCAATTGCAGAAGGAGAAGAAAATCTATGCGAATATGTTCGATAAGTTTGCTAAAATGGATACACAGGTGAAGGCAAATTGATATATTATTCATCTAGTTTGATGATTTCTCAATTTGAAGTGCATGTTTCGTAGTTTTGTCATTTCAAATTAAATCCTAAAAGTTGTGATTGCCGTGTTTCTATTGAAGTTATTATTGTTTCTTAGAACTGAAATCACTTTTATGATACCTGATGGTATCTAACACAGAGAGTGAAAACAAAATATTGGTGGTGATTCGAGATGAAGGAAAAATACGTGAGATCGGTAATTATTATTGTTAATGGTGACATCTTTCTGACATCATTTGATATTTCCCAAGGCAATCATGAATCATTTTATAATTACTTTGTTATTTTCCCGCGAATAGTCACTTTCGACCAGACATTTAGTAGAGGATCCGAAGTAAAACCGACCTTCACCCATCTGTTTAATGGATGAAGATAATTTTATGAAAATTAGTTTTTTGAAAATTATAAAAAGAATGGGTTGCCTGAAAAAATCCTGGTCAGGCTATAATTGATTAAAAATTGAAAAATCACTTTTTTTTTAAATTCTAAACATCCTGCGGTCGCGCCGCAAGCCATTTCAACTGTCTTCGTCCATCACACGAGATATTTGTCTCGGACCTCTTTGTCGCACGACGCATTAAAATTTTGTTTTTTAAAATTCGACAACCGTCATTCAGGACAGGCTTTTTGCGGGCAACCTCATATCATTGTGTTCGCAATAAAAGAGCGCTTATTTTTATGTTTAATTTATAGAATAAACAAGTAGGTAACACCAAAATACCTGTTTATACCTGGCAACCCAATAGATAGGCCAGGAAAATATAGGCAACCTTACGTTTGCACATTCTATAGGCTTTGTACAGGGTGGCCAGATAAGAATGCAAAGTGTAGTATATCGGAAACTATTCGTCTAGGAGACTTGCGGTGGAAAAATGTATATATCGAGATACGGTTTTCAATAGCCTATTATTAAGGTATCATTCCACTACATTTTCATGGAAAAAAGTCATTTGATTTTTCAGACAATTTTGCAATTTTTTGTTATGTCAGATACTGCACTTTGCATTCTTATCTGGCCACCCTGTACTTACGGAGCCAGTAACTTTTAGGTAGCACACATGGTCGACTTACCTTCAATCAAGCCTCCCAACAGTCCCAATTGGCTCTTGGATATCGGGCATGAGTCGCGGTCTCAGTGCTACACTTTTGTTGCGCGGTGGTACTTTACTTATGACTAGTCTCGGAAGCTCGATACGGACTTTTCCCCACCCGAAAACACACGCGAAAAAGAAAGAAAAATAAATAAGAATGAATGTAAACTCAAGGTTTTTTCATTGACCAACCAAACTATCGCATAATTCGTTCTTCTGGTGAAACTCCGGTGCACTCGAAGCTTCTGTGGAGCCCCAACTATGGTCATCGTTTTCAAAATAACTCTCAGAGGATCTCAATTTATGTTCGCTAATACGCATCTATTTTTACCTACCTAACCTACCTCAACCCCAAATTGACTCATAATCTATAAACACACTTGAACTTTTTAACCGTTAAACCGTATTCTCTTCCAAATTAACTTTGTTTTCAAATCTGTCAATGGAAACACTTTGTATTCCTTTATACTCTCATAGCTACGCGGACTATTCGTTCTGTGTATTTTCGTATGGTTAAGGAGTACACCAAACTGCAAAGTTTTCTTTTTCCATCCGGCAAATTCCCCGTTGACAATATTAAACATGATGAAGTTTTGGGTATTTGTGGATCTTTAATCACACCAAATCACTTTCTATAAACTTTTATTCTTGGTAATTTCCAATTACTTTCGATGATTATTGATATAAAATACAAAGCAAAAATTCTTACTACTATCGAAAAGGAGAGAGTGTATTCTCATTTTACCACAGACCACAGATTTCATAGAAAACACACTTCTGTCCTTCTGTCAGTCATTAGTCAAAAATATTGTAAAAAGAAAACCACATCCTGTACCAACCTAACCCTAACATATAGACAGAACAAGAAATCTTAGATTGCTTTTTCAACACCCCTTCTCAATCTAACATTTCAATTCCGCACAACTTAAAACAAAATTAAATTTCTAATAAAAATATTACTGAAACAATAATAAACCTAAGTCACATCTAAATTTTACAAACTGATTTCCTGTTAGATTCTTAGTTAGAATATCTGCTATTTGATCTTTTGTATTAATATATTCAACAGACACAGTCTTATCATTAACAAGATCACGAATAAAGTTGAATTTAACATCAATATGTTTTAATCTTTTATGTTCCCATTTTTTTGTTAGTTTAATACAAGATTGATTATCCTCGAATATACTGAATATTGTTCTTGCATAGCCAAAGTCAAATAATAAGTTTGATATCCAAATGCCTTCTTTTGCAGCTTCTGCTAGGGCTACATACTCTGCTTCAGTAGATGAAGTCGCAACATTGCTTTGCTTCTTTGTTGACCAACATACAGTGCTTCCAAATACTTTATAAATGTATCCTGTAGTTGATTTCCTGTCGTTTTCATCTCCAGCCCAATCAGAATCTGCATAGCCTATCAGTTTCACACCTTTGTTATGTTTGCTGTAAAATAAATTGTAATCCATTGTTCCTTTAACATACCGTAGAATCCTTTTGAGGTCATTCCACAATTTTAGAGTTGGATTATTTTGTTGCCTACTACACAAGTTGACAGATATACTCAAGTCTGGGCGTGTTCCCAACATTAAATACATTAAACAGCCTATTACTTCACGTATGGGTTTATTTTCAGATGGTATATTTTCCTGTTCAAAAGTTGAGATTGATCCACTATCTAGAGGATATTTGTTCTCTTTACAATCGATCATTTTGAAACGTGTTAATATATCTACAATATAATTTTTTTGATTCAGATACATTCCTTCTTCTCTTTGAATGATATTGATTCCTAAAAATGTCTTTAATTCACCTATATCTTCCATCTCAAAATTTTGTTTCAATTTCAATGTCAATTTTTCAATTTCATTTTGATTATGCTATTGCTAAAATGATATCATCAACATAAAGCAGTAGGTATATAGTGTTCTTTTCATTCAATTTTGAATATAAACATGGATCATTTAATGATTTGATCAAACCTTCACTCTCAGCAAATTCATTAAACCTTTTATTCCAACAGTAAGGTGCTTGTTTCAAGCCATATAATGATTTATTTAGTTTTAGTACTTTTCCACGTTCTTCAAATCCTTCAGGACATTTCATATAAATTTCTTCATCTAATGTTCCATGAAGGAATGCTGATTTCACATCTAACTGATGTGAGTACAAATTTTCATAGTTAATAACAGCTAATAGTGTTCGGACTGTTGTTAGTCTTGCAACAGGTGCAAAAGTTTCTTCAAAATCAAGTCCTTCTTTTTGCATGTACCCCTTTGCAACAAGTCTGGCTTTATATTTGATTATTTCCCTATTTTCATTTCTCTTTATTCGAAAAACCCATTTGTTATCTATTAGTTTTTTATTTTCAGGTTTCTCAACAAGATGCCATGTTTCATTTCGTTCCAATGATTCTAATTCATCTTTTATAGCCTTTTTCCAGTATTTATAATCACTTTTAGTTTTTGCATCTTCAAGACTTTTCGGTAAATCTTCTAATAAACATTCTACGTTCAATGCTAGATGTTCTGTTTCTAATTCATAATCTTTTAAATAAGTTGGTGTTTTCTTAGGTCTTGAATCTTTTCTGGTTTCTTTTTCTACTTCTATTTCTTCAACTTCTTTTTCTTTATTTATATTTTCTTCAAGGACTCTATCTTCCTTTTCATAAATGAGTATACTGTCCATATTAATATTTGTTTCTACATTATTTATATTTTTGAATTCATCAAATATTACATTTCGTGCAACAATGATTTTTTTTTCAGTTGGTTTCCACGATCGATAACCATTATGAGTGTACCCTACCATAATAGTTACTTCTCCTCTTGGATCAAATTTTCCTTTTTGTTTTTCTTTTGGTATGTGGTTGTAAGCCACTGAACCGAAAATTTTCAAATTAGTTAGATTTGGTTTCTTACCATAAAACAATTCAGCAGGAGTAACTTTTTCTTCCATTGCTGAAGTTGGACTTCTATTGGTTAAGTAAGTTGCACACAATATAGCTTCGCCCCACATATCTTTGGATAATCTAGACTCCAAGATCATTGTCCTGGCTTTCTCAATCAGAGTCCTATTTAATCTTTCTGCTTTGCCGTTTAATTCCGGGTTGTAAGGAACAGTGAACTTATTTACTATTCCTTTGGCTCTACAAAAACTTAAAAACTCATTTGAAAGATATTCTTTACCATTATCACAACATAGTTTCTCAATCTTGTAATTAAACTTGTTTGTTACTTTGGCCTCATAATCTTTGAAACATTCAAAAACCTCACTCTTTTTCTTTATTAAATATAAAATAGCAAAATGAGTAAAATCATCAAGAAAGGTAACAAAATAATTTTTTTCATCATGTGTAGAAGGGGATATTGGACCACATACATCACTATGGATAAGTTCTAGAGGTCTTTTACTTTTCTTAACAGTATTTCTTTTAAAAGGTAACCGTGTTATATTACTCTGTGCACAAATTCCACACATATCAGAATAATCTAAATCAACATTATTGATTTTCATACCTTCAACCATATCATTATTATATAGTTTCAAAACATTCCTACTACTCAAGTGACCTAATCTTATATGCCAAATTCTCATTGTGTTTTTGTTAGTTTCACATATATGTGCATATACATTTGGTAAAGTAAACTCTACAACATACAAATTGTTAATTTTTTTACCTACTACTAAAATTTTTGATTTGTTTCTAATGAACACTTTGTCTTTCTCAAAATGAACCCTAAAATCAGCTTTTATTAGTTTTTGAACAGAGAGTAAATTATGTCTCAAGTTTTCTACATATAAAACATCTTTTAAATCAGCACAATTTCCATTATCAAGTAATACTTTGATTTTTCCTGCTTTTACAGCTTTCAAACATTCATTTGTTTTGGCAACATTTACTTTGATTTCATTTTCAAGATAACTTACAGTATGAAAATAATCTTATTTATTCACCATGTGATCTGTTGCTCCTGAATCAACATAGAATCTAATTGTACTTGTATTTGCTTGAGATGAACTTTGCATTGCTTGTGCTATAAATGCAATAGTTTCTTCATTTTTTTGAGTTGGACCTCCATTTTCTTGATTTGCCTGATTTGCTTGTTTATTGAACCAACATTGTGCTCTGTAATGTCCAGATTTTCCACATTGATGACATCGAAAGGATGTTTCTCCATGCTTTTCCATAATTTTATTATTTCTACCTCTTCCTCTTGAAAAGCTTGTTGATTTTTTTCCATGATTTTCATTTTTTCTTGCTCTGTAGTCAATAGAGAATGCAGCTGATTCTTTGTTTAATTCAGTTGCTATACCTCCATTCAATTTCTTGATTTCATGATCAAGTAATTTTGCTTTTACAAATTCAAGTGTCAATTTTTCTGGTTCCAATGTCTCCAAGGCTGTCACTATGGCATCATAGGTTTTTGGCAGGGTTAATAACAAATGACATACAATGTCAGTATTTTCCAAAGTAGCCCCTACAGACTTCAACTCACGCACAGTTTCCTCAAATTTAATGAAATGATTTTCCAATGTATCACTGTTTGTGAATTTCATTGTTAACAGCTTCTTTCGTAGATAAAGCTGACTGGCTATACCTTTTCTCTGAAAGACAGCTTCCAATGCCTTCCACATTTCATATGCAGTTTTCTTGTCTTTCACATACTCTAAATGTGTATTTGATATACACTGTACTATTATGCTTTTGCACTTTTTGTCTAATTTGTTGAAACTTTTATTTGGTTCTGTGTTTGGTGCATCGATACAATGTTTGACATCATGCTGGTCCAAAATTATTTCCAGTCTGAATTTCCAGTGATCATAATTTTTTCCGTTAAACTGTGCAATTCCATATTTTTCCACGGAGTTGTTGCTCGCCATGTTTTATTACTTTTAACGTATTATTTTCCAGTTATATTCTCGCTGTCTGGGCCCATAACCTGATGAAGTTTTGGGTATTTGTGGATCTTTAATCACACCAAATCACTTTCTATAAACTTTTATTCTTGGTAATTTCCAATTACTTTCGATGATTATTGATATAAAATACAAAGCAAAAATTCTTACTACTATCGAAAAGGAGAGAGTGTATTCTCATTTTACCACAGACCACAGATTTCATAGAAAACACACTTCTGTCCTTCTGTCAGTCATTAGTCAAAAATATTGTAAAAAGAAAACCACATCCTGTACCAACCTAACCCTAACATATAGACAGAACAAGAAATCTTAGATTGCTTTTTCAACAAAACATAAAAATTACCCTTTCTTTAAACCTAATTACCTTGTTCCTTTTCCTCTTGTTGTAAATATCCAAAATTTCCCATATCTATGTCAAACAACCTACAATTTTTCTGAACCGAAATAAATTCAAAATCCAACAGATATCGAATCACCAAACAATAATATTTGTTTGCGAATATGGTGCATTTGTGTGTTTGTGTGAAAGGGTGGTTCATTTGAACTCAAATTTGACTTTTCACCGGTGAGTACTTGTAGAGCCAAAATAGAGGTTATGTTTATTAGACAGAGGCTGGAGTGGGAGTTACAGGGCCAAATTTCAGGCTCTTGGTAACACCCCAACCATCTTTCAAGCAGAAGTACGTGCTATAGAGATATGTGCTCAGGAGTGCCTCGAAAGGGACACTAGAAGGGCAAAAATCTATGTTCTATCAGATAGCCAAGCAGCACTAAAACCTCTGAAGTCATACACTTGTGAGTCTAAGGGTCAATTTAGTCAACTTTGTCTTCGTCTCAGTCTCAGTCTTTGTCCTAATTTTAGCCTTTAAGCCAAGTTGAATCCATGCATTCACATAAGAGCATTTATACAACAATTTTTGTCTTATTCTCAAGTCTTCGTCCTAAAAACGTGACCTTGAGAGTTCCTAATTTTCAACTTTATGTTTAGGACTTAGACCACGGAGTCAGTGCGCATGCTCCCCATTCCAGAGTAACCACAGAAATATAATGTGTTAACCGTCTGTGACGATTTTTGGCAAATTTGCGAATGTAGAATAGTGCAAAGAACATTCTTTCATCAAAAAATACACACCGGTCGTGATCAATGTTTGATTATCCATACATGTTTTCCCTTTTTTAAGTAATGACTATTTGTTTATATTGATGTCATTGTATCTTGAGTTGTATAAATAGTCATGTCCTTATTCCTTAAGACAAAGACTGAAGAATGGGACTGAGACTTGAGATAAAGACAAGGATGACTAAATATACCCTAAGCTGACTTGGGACTGTAAACAATTCCTTAGACAACTGGCATCGAACAACCAGGTCACTTTGATGTGGGTGCCAGGTCATAAGGGAGTTAAAGGCAACGAGGAAGCAGACTGCTTGCCAAAGAAGGGGCAAATACACAATTTCTCGGCCCAGGACCCTTCTGTGGGCTCGCCAAGGCCCACTTGAGAGAAGAGTTCCGACGCTGGGAAGCAGATGAAATTAAATCTCACTGGAATAAAGTGAACGAAAAGGCTAGTGAGCCTTTCGCCAAGGAAAGCTAAACAGCTTCTCGAGTTGGACAAAAAATACTTTGAACTGGTAACGGGACTCCTCACTGGACACTACCCTCTGAGGTATCACCTCAAAATGATGAGTAAAACAGAGAGTGATGGTTGCCGCTATTTCGAGAACTTCGCTGAAACTGCAGAACATTTGCTTTGCGAATGCCCAGCATTCTTCTGCAAGAGGCTCAAGTTCCTGGAAGGGGCTCTCTTAGAGCCCTCCGATGTCAAGAACCTAGCTCCCAGGAAACTGATGAACTTCGCAAGAAGCCTCGGAATCCCGGGCCTCGAATAGATTAAGGGTTATACACAAAAGAACTAATAGGTCGAGGTGCTTGAGAGGCCGCACAACCTTAACAACAATCTACAATCTACCTAAGTAAATCTCACATTTTTAATTTCAGCACTTGGAACATCTTAAATCGATTTGAGCTATTCAAAAACCATTGTGTTATCAATCGTTGGCAGATTTTGATTTGTTGTCTTCTCGAATACAGCTTCCATAATGATTCAATCCACAAATTGTACAAAAATTAAAATATTCAATAAAAACAGTATTCGTCTAACCAAAACAAAACCAGAGAGAAGTGACAATGTCAACTATCAAATTCGCGTCAACTTCACGCTTCAATCAAAACATGTTGCCAAGTTTCCAATATATATTTAGGGAATATCTGGTACAAATATTTCGTGCTCATGTACTTTGGTTTTTTTCGAGTTGTTATCGTTCTGAATATTCAGAATTAATAATTGATATGATATATTTCTTCCAACTGTTGAATGGATTTGATTTATATCGTTTTTTGCTCTTTTGAAGACGGACAATTTCCAAGCATCACCAATTAAATTTGCAACTAGACAACATTGCCTGATAGGTGAAATATAATAAAACAGACCAATAAGAGAATAAATTAACAACTGACGTCACGACTCCAGAAATATGGTGGCGTTGATCGCTCGTTTGAAAGGGGCTCTGAAATTCAAAAATTTCGAACAATGCATATACATAATTATGTGCCACAAAAATGCATTCAAATGGATGCAAAGTTCATAACTATTCAGTGGTGTACTTGAATGTCGAATATTCAATGCTAGTCCTAGCCTGCAGGCTGAATGTACAGGGTGGGCCAAATTTGACACTTTTAAAGGGAATGTCCTGTTTCCACACAGCCATCAGTTTTCATCTATCTAATTTGGAAATAGGACTTTCCCTTTAGAAGTGTCCAATTTGGCCCACCCTGTACCTTGTCTCATTCAATACTGTACCCTTCCATTATGATTGTGTCTATACAAGTTTGTACGAGCTCTCCATATGGTGTGATCTGAAGAGTTTTGGTTCGTTCGCCTTTTGGTACTCCAAAGATATGCGCGAAAGGAAAATCTAGGTATGATTTTCGTAGATCATCGTGAAAACCAGTAGTAGGATATTGGGAGAGGAAATGGAAATGTTCGGAGGTTAGGTTAGTTTAGGCATCAGGACAAATCTCACTAGGTAACGGGTTCCACAACTTCGCCGTACGACAAACCATTGTCGATCTAAATGAACACCTAGTAGAAGGTATAATATTGTCTGTTCACTGAAAAAAATGACGTCACTTTCTCCGTAAGACAGAGACATCTTCTCATAATAACCGTGAACTATTTCGAACCTGAAATGTCATACTGGGCATAACCTAATGTTTTTATTTACATTTTGAATAAAGGTCGATTCACACATAGCAGTGACGTGACAGTGGTATGACCGGCACGTGATTTTATCGGCCGTAAAGTCACAGTGACTTCTATTCATATTGGTCAGTGTTTTAGCAGTGCCGTGACAGTGTACCTAGTTTATAGCCAGATGGAAATTTTTTCAGATGAAGAACTTTTGCATATCACACTGGTCTTGGACGTAGAAATGGAAGAACAAGTAGAAGGGCAGGTAGAAAAAAGACAGTGGTCCATAAAGCATGGAAAAATAGGAACAGAAAAAGAATTATACAAGGAATTGCTACACGATGCAATACCATTTTTTGAATACTTTTGAATGTCAGAAAATTCGTCTACTTTCATCCAGATAGCATTCTTGAAATCAGAGCATGTATTTTGAGTTGCACATGTCAAACAAGACATTCATGATTTGAAATGCAAAATACACGATTTGTACGGCCGTGAAAATCCAGAAATATCGTCGGGAACTAATATAACTATCACGTTACGGTCTCGGTGACAGCACTGTTTGCACTGTCACTGTCCTGCGTCGGGCAGATGTGAATAGGTCCCATCAAATTCTTACGAGAATAATTTTGATCTCGCCGGTGAAATCACGTGCCGGTCACAGCACTGTCACGTCACTGCTATGTGTTTATCGACCTTAACCCGCTCCTTTTAGCACAGCGAAGCTTCTGTTTCGAGCACAGAATTATTCGATATCATTGATTCATTTTTCAGAAAGTCAGGAAATAGAAAAAAAGCATCGCCAGTCAGTGTCAGTGATGTGACTGTGAAAGATGTGTAATGTCACAAAGTAGAGATAGTGTTCAATGTGTTCAAAATTGATAAACTAAAAATGCGAGGCAAGTGAAAGTATTGGCATATCGATTGTACGATAGTTAATACAATTTTAATAACTTACGTTGAGTTGTATATAAAATTGAGAATTTCGAAATTCTTCTTTTGCCTGTATCTTTTTATTTTACAGAGATTTTTTCAAAATTTTGCCACTGTGCCATAGCAACTTTATGTGGCCTTTCCAAATATCTGAATTAAAATTATATACAGGGTATCGTATAGATTGGGCCACCCTCAACTATTAATTTTCAAATACGGACCTGTATTTTTCTGGCATTTTTTTGAATGCCAAGAGTCATGTATTATACTGACGTAGTATTTTCATCTGAAATACAAGTGTTTTGGAAATATTGAACTATTACCAGTAAAATCTCAACATTTTTTCCAATTTTTCCTGTATAACTCCAGAACTGAAGAAGCTAGGTCAGATTTTTTTCATCCATATAATTAACCTCTGAAATACGCTACTTTGCCCCCATTTAACCAAACCTCTATCTCTTACACCGTTATCGAAACCCCCATGTATAGACTCGAATTTGAATAGCCCTGTATATTTGCTCCACGCATATTTCATACCCACTGAAGAAAGCACACAAAACTTAGTCCTTCTTTAAACTAACACACCACACACACTTATATTTACTTTTTTTCAACAATTTTCAGCAGAATAAACTAGTATATTTAAAAAAAATTAAAAAAAAGTTTACCAAACCCATTGAGAACCGAGCGACGGGAGCTGAACTTTGTGACGAAACACGTCTTCAAAACTATTGAATATTTTCACTAAAAAGTGTTGAAAATAAGTGAATGTAAGCGTGTGTGGTGTTTTAGTTGAAAGAAGGAAGAATTTTGTGTTTTTAGTAGAAGATATTAAAAATGTCAAATGTTGTATTAACGAAACTAGGGTTTTGACTTAGGACTCTTGTTCTGGAAGCCAAAATACGTGAGAACCTCCAAAAAATTTTCTTGGAATGCCTTATTATTGTTCCTAAAAACTGGTTTTGGACCTATTTGAGTAAAAATATGTATAAAAGTATGAATATGTCGGATTATGATAGATATATGATACGTGCTGAAGTTAGAAAAAAAAGAACATAACTTCAACCTAAAATTAGATCGCTGACGGAGAAAAAACTGAAACAAATGAGCATCGATCGACTTCTATAAAGTAGCGACCTCAACTTGGCAGACGTTTGAGCTTGAGTAAATAGACAATATTATAGTTCCAGCCTACTAGGTTTCCATTTAGAACGACAATGGACAAACAAAATAACTTTGATAAAGCAGTTCTGCAAGTTTCAAACTCGACAATTAGAAAGTGGCCAGTCTGTGTCCATGAGATGAAGACATGATTTTCGATGAGCATCAGAATTACCAACCAGACAATCAGATATCCTCTAGATAGAATCTAGGAGCCTCTGCGTACGTTTGGGAGCTGAAATCCAAACATGCGAATAATTCTCCATTACTCCTCAGGATATAAACTTCCTGATTATTTTTAATTATTATGATGTAAAACTATGGCAATGTATCAAACATCATTAAATTTTTTTGTGTCGTATCAACTTTGTATAGGTGAACAATTTTTATGAAATCTCATTTGTCGAAGCCATGAGAGTAACTGATTTTCGATGATTATTTCATTCATGCTAAAATACACGTTTTTGATTGGTTGAAATGATTGTGTTTATAAGCAATAACACCATGTTTTCGATTTTGTATTTCGGCTCCTGATTGGCTATTGGATACCTACATGCTGTGTTTTCGTTTCTGTATTTCGCTTTCTGATTCGTAGGCAGTAGGGTAGTTTAATTTAACAACGACTTACTAGTTGCAATCTGTCATAGTATTTTCCGATTCCCTGGTAAATAAATGAATGCCACTACACCAAATTTTCGTCTGAACCATGATAAACACACACTATTAATATGTATCCACTTCATTTTCCACAAATTCTGGACAATTTCAGCATCAATAGAATTATTGTAATGTAACCTAACCACACAAATTGTGACAACAATCATAATGAATTTAGCTCAGTAGTACCTAGTGCTTAGGTAATCTTGCCTACATCATACAATGGCATAAATGTATTGTTGGTTTGCATAACGAATCTTCTTGTGTCGAACTATAATGCATAATCAAAATAACTAATTCCATAAACTGTACGTTTTATATTAACAATAAATAGGAAATCATCAAAATGGCTTTGATTTTATTTATGAAATAATCTGAACAAATACAACTTGTGTTATTGATGATTATCGAAAATTCCTTCTCTTTTTCGAAACAAATCATGTTGCTTTGGGAAACCACACTCGTGCTGTGTGCTCGTGTAGTTTCCAAGCAACATGATTTGTTTCTCAAAATCGAAGGAATTTTTGTTTCGATAATCATCAATACACTTGTTGTATTACATGCGAATACTTTTCTTAAAATTTGAGTTACGCGGTTCGATTTTTTTGTTATCTTTTAACTGCCCGAAAAGATAAACCTGTAATGTTCTTAGAGGAAAATCGTGCAAATAATAATAAGAAGGTTATTTTAATATTATTAATAAACTTCGTATGGTTATTTCGTACGTTCTACTTCGGAGTTCGAGAATGCACTTGTTTTGACGATGTCATTCGTATACGCGAGGAAGTCGCACGACTTCGAGAATAGCGCCCCTGGTATGTGTTTTTTTTATGTTTATGTTTTTATGTTTTCACGACAAGGGATATCCTGTAATGTTCAGAGAACATCGTGTGAACTAAGGAAAAGAAGGTAGGAGTTGGTGTTCTACTTGAATTCCTGGAGATGGTATGCCTCGGGGAACACCTCCCTAAGCAATGAGTTCCAAAGTTTCGATGTTCGTTGGATGAACGAGTCTTTGGAAAGGACGTTCTGCAGGTCTCTAAAGTGACCACGAAGGGGCGTGTTAAGACTGAACTGGACGGGTTCATCTCGAGGAGACTGCTAATGGAGGAACGATTGTTGATATTTCAGAACAGCATCGCCCATAAAAATATCCATAAAATAGAGATGAATCGCCAACGTTTCTACGGTGTTCCAGAGAAGTGAGCGAGTTTGTAAGCGAGGCATCACCGTTAAGACGGATTGCCCTTTTTGGAAAGAATATAACAGTTTCACGATGTTTAGGTGCCGCACCTCAAATATGGGAACAGTATTCCAGGACAGGTCGGATCTGTGCCTTATAGATCATAAGCAGCTGACTGGGAATGAAATAGTTCTTGGCTCGAAACAGAAAACTAAGTTTTTGGGATTCACTTTTGGCAATGGACCTTACGTGATTTTCCCAAGAAAGATTATTGCTGAAAGTAACGCCAAGCATCGAAATGGATGATTTCAATGGTATGGTTACTCCTGACTGAATTATGTTGGGCACAGTGAGATCGGCTTTTCTAGAGAAAAGACATGCTTGTGTTTTGTTTGCATAGAATTCTACAGGTAATTAGATCTCCACTCGAGAATTGTTGCTAAGTTCATATTTATTTTGTTAACATTTCTTCCGCGTTCATTTCTGGTTTGACGGGCCGATATAGAAGCCCTGGAAGAGAAAGTGGTATGGAGGGTACTATCATCCGCGAAGCTGTGTATAGGACATGCAGTTGCTTCCAACAAATTGTTGATGTGAAGTAGAAATAGTGTTGGTGCTAAAATTACTCCCTGCGGAACACCAGCATTTATGAGTTGAGTATCAGATGAAACTTCATCGACCACTACATGGAGATACCTGTTTGAGAGAAAACTAGCAAGCAAAGAACACAGCTGAGGGGACAAACCATAACATGGAAGCTATTAATAGGTAATAAGCTTACAAAAAGTTCGTGCTCAAAAAAATACAAGGAATTTAATTTAATATTTTTGAAATAATGTAATTAGAATAGTGTTTTCTGGAATAGTAAAGGTACAAGTTCGCAGCAAGCGATAGATACAAGAGAGTCAGGAGACCTCTACAGGGAATAGTGACAGGCGACAACGGAGACACGAAATCAGTTCGAACACCTAGAAAGTGCATGGAAAATATCCACAAAAGTTTAAAACCTAATGTAGATACTTGGAGGAGGACGACTTAAGGTGGATTTATGCAGCAACATTTAACAATTATCAAGTAAGATTTATCAATTAACAATTAGCAATCATGAGTTGAACTCCCTGTTTTCAATGACTGTGTTTATGCAGACAATTAACAATTATCAATTTAGAAGTAACAAGTAAGAAGATGGCGAACTTTTAACTTTATTACTTTAATTGAACCAAATTTCCTTCTACTGCGCAAATAGTACGCAGATGATCGCTGATTGGTTCCATGATTCATAGGAGAAAGTATAAGAATGGCCCGAACTTTGTTTTGAAGGTAAGGTAAGGTTCCAAATCTTGCAAGTACATTGATTTGATCAAGTTATATGGAAAAGCCCTTTTCTTTCCTCTGTCTATTCACAGGCTTGATAGACCACCTCCTATGCCTTTTCTGTTTTAACATAAAAAAAATCGCAGTCAATAACATCATTATGATGAAAAGTGACTCAGTTTCTTCTAGATCAGGAAACATAATCAAGTTATTATTGTATTTTTTTTCTGAAAGATCAACAAACATGAAAATATGAGGTTATGACAGGGACAGTTGTGCCAAATACGCCTGCGTACTATTTCTTCATGAATTGTTAATTTGGCATGCATAAATGCCAATATTTTCACCACTTCTTTATCGATAATTGATAAATCTTACTTGATAATTGTTAAATGTTGCTGCATAAATCCACCTTTAATGTTGTACTGTTTTAATAAAATAACCAATAATTTCATTTTTTTCGACGGTGAACTGATGAAGGCGTCAGGTACCTCAGATTCAGGTAGTATATCCGTGTTGATGAATACATACTGCATCAATCAAATTTCGATAATGGAATTTTACATCGAATTATACACTGTGTCCGAGATAAGGATGTCTATCATAAGGATCTTGGATGATTTATTTATTATTGAATATATTAGATTTATCTGAAAAGTTGCGGAATGACGAACGATTCAACTCAAAGTATACCAGCCGGATTCAAAGGAATATGGATTGAGGAAAGATTCAACCCAAATTATACATGGTGACTGACGACTAGCGCGACGGAGATTTCTAGCGAAACGGCAAAATTTTTGAGGTTTTTGTCACTTCAGTAGTTTTTATATTGATTAAGGCCATATTTTAAAATATACACAAAGTTGTGGCATATCAAAGTTTTATGTTTTTTCTGATGGAAAACCATGTATTTCATTGAATTTTCAGATTCTCCCTGGAAAGCTGGGGTTTGGCGGAAAGATAAAAGGATATGATAAAGGGGGTAAAAAATATAGATTTTTCAATTTTTCGATTTTTTTGTGTGGCAACTATTCATCATTGGTCGAAACGGATTACATGTTCCTGTCAAAACTTTTGATTAACTCTGACATTTACTGAAATCACATACAGGATGATGTAGAAATCAGAATTCTCAAGCACCCTTTTTATATCTCAATTAATCAATAATGAATAGTTTATTCGACAAAAAAATCACAAAGTTGAAAAATTTTTATTCATCACACTCTATATCTCTGTAATCGTTTTAAATAGACCCCAATTATGCTGGATCGATTAAATCAGCTTTTTAGGGAGAATTTAAAAATGCAATAAAATATGGGGTGTTTTATTGGGACATCCTGTATATTCAGAAATAATTTTAAAATAAGGCATTTATCAATATAAAAACTACTGAATTGACATAAACTTCAATAGTTTTGCCTTTTTGCTATAAATCTCTGTCGCGCTATTCGTGAACCGCCCGTGCTGTCAATAAATTGTCTATTAACATCACTCACGCTTTTTACTGTGAGGTAAATATATAACAGAGGGATTTCTATTACGTGACTTGATTCAATTCACTGCACTGCTATAATAGGCCTACGTTCTCAATATTTTTTACGTGTCATACATGTGAATGCGAATAAAAAGACATTTGCAAATCGCCATCAAAGACCCCGAAAAGTGAGAAGTGAATTCAAATATAATCAGATATCCTCGATACACTCTCCGGAGAATTGATTTAAATACCCCGATTCAAGAGCCAACTCAAAGTAGGTATATCGAACTTAAATATTGTATATAATCGGATACCTGGTCAGGAGCCATACTAATAAATAATAATAATAATAATAATTTGTCAAGGACTCTTGGACGGCTGATTCATGAGTCGACTGAGTGTAAATAATGCTAGTTTCATATTCACAGATAACTACTTCAGACTCGAGAAAGGCTTGATTCTTGAGAATAATACAGACTGTCCCATTCTTCGATGTTTTGTTTAGCATAAGAAAACTATATACAGGGAGGGCCAATGGAAACTTTCCACCCTAATTTGTAGGAGTTCAAATCAACATCTTGAACAACGCTCGAATACGTCGATATTTGATTTTAGGGGGAACTAATTTTCAGTTTTTTTCACCCCCGTAGCTTTAACCCTGTAGCTGGGGGGTGAACAACCCTCAAAATTTGAATAGGGAAAAGGGGTCGTGCCATACCTCTTTTTGAAGGTCTCATTGAGTTCTTCATGACCCTATAATTTTGCCCTATTATTGTCATCGATAACGAAATGACAGGTTGTCAAAATCTTGGTAAGAGACTATTGTTTTCGTAATAAAAATACCAAATCATTCGAGTTACCAGTGCAATAATCAGGTGGACACGTCAAATTTAAATTCCAAGCTGTTCAAAATGTCAGCCATGAACATTCCACAATTTTGATTTTCAATCCCACAAATTTCCCACTCTATTTCCAAGAGTTTGACAACCTGTCATTTCGTTATCGATGACAATAATAGGGCAAAATTATAGGGTCATGAAGAACTCAATGAGACCTTCAAAAAGAGGTATGGCACGACCCCTTTTCCCTATTCAAATTTTGAGGGTTGTTCACCCCCCAGCTACAGGGTTAAAGCTACGGGGGTGAAAAAAACTGAAAATTAGTTCCCCCTAAAATCAAATATCGACGTATTCGAGCGTTTTTTAAGATGTTGATTTGAACTCCCACAAATTAGGGTGGAAAGTTTCCATTGGCCCTCCCTGTATATTCCGTTGTTCAGTTTGGACAGCTGATGCATCTAATACATTTGTGCAACATGCATACAGCACTCGTATATGTAACAATCAGATTATCAATGTATGTCCCAACGTTGTAGACTCACTCTCAATCAAAAATGTATCTCTTACCTTGAGCCTAAAATCTACAATGTCTTACCGGTACAATTGAAATGTATCAGAAATAAAAGTAAACTGAAAAAATTGTTAATTGCAATAGACCAAACCAAGACGCTGTCAAATCAAATTCAAGATGGATACCTTAGGGCATACCAACCGTTTGAGTGCATTAGAACTCTAGCCATTTGAACCTTTTCATTTTAGTTTGAAATAAGTTTCAACTCCAGAACGAATTTAAACATTCATTTGTGAATATTCTATGTTTAGACTACATTGTGATTTGTGAATTTTCTTATAAAATTGAAGATAGAGCTACAAAAACATGCCAAATACTTGTTGTGTTGTTAAGTGTGGGAGTCAAGGAAATCTTGATGATGTGAAGTTTTTCAATATACCCAGTGTTCTACATTTTGCACACAAAACAGAATTGAATGAACTCTCAAAAATCCGAAGAGAAAGATGGTTGAAAGCAAGCAAAAGGGAAGATCTCACAGAAGTCAAACTAAAGTATGTGCTAAACATTTTTTGAAAGGTGAAAAGTTACATAACTTTTCATGAAGGTATTTGTTGCGAAATGTGGTTTCAAATTTTAGGAAAACCAGCTGCTTAAACTGATCCATCAGAGTGAAAGGAACGATGCCTTGAATGACTCTGATTTTTTCCTTATGCCGTAATGCAGTCTTTATCTTCAGTCTCTAACGATAACAGATAATCACTTTTATTATCACAAGTAATTGTATTCACTTTTGAAACCTTCAAAAAGGAAATTCAAACTATAAACACAAAAACACATGTAATCAAATAGACTAAAAGCCCCGTGTGTGCCCTAAGGCAGCCATTTTTGATCACGTGTTCTGGCTTATTACCAACTCCTGCAAAGTCTGATGGTTATTTAAAAAGATAATAATGATAAATCCTTACCAAAGCTTAGTTACAAAGCCAACTTAGTCGCCTTCCTCTATTTTCCTCTATTTTTTTTCTCTCTCTCTTTCACATGTAATTTTTAGCTCTTTCATATGTAATTTGGTCTAATTTTCTCAACAATAGGTATCATCATTGTTTAGAGTACTATGCTGGTGTGCGAATACAATACAAGCATGGCTTAGGTAACCGCATTCTCTGTATTCTATAATAGTTTATTTTTCTTTAACACAGTGTAACTAACATTACATGATCTTATTATGGTAACTAACATTACATTGTGTAACTGACACTGTATCTAATATTAATTGTTTATCTGAATTGATTGATTGATTATACGGGATATCTCGCTGTTTTTAAAAGATAGACTCTGCGGTCTCCGCGAACTACTTTTTTGTGGAAATCACGATACCGCCAACAAAATTTTCATAGCCCGTTTCGTTTCTGAGAAATTCAAAATATTGCATTTTAGGACCACTTCTGTATCTCAGCTATGTTTCAACTTATGGAAGAAGTAAAAACTTTAATTCATACATATTTTTACGGAAAATCCAGTGGCGTAGTCCGATTTTTGAAATGAGCTCTCATTATTCAGGTATAACCCAAAGTTATGTTTGGAACACCCTGTATGTTTTTCAATATTTGAAACAAGGAAGATTTGCGCTCTTCAAAAATATATTACACTCGTAAGATATTTCAAGTATTAGCCCTGTTTTTCAGTTTTTATAGCTAGTCAAGAAGAATATCACTTTAAAAATAGTTCTTTTGGCGCAATAATCAAATTCCACTTCAATTCATAATAGGGTTTTGAAATCATCATTCAATATAAGTAGCTAAACTATATATTATGAAACACTACTATAAATTTGCAGCGACTGCCGGTGTGTTATATTTCATTCTGTATACAGCCCCATAACAACAAATCTATCTATAAGTCAGGCGACCTTGGTCGTGGCTTTTATGCTCATGCGCAGAAATATTTGTTTTTGATTTTTTTTCACTTGTCCAGCGTACAGCACGTCCATGATGAAATAAACATTGACGTTTCATGACCTTCATGACACCCATTGTCATTCCCACAAACATCATGATGCTGTCACTTGTCACTATTGTCACGTATCACCACGTCGTACATATCACTGGTTGAAAATGATTTCAACAATGAATCGGATACCTACTACTGGTTCAGAAGTAGGAATTGTCGAATATTAAATAATGGTTACAATTAATTATCTTCCTTCAGCGAACCGAATCAAAGATTTCAAATACTTTGACACTTCGATATGGTCCCAAAAATACTGAAATAACGAAACAAACTGATACAAAAAAAATAAAATGTTGATTAAGTTGTCGTTTCTTTCAAATAACTAATTCCTGAATGTTAGGTATTATTTTGAATATGGCGGGAAATGGCGGGAAATTATGTCAAGATCTGTGGGATATTGACAGATTTCAAATTGGCAACACTGACTGTTGCTATCAACATGACATGAGTCGGATTACAATTTTCTGGAAGAACTGAAAAAAAATTGAATAGTCCCCCGATGGCATCGTTTTTTTATGCATAATTTGGTCTGTGTATACAGGGTGTCCCCTCTCAATTGGAAAAAACTTCTGGGGCATATTGAGGAACCATAGACAAGCAGTTTGAGATAAGATACTGATGTCCGGAAGTGCATGGTTTTCAAAATACATGGTGTCAAAGTTTTTTTCAAAAAACTTTTTTTTATTAATATTTCAAAGACACGTTAACCGATTTTCTTGAAATTTGCTAGTGATGTAAGCTTTAATAAGACGCTCAGTTAGCACTAATTAAATGTTAATTATGACTTCCAGTGGCGCCCCGGGGGACAGTGTCACGAATAAAAATGACAAAAAATGTACGCTGCTGACTTTTTTTAAAAATTTTATATATTTTTTAGAAAGCTCAGTTAAAAATACAACTTTTTTGTCACTTGATATTTTTTCGTATCTCTCTCCGTTTTCGAGAAAAAAATTTTATTAAAAACTTTATTGAAAGGTTCATTATTATTAGAAAGAAAAACAAGGAGGCTTTTTTACAAATAATTTATTATTAATTAGTGGAGCAAATGCTCAAAGTGTCCACCATGCATTTCGATGCATTTTCTGCACCTGTCGAGCCAGGATTCGCGCACCCGAGCAAACACGCCTGGATTGTTCGCGATAAATTCCGCTGCCACCACAACTCTAGCAACTAGGTCCTCCATGGTCGGCACAGGAGTTGCATAGATCAATCGTTCCATTTCGCCCCAAAAAAAATTCTCGAATAGGCTGCAAAGATAACAAAGCCTCTTAGATTGGCTGTAAAACAGAAACGCGCAAGAAAAAAAACACAGAAAGTTGCCATTTCTGCAATACTTACCACGAATGAGCCGGTCTCCCGTAGATTTTGATGAATTTTGATAAAAATCTTATGGTTTGGCAATTCACGATTTGGGAACCGCTGCCCGTACAACCGTTGTGCTAACAAAGAATTACCCCGCGCTTCCCCATACAAGAGATGCATATCTGCAAGCTCGGCTAATTCAAACCGATTCATTTTTGCAATTAGTGTAACGTTTGAAGATAATTAAGTACTTAGAAACTGACACTTTTACTAAAGTTTGACATGTTTATGTGTTACCATGACAACATTGTTTTGTTTTAGATTTTCAGATAATGAACCTTTCAATAAAGTTTTTAATAAAAATTTTTTATCGAAAACGGAGAGACAAAAAAGTTGTATTTTTAACTGAGCTTTCTAAAAAATATATAAGATTTTTAAAAAAAGTCAGCAGCGTACATTTTTTGTCATTTTTATTCGTGACACTGTCCCCCGGGGCGCCACTGGAAGTCATAATTAACATTTAATTAGTGCTAACTGAGCGTCTTATTAAAGCTTACATCACTAGCAAATTTCAAGAAAATCGGTTAACGTGTCTTTGAAATATTAATAAAAAAAAGTTTTTTGAAAAAAACTTTGACACCCTGTATTTTGAAAACCATGCACTTCCGGACATCAGTCTCTTATCTCAAACTGCTTGTCTATGGTTCCTCAATATGCCCCAGAAGTTTTTTCCAATTGAGAGGGGACACCCTGTATAAGTATAGAGATCGTCAATTGTGAATTTCATGTATAACTTGAACCGAGACTTGAACACTGACTTTTAATTTGCCAATATTTCAACACTGCTAATGAGAATAGAAAATGAAATATAAACCATTAAACAAAGTATAACAGCAAAAGTTTCGAGCTCATGCATTTTCAATCGAATGTTCAGTTCACTGTACAGGTACTAATCCCATCAATATATCCGTTCTACTAAGAATTGGTTCAAATTCCATTATAATCTTTAGAATCCTGTTTCGATATTTGGTTCTCAACTTTGAAGTAGGTATATTTAAATTCCACAAATTCTTATCCACTATACATATTGCACGATTTTGAGAGTTCAGCAATGAATACTCACAAACTATCATAAATAATATCATTTATAAAGTTTCAAACATATTGTGTCTCACTTTTCATATCGTAAATAATTGCATTCCAAAGTTGTTGTCCAAACATGGAAAATATTCTTAGAAAGCTAGTCAAAATAAGCTTATAGACTTAACTTATTGGTTTCAATATTTCAGAGAGAAGAAATTGAAAAAGAAAAGTTGCCAAACGTGATGAGTTCAGTTGGCGAATGGGGACAAGAAGACAGAGAAAGAGAGCCTGGAGAATTTGAGAAAGAAAACCCTGATATTATTTTACTAAATAAGACGGGAGAGTTCAAGGACATGTGAAATGGAAATGTTATCGAAATGAATTGAATGTATTTTTTTCTTCCAACTATGAACATTAAAGGCGAATGATAAATTTGATGTGAATATTATTCTCGAAAATGATAAAAAATATTCAATTTCAGTTCAATTAGGCAGCACATAAAATCGATATCTGATTTTTGCTTCATCATATAAATTATGATCCTTATACAGGGTGTTTCACAGTGGATGGAACATTAGAAGTATCTGGAGAACAGAAAGACACATCATTTCGAAAATTCGTGGGCGTTGATTATCAAACTTGCTCTATCCGTCTAAAATATTTTCATCAATACAGTGTTGCCGCTTGTATCAGAAAGTAGTAGCTACTTTGTTATTTCAAATGGAACACCTTGTATTCCATTTTCATATTCTTCCTGAAGAGCTGATTTCGTCTATCTATCATACTTGGGGTATAGCGAGAAAGATTACAGAGATATAGGGGTGAAAAATCGAGATTTTTCAACTTTAGGAATTTTTTGTGTCGAAACTATTCATTTTTGCTCAAAACGGCTCACATCTCCCTATATCAACTTTTCATTTACTATCGATTGATATTCAATTGAAACAAATACGGGTGGTTCAGAATTTTGAGTTTTGTATCACCCTCTATTTGTTTCTATTAAATGTCAGTAGATAGTAAATGGAAAGTTAAGATAGGGACATGTAAGCCGTTTTAAGCAGAAATGAGTTGTTTCGACACAAACAATTCCTAAAGTTGAAAAATCTCGATTTTTCACATCTATATCTCTGTAATATTTCTCGCTATACCCCAAGTATGATCTATCGCCAAAATCAGCTCTTCAGGAAGAATCTCAAAATGAAATGGAATACAGGGTGTTCCATTTGAAATAACAAAGTAGCTACTACTTTCTGATACAAGCGGCAACACTGTATTGATGAAAATATTTTAGACGGATAGAGCAAGTTTGATTGTATAAGCCCACAAATTTTCGAAATGATCTCTTTCTGTTCTCCAGATACTTCTAATGTTCCATCCACTATGAAACACCCTGTATACTAATACTATTCAACTCTACATAATCATTATAATCATTTCTCTTGATTGTTTTTGAAATGTTTCAATGGAGGGGCGTTGAACTCTATTAAGCTTGATTTAATTGCTCTTCAATAAATACGCCCTTATTGTTTGAATGGTTACTGAAGGATTCATTTTTCAATTCAAGTATGGGGATTAACTAAATATATACACTTTTCAAGGGCTTTCAATGAATGAAAGAAGTTGTATAATAATATAGATATATTCTCATGTAATTAGTTTCAATATACATCTAGTTGAATTTTGTTAGTGTAGGTACCTAGTGTATTAAAATATTCAATTTGAATCAATATATAGGTAATTATATATAGGAGTAGTACAATAATATACAAATGCCAAGAATTCATATTAAAGCATCAAGTAGAAAAGCCACGTAATAATGAACTTTAAAACATATTTTCAACACAAATATGAAATAATTACAGCGAGTTGAAGCTCTGTGAATATTTACGAGAAAAACTTTTGTATTTTCCAATTAGGTATATCAATAAAATTTTGGGAAACGGTAATTTCACTCATATGTGATGTTTTAGAAAAGAAACTGAACAAGAAATATGATTTATGTTAATACAAAAACACCAGTGTTCGAAAACATTTCACATCAATAGGTATAGGAAATCTATAAATTAAGCTAGTACCAACCGATTGTTAAGCGTGAAAATATTGAAACCATTTTTATAATTCAATTGCACCTGTAATTATTTCAAATTGAGAGTACTAGTCCAGAGTTTCCAAGTTCAATCAAAACTTGAGATTAGCGTTTTCAAGAAGTTGAATTCTGATATACCTAACTTAGTGAACAAAAAGTCTGTTCTCTTTTATTTCTGGTCGCATACACTTAGTGAACATTTCCCTACAAAAATACAATACATATTCTATTCTGTATTTATTCTACACATCTATTGTTGAAGGAGGATATTCAGCATTACAATGTTGGCTTACCCATTTTTGCTTAAGGTTATATGAATTCGAGTCTACTCTATGAAAAATTTCAAATCTCACTAATATGACAGCATAAAATCTAGCTTTGTTGAAGTTGAACAGATTTTCGGTCATTCCTTGAAATTCAATGCGATATAATCAATTATTGTTATGATTTTTGGACAAACACGTCACTCGTCAAGTCTGTTATGGAAATCCAAATTCAGGGGAAAGAATTGTCTGTAAAAAAATTATAATTTCTTTCTGGACACATTTATTCGTTTCGTTGACTTCAAAAAGCATCCTGCATGAAAATGCTGATAGATATATACCTACCTAATATTTACTTTCAGCTCCGATACAAAAGGATGTTGAGTTAAATTGGTTTCTTGGTAATAATAAAACTTGCGATGCTTTTTACGGGACTTG
Source organism: Chrysomela aeneicollis (assembly GCA_029955515.1). Classification (NCBI taxonomy): domain Eukaryota; kingdom Metazoa; phylum Arthropoda; class Insecta; order Coleoptera; family Chrysomelidae; genus Chrysomela; species Chrysomela aeneicollis. Next base: position 553,555 of record JARUHQ010000036.1, read on the forward strand.
TCTGGTCCAAATATATATATAAATTTTGTGGAGAAAGTGCAGCTTCACAATATTTACGTATTACGCTCATTACTTCAACAATGGAATATGTTGATATGTGTTTTGATGTGTTGTTCAACCGCCAACTTAGTTGCGAAGAAACCCTCGTAAGTCTAGGACTTGTAATGGGTTAGAAAGACTGGGACCTTGACTTTTCAAGTGTCATCTGAAGCACTACTCGGCTGGTTACCGTGGAGAGTCCGAAGGATTGATACCTATATATATATATATAGGTACTTACCAATAAGAATGTTAGGTTTGTCACCTATATATCTCCTCCCGGTCAACGATACTAAAAAAATAATTTTTCCGACAACCTACCTGAAATACTGCACTGTAAACAAAATACACAAAATAAGATATTTCGCACTAGTGCGAAATGAAACATTCATCTCCACGCTCTGCGATTGGTGTGTAATGATGCCAAATTTTGTCAATACATTTTATCGTCCAGAAAAACTAATGAATATTTATAGCTACAGGTGGTCTCGGCTCGAAATATAAACAAATTTGTATTTCCTTTATAGAGGTACCAAACTATATTTAGACTTAAGGATGAGTGTTTGTTATAATATGTTCTGATAGAAGATTCGAATTGGATGCATTTAGAATGGCAATTTCATTTACGAGATTATTGAGAACTATCATGCATATATTATATTATAACGAGAATGAAGTATGATATAGGTCATATTAGGATATAAAGATTTTGTAAATACGGGGCACAATACGATGACTAGTATAATTGGAGGGGAATCATTCGAGGAGAGGAAATTAGGGAACCAATAGAAACGTTGGTTTTGTTTACACTTCAAGTTAGCTCGTGTATAATTTATGGGCATGAGATCTGAAGCCGTAAAAACTAATTATTTCAGGAACCTTCAACTTAATTATGTTTATACTAACTTGATCGAAGAGTAATGGATAAAACGCAAAAATATGAGATTTATATCTGAAATAGTTCATATTGAATGTTTTTAACATGACAATACTTTTAAAAATGATTTACATTTTACAAAATCGACATGAACCACTACTTAGAGTAATTAGCGGGGATGGGAGGTTCCTACAATTTTCTCATGAAAAGTCCCTATAAATTCTCTGAAACCAGAATCAGAGAGCAGAGCAGTTCCAAGATCCAACAGTTAATGTCAGTGCAACCCTCGTAAAGTGTGTTTCAAGTGAACGTGAATTTGCAGAACAGTGAAAGATGGATTACCATGAGACAGTTCGGTTTTCGTCAATTGAATGAAAGTCATCTTGTTGTGCCGGTATTCAGTTCAATTAACGTAAGTTCTATAGTTCAGGAAAACATCTCAAAAGTTACTATGATTGTGATCAACCACCTAACATGTAAGAAATCTTATTTATATTGCCGACTTTGCCTGTCTAATTGATTCAAATGCTAAGTAGATATTGGTACTCTGAGATAATTGTATTCATGTCTACACCCACTATTCTTTCTCCTGCTTAAATATTCACGAACCCAGTTAAAGAAGTAATATTGTTACCACCCTGTATAGGCCAACTTGAATAAAGCAGGGTGTCATAACAGGTGCGATTACCTAATATAGTTAACTATATTCTGATTTTTATTCATAGGTAGCTGTGACAATGACATATCTACAAATATTATAGTGTCGATGTGATTTACCAAGTAGATAGGTAACGAATCGTATAATTTGTTCAGTTTTCTTTGCTGCAATGTCATCCAACGATAAAATGGTAGATTCTACTCCCCCAGAAGTATGCAATTTAGGTTTGATAAGAAAATAATAGTATTCCGTTAGTACTGAACAATTGTTCAAATATTACCATCAATAATTATTTTTCCAATATTTCATAAATACAGACCAAAATGTACCCAAATATTTTTGTTAAACGTTCAATAAAGTTTGTTCTCTTTGAGTGATACATCTTTCTTATATGCTTCTTCAGGTAATTGAATTGGTTTCCTGTAAAAATGATTTGTAAGTAGGTATAATACAGTCATCTTCCCGAAAATCTAATTTTTGGACAATAAAATTCAATAAGAATCAAATTCAATGTACTAAAATTGCTTTTTTTCAGTTTTTCATTTCGAAAATGTTTAAAATTTTGTCCAAGAATAAAATTTAAGCGAAACATAGGCAAAATTAAAATGTTCTAGAAGGGATATGCTTTATCTCCACAACGGTTCGTTTCTCGAAGAAAATTGTTGAGCAAAAAAGCCTCTAAATTGAACGATCCACCCAATTTGGTATCTGAAAGACTTCAGAGATGTACTACGGAAGAGTTTGGGGGAGATAAAGAAGCCTCCAACCCTAAAAATGTATAGCCCTGTAGATTTTGAGAATCTTCACTGTTCAACATGATGGTCTTCCAGCTAGTACCTATTACCCATTTCAAATTGATATCTTTAAAAGTCGGCGAGATATTCTGATTAATAGAAAACCGCCGCTGATCGAGATAGCACTTATGTTTATATGAACTTTTTTGATTAAAATGATGATATCTATAGCCCATTTAATTTTGTGCCTTAAAACCTGAAGCACCTTGTATAAACACAATAATAACAAAAAATGTTGGCATTTCATTTCTATGAACAAAAGCGTGTGAACTGTCATGTAATTCTTGCAAAAGTATCCCTTTGGATTCGCTTCTTCCTTGGGATGCAACAGTGCCTTCAGCCTGCATCTCAGCGTTAACTTTCCACATGGTTGATTCCGAAAAGCTTCCTCAGATGCTGCAAACTCAACACTGAGTGTTTGAGTTTTCCTGTTCTAAATGTCTGCTACATACTTCAATGTTTACCAGATTGACTCTTCCTGGCGCTGGCACTAACTTATGCAGATTGCACACCCTGGTTCAGGGTTTTCTTCAATAACTCCAATTTTCAATGCATCCAGAAGTTATATAATGGTGAACTGAATTGTTGATCACAATTTATAACCATAATTTTCGAAATGGTCATGACGTATTTGGTGGCTATAGTGAACCGTAGCGACTGACTAAGAAAACTGCCAGGTGTTAACGAGAATCGAATTTATGTCCTACGATTATTGAAATTATACTCCTCGATCAATCAACAAAACTCACGGTAAATATAATAGAAAGAAGACTTTAACATTCAATTTCGTCAACTTTGAATTTTATTTCACTGTTTTTACACAGCCGTCGGTAAACTAACCTTTTCCATTGTTGCGATATAGCGCAATATTTTACATTGTGTGAACTTGCCTGACTTCTAGACCAATGAGAATAAACCCCTTCCCTATCTCTTAAACGCTGTATTCTTAACTGAAATGTACTATAGGTTAAATTACAAAACAAAATGCGCAATTTATTCATGACCATCTCGAATGTAGAAAAAAATCTATGAGTATAACTTTCATATTTCCTAGAATATGGTGGAAAACTGGAAATCGTCGATTCTTAAAGTACCTAATCAATAACTTCTCAACTATTGCTGCTAGGATTTTGAAATTTGGATTTCCTATTAAAGTTCGCATGTTGAATTGAACGGTGATATAAAAACATTCAAGTAAACTAAATTCGAAGATATCAAAGTCAACTTTGATTGTTATTTTATTGGATTGTCACACCTTCGGATAGATCATAAAATTGCCAATTCATCAATGTATCCCACTTGTATATTGCAATTGTATGGACATTGTGAGAGCTGACTCCCTTACTTGGCTGGCACATCTAGAGTTTCGAAAGCAACGATGTACATATCACTCAGCCTTTCTCCAAGATGATATTAAAGTAACAGTTGAATTATCCATTTCATTATATCAGCAGCCTCCTTGACTCTGATGTTAAAATGTCCACAATAAAATAGGAATTACACATCAGATCGCGGATTTAATGTGCAGATAAAGTTGCGTAAACTTCTATCTATACACTAGATATGACATGAATACAATGAATATAACCTAGACTCCTCTTTCATTAAAAACACAAGTGTGATATATCGATGAATTGGTAATCACATGATCTCTTTCTATGATGTGAAAATCCAATATGGCAACCATTGAAAATATCTAGTATGCCTAGATTTTTTATCATATCACAGTTGGATTTAGCAGGCGAATTTTAGTAAGTATACCAAATTTCAAAACCCTAGCAGCAATAGTTGAAAAGTGATCGATTACTCCAAGAATCGACGATATTAAGATTTTTCAGGATATTTCAGGAAATATGAAAAATATCATCGATTTCTTTCGATATTCGAGATGTTCGTGAAATTGCGCATTTTCTTCGTAATTGAACCTCTTCGTTTTCGATTTAACAATAGTATACCAGGAAATTTGCATGATCCTGTATAGTCCAAACATAATGCTGACAAATTTCAACAGATTTCGCTACCTTACTTCGTACGTTGGATCACTGATATGATATACAAAAAATGAAAATATAACCCAAAAACCACAAAATATTTGTGACTAGTTTCAAGAATATGTTGGGCAACACTCGATTTTTCGAAATAATTATGTTTCAAATGAGCAATATGTTCTTTGAAGCGAGTTTCTATGTTTTATTGTGTTTGTCCAATATATTTCATGTTACAATCACTACATTTTATTTAATAAATTCCTGAATTTTCCTCATCATTGATTTTGTCCTTTGGATTAACTAGAATTAAAATTTAAATTTTTTTGTGATGATCGGATGGTAAGAAATTTTCACAAATTTCTTATCTATTTCTAATCCTCAAGTGGTACTACCTCTATTTCATAACCATTATAAATCGCTAACTTTTATTATGTATACCAACTCAGTGGAAAATCGCTCTTTTGATGAAGGAAAAGATATCAGTCTGTGAATTAGAAAGTTGAGAGCGGAATGTGTATGTTGAATACAATGTTGTTTTCTATAAGTGTCAAATTTCAATTCATTTCTATCGTTCCTGATTAAGAGTGTATCCAAGAAAGGTAATCCACCATTGTTTTCTTTTTCGATGGTGAATCTAATCGAATTAAATCGTGAATTCAGATGACTCAAGAAATCGTGTAGACTGCTTTTCTTGGTAACCATACTCTTGGAAAATATTGGACTTCTTTTTCTATGTCTTATTTCTCAAACCTGCTCATGAATGAGTAAGCTACAAACGGTGAAGATCGCAGTACCTTCATAATGTTCAAAAAAAACTTTCCGTTTATCTGAAAACAAATCAGGTTCACGCAAAGTTTTGTCAGCCTAACATATTGGTATTTCCCTCAGACGAAAAAAAATCATAGACTGGTATTTTCCATCCTTTTCATGATGCCTACACGACTGTCAAAACTTCTTGTTTCCACGATAAGAATCAATCGTTCGGGATTGACTCATCAGTAAGGCAATAACCTCTACAATGTAGAAATACATCAAAATATATGTCCTAGCAAGAAGGATCTGAAACAGACATATTCTGTGAAAAGTGTAATTTGCCCATTTGCAACCAATGTGCTATTAAAATCTGTTAACAGTTATCGCCGAGGCCGCTTGCGCCCGAGGCCATGACATACACACTATTTTTCGTGCAATCGTTAAAATTATTAGATTAGATAATTGTAAATAAATATATAATTGCTCTAAAATCAACAGCAGTTTAATTTATTTAACAATATCACCGTGTGCTATGGAAATGATATGTTTCAATATATACAAAATATTTTGACAGTTCTTGACAAAACGCAAAATGTCTGATACTGATAGCGATATTTCAGTACCTTTCACTCCTCCTGAACTCAAAAGCATTGTTAATTCGGCGCTTTCCGTTTCAATACCCGAAAAATATAAACTGCAGTACGAAAAATGTTACGGTGAGTTTAAAGATTGGTGTGACAAAATAATCCTTGTCTTTGTAGTATTTTAGAAATGTCAAATTTGGAAGTGATATTCAAATTTGTAAGTGACGTTTGGTTTCCCGGCCGTTGCTATGGATAACGGCCGCGAAATTGAATTTCGCGGACTGTGCTGAGAACGCGAAATAGTGACTTCGCGTGCGATTGCACGAAAAATTATTATTTTTTGCATTGTATTTGTAGAATGATACTTTGTTCATTGCTCACCACAATAACTGATAATTTTGGAAATATTTCTTCTTATCATGGAACAACTCAAAATGGGTCATGATGACCCATCAGTAGCAGTTATGTTTTCATTTTTTCTGAGTAGCAGTTGGGGGTTAAAAAGGTGAAACATTGTTTTATTTGTCATTTCATTGGTGAGTGCCATGGTCGTACGTTAGGGAATGGAATAATGTAGAATAATGCATGGATATTTATTCTATTCAAAATGATGAATATTTTCAGTGGATCGGAATTGTATTATACAGATTTTTTTGTGGTTTGGCATCAAAACAAAAGTTTTTTTTGCCACAGACTTTTATTATACAGATTTCCTTCACGTAGAATGTAATACAAATAAACAATGATAAATATAATGTTTCAGAGAATCAATTCAATTAAATGACACTATTGACACTTTAATCCCAGAAACCTGCTTTCAACCACAAATAAAACAATTTTTTACCATTTCAGGTGAATAACTATATATTGTAACCTATTTTTTTTATAATTAAATAATCCGGAAAAGGTTGCACTGCTAACGGCTGCTTTTCATCGGAAGCGTTTATGGTCATGGGTTTAGATTTTAATTTTGTACTTATTTTTGTTCTAAAGGGCGCCACTTGATTATCAAAGTATTCGGCAGTGTTGCAATCAAGAAATCACACAGCAATAAGAACCCATAACAGTATAGAATTCTAAATAGAAATGATAAACAGGTATCCCGCAATAAAAATATAAATTTATTCTATTAGATCAAAATTTGAGTTGTAGCTTTACAATATAACAAATCAAGGCATCGCTCAATATATCTGGAGTTATCTCAAACACCAATACAAATGACATAATTATGATGAACATATTTTATAGTAAACGCCTATAGTGGTTCATAACGATCGATATATCATATCATAAACAAATTCACCGGGTATAAAACGATATCATAGAATTCATGAATTCTTCACAGATGTATCGCTCAGATAAATGAATAATATTAAATTCTATTGGGTTGAATAACGAAATATAATGGAATGTACTGGCCTTGGTTTTGATGTTTCTTCCAAATCTCAGACGTTTTGCGTATTGCAAACTTCAACTCATCCAGAAATATCTGCCTTCTGCATATAAAGTCCAAAAAAACTAACACAAAGTCTGCATTCAATTTTCAGACATTCACATGGTAGTATAAATATCGTCAGCATACACCCCCCACAATACATTTATCATATGAATCCTAAACATATAATTAATAGATATGTCCAACGAAGTGGGAACCAAATCTAGGTTTATAACATCGAGAAATTGAATGGATCCTTGAACGAAATGGAAATCAATGGTAAATAACCATATAAAAACAGAACTGAAAACTTACCAGAATGGCGGCTATCATGCACATGAATTCTAACAGATTCCAATCGATTGACAATATTCCATGTCAGATTGAGGATTGAGATTGGCAAAAAAGGCAATTAAGCAATGATTTTCACAGTTTGGGTTTTTCCAAATACGAAAATAGAAAATCTCTTGGCTATTCAGATATATGCCGTAGTATTTTGCCAACGAAATCTATCACTCCCCAAACAGGAACGGAAAAAGAAGCTCGTTTACCTCGTTGTTCGAAAATCGCATAAAAATCACGCAAAAACCTATACCTATCTGTTCAGAACGAATGTGATTTAGAGTAGGTATAGCCATCTATTAAACAATTACCGAAATAGTTAGATCCATAATTGAAGATTACTGATTTTATAGTTCCAGCTAGTGGAGAACAGATTGAGAATTTAGAATTTGCATGATACAGGGTGAATATTATTTATTCGAACCTGAATGTTTGAATGAATAATTTTAATAAAAAACATTCGACTGAGACACTACTATGATTCTCTTGATGGTGTTTAGTCAAATAAAGAATATGATTAATCTGAAAACGAATAGTTTCTTTTTCTGGCATTATTTAATGTTACACTACCCCCTTTCAGAAAGAAAGAAAAAAATATGTTCACATATTCTTTTTCTTTTTAAATCAATATAATTAAACAAGTAACATGAAACAAATGGCTGGTCTATAGTATGTTTTGGTATCTTCGCGTACCAGACGCCTTCTAAGAGGGACACTATCAGTATAAGGACAATATCATGGTTATTCAAGTCAAATCGGGTGTGGACATAATTGGGAAAAGTCTATCAACTATCGACCATACCATAAGATGAAAACAGAATACATTAAACCTATTGTGGGAGAGAAAGTCTATTTACTAACATTTACTATTTACAAGAATACGGTAAGTTTTTAAAGTAGCCTTAAAAATAAATGATACCTACTTTAGATCATACCATACCTAAAAACTATACTATGAAATATACAACCAGAACTTGCGTCCAAGTTCGATACCTAGTCAATGAAGTTATGCGACTGACACGTCAGAATTCGAGCCAAAGTATGGTTTCAAATCCTTCACATGCCAGTTGCCGGCATCAGAACCATTTTCATTATCAAGGGAGTAAACTAATTTTGAAAGTCTCTTTCGTACCGTGCACAATACGAATTTTGGAGTAAGTTTAGCAGAGAAGTCTTTAGATGCGTCTGACAAAACTCTGTTAGCACGCCAAACTTTATCGCCTTCTTTAAACAAAATATCGCGTTTACGTAGATTGTAGGAATTTGCATTTCTCTGGTAAGAATTGTGAAGCTTTTTACGAATTTCAACAAACAATTTCGACATATCTTTCAGATTAGATGCATAGGTTTCCCTATCACCAGGAGTTATTTCGAAATCAGAAGTAGAAGTTACTTCTCCGTAGAAACGACCGGAAAGAGGTACATGTCTTCCGAAATTCAGGAAACATGGTGAAAACTGAGTTACTTCATGTTTTGCAGTATTTACTGCCAGTTGAATATTCCGAAGTTCTTTATCCCATTCTTTATGTTTACCGATATAACTTCGCACAGCAGTACCAATAGTTCGGTTATTGCGCTCAACAAAGTTGCACTGAGGCGAATAACGAGCGTTGTACCAAATCTTTTGGACTTCGTACTTTTGTGCTAAAGATTTGAAAACTCTGCCAGCAAATTGAGTGCCGTTATCGACAATAATAAATTGCGGGACACCATATACTAAAAAAACGTCATTTTCAATAAATTTGACTATATTCTGAGCAGTAGCCTGTCTCATCGGATGTAAGAGCGTATATTTAGTGAGCCAGTCACTCACTACTAGAAGGTATGAGTTTCCTTTGATAGATCTCGGGAAAGGTCCCATAATATCTGCCGCAACTATCTGCCAAGGATAATTGACTGATTTCTCTGTACCCATGATACCCATTCTACCTTTAGAGGATACTTTCTGAGAGCCACAGACTTTGCATGACCTCACATACTTGAGGATATCTCGCCTCATTTTAGGCCAATAGTGACACTCAAATATTCGACTGAAGGTCTTAAAAAATCCGAAATGAGCACTAGTCGGTGGATCATGTGCTGAACTTATTACCTGACGTCGACATGTTTTTGGAACCAACAGTTTCCATTCAGGAACATTTGTTTGAAAGGGTATTTTACTCGCGATAAACTTATAAACATTATTATTCTCAACTTTCCACTGAGGAAAATGTGCAGGATTTGCTAAAATTTTAGTTTTCAGCTCATCGTACCAAGTATCAGTACTCTGCCAATTGATAGTTAGGAGAGCTACTTCTGATTCAGAGGTAGGAATGCGTGATAACGCATCTGGCACAACATTCGAGGACCCCTTACGATGAATAAGATCAAAAGAATGCCGTCTCAATTTCACAGCCCAGCGTGCAAGCTTTCCAGTAGGATTTTTCATATTATTGAGCCACAGAAGACTGTAATGATCTGTGATACAGTCAAATCGGACACCTTCTATGTAAGGCCTAAATTTTTCCGTGCAAAACAAAACTGCCAAGCATTCTCTCTCCGTGACAGAGTAATTCCGTTCCGCTCGAGAAAGAGAACGACTAGCGTAAGCTATAACACGTTCTTCATTATCTAATATTTGGGTGAGAACACCACCAAGTCCGGTATTAGAGGCGTCGCACTGGATAGTGAATTTTTTCTTGAAATCTGGCTGACACAGTATGGGTGCCGAGACGAGAGCTTGTTTTATTTTGAGAAATGATTGTTCTGCTGAATCAGACCAAGAAATACGATCATTCTTCTTTTTACCTTTGATATGGTCATTCATTGGTGCGAGAAGAGAAGAAAAGTCTTTTAAAAAACGTCTATACCATGAACATAACCCAGTGAAGCGTTTTACTTCAGTAACTGTGGTAGGACGAGGATAGTTGACTATTGAGGATACTTTGTCAGGATCTGTTCGAAGTGAATTTTCACCAACAACATAGCCCAAAAATTTAAGAGAGGTTTTGAAAAATTCACATTTGTTTATGTTAACTGTTAACTTAGCTTCCTTCAACCGCGATTTTACTTCATTCAATAGTGATATATGTTCTTCAAAAGAGGAGGAACAGATAATTATGTCATCTAAATATACGAAAATTTTTGGTTCGTACTTTGGTCCGAATATTGCATCGACCAACCGTTGTTGCGTTTGCGCAGAGTTACATAAACCAAAAGGCATTACAGTAAATTGATAAAGACCTCTACCGACAATACTGAAAGCAGTTTTTTCTTTGGATTTAGGATCCAAGGGAATTTGCCAGAAAGCCTTTCGGAGATCCACCGAAGAAATGTATTTGGCATCACGTAACATGTTCAGAATGCGGTCAATATGCGGCAATGGATAGGAGTCATGTTTAGTTAACTCATTTAAAGAACGACCATCGAAACAAAATCGGTAGGTATTGTCCCTCTTTTTTACCAAGAGAACTGGTGAGCACCATGGGCTATTCGATGGCTCTACTACACCCAGTTTTAGCATTTCATCGAGTTCCTCATTCAAAATGTTCATCATGTACGGAGACATGAGGTAAGGGCGCTTTTTGAAAGGCTTGGCATCACCGGTATCGATATTCATAACTATTTTGTCAGTACGACCCAGCTCTTTTTCTCCGCTGATTTCATCAAAAGATTTTACTATTTTTTCTGCTAAGATTCTTTGATCTGGTGATAAGTTATCAAAAGTACATAGATCTGGCATTAAATTTTCTTCTGGCGAATGATTTAACACTGAAATTCTCCTATCAGAAATTCTACTTTGAACATGCCATTTATTTTCTTTGAAATCAATAGATAGTAAAAATTGACTGGCAAAATCACTACCGAATATGAATTTTTGGGGTATTGAAGGAACAACTAATGCCCTTATAATGTGAAAAGCATCTCCAACTGAAATTGGTAAATCTACTTGACCAGTGACTATCTGTTCAGTTCCATCAGCAGTCGAAAGTGACATATGACGGGATGGATTTATTCTTATGTCAAAATGTTCTAGGAATGCGATTCCTTCTTTACCAACAACCGTTGTAGTCGCACCAGAATCGAGCAAACCAGTTATATTTTGTTCATAAAGTCGAACCGAGATATATGGGCGATTATCCAAGGGTTGAGGTATAAATAAAGGGGCTAAATGACTTTCAGAAAATCCAGCCACTTTGTAAGTTTGATAAAATTCTTTTATGAAAGTTAACCATTTTTGCCAATCACTAAAGTTGAAATATGGAGAAGATTTGGCTCTATTACTGCGGGTTGATGTGTTTGAGCCGTTTGGACACATTCCCTCTAAACGTTTTTTGAACAAACCGGACAATTCGAATATTCAACATCAGGTAAACCGCAATGATAGCAAAACAATTTTCGCTTGATCGTGCAATTACTGTAGGTATGATTGGGCTGACTACAATTCCAACAAGTAACTGAATTTCTGTGATGGTTTGCATTAAAAATATCAGTACTTCCTTCTCGAGATGAAGTAGCACCTTTTGAGGCTTTACTACCAGGTTTTACATGCCTAGGATTGCAAGGTTTTCTACTGAAATTTGTATTCTTATCATGACCATTATTTGAGCTTGATTGTCCATATATATTCGAAATTTGATGAGAAGGTTGAACTTTAGATTTAGATTTCATATATGCCGCATCCTCCAATTTTTTGCAAAGTTTATAAAGTTCATCAACTGAAAGAATGTCAACAAGTGCTAATTGACTTATATATTCAGGAAGCAGGTTCTGCCTGATAATCTTAACTTTTGTTATTTCAGCCGGAGCACGGGACAATCGTTTGAACAACGTATCTAATTGCGCAATAAATATCGTTATTGATTCGTTTCGACCCTGCTTGCGTCTTTTTATTTCTTCCCAGATTTCGTCTTCATCATTGGGAGGTAAAAAATCCCTTTTCAAACGATTAACTAACTCATTCCAATTATTGACCGAAGATTTTATGCTTCTGTACCACACAAATGCGTCTCCGACAAAAAATTCAACTGCCGAGTTGAATAGATCGTTTTCTGAAATATTTCGAGATTGCGCCAATTCAGCAACTTTTTCTAAGAATGAATAGACTTGACGAGTATCTCCATTGAATTTAATATTCCAGTCAGATATCGGTTTAGATTTGAAGTTACTAACGACAGGAGGGGGAGTAGACACTGATAGTCTTTGGACATCCGGTATTGTATTTGCATTATTCAAGGTAAAGTCTGTAACATTATCCGACTGAGTTATTTTATCAAAAAGATCTGCTTCTAATTGAATACTGGTAGCATATGATTCACGCTTGAAGGTACTAGCTAATTCAGCTTCTGGAGCTTCTAATCTCTGAATAGGCATTCGATTTATCCGACCTGATACATGTGCGATACGAGATTTCAATCTGAGAAATAAAAAGTCCCTATCAGTACCTTCGAAATCAATCAATTGTGTAGTTATAGATTCAAGGGTGATATTTATCTCATCTCTTTCAGTTTCAAATGTAAATTGATAACTATCAAGATCAATGGGAGCTGAACGAGATAAAAGTCTATGCAGAATTTTCCGTTTATCTGCTACAGCCCTAGTAGTATGAACATTTCGAATGGCCAATTCATAATCAAGTTCACCAACCAAAAGATGATTCGGAAGAAATGTCTCAGCCATGTTGAAAATAATTACTAACAATAAAGTGACTATTATCAAAATCGTATGTATTATATGTGAGTGAAAATGAATATATTCACCCTGTAAACTGATGAACAAATTCTCGAAGTCAAAAAAATCTACGAAACAATCGAACTATTGTCAATCATAAAGAGGACATCCTGGATCATCATCAAAGTAAAAATTAGTTTCAACGCTATGGAAACTATTTAGATAGGTACTAGAAATAGTGAGGTAATAGACAAATAAATTGTGGGGGGATTGTTCAGGTCATTTTTTGGACTTACCATGAGCATTGATCACCCTGTATTAATAAATCGAATATAAAATGATAAATAATGTTCACCGGGTTTTATCAATTCTTGTTACAAAAAATATGCTGAAAAACTTTATCCTTCCTATCTAGAATTCATATTATTTATTCGTTCAAATTATAAAAAACTATAAGAATGCAAAAAAAATTTGTCAAGATGAAATCGTCGCCCCACGTTCTGCGCGCCACTTGTGTAACCTATTTTTTTTATAATTAAATAATCCGGAAAAGGTTGCACTGCTAACGGCTGCTTTTCATCGGAAGCGTTTATGGTCATGGGTTTAGATTTTAATTTTGTACTTATTTTTGTTCTAAAGGGCGCCACTTGATTATCAAAGTATTCGGCAGTGTTGCAATCAAGAAATCACACAGCAATAAGAACCCATAACAGTATAGAATTCTAAATAGAAATGATAAACAGGTATCCCGCAATAAAAATATAAATTTATTCTATTAGATCAAAATTTGAGTTGTAGCTTTACAATATAACAAATCAAGGCATCGCTCAATATATCTGGAGTTATCTCAAACACCAATACAAATGACATAATTATGATGAACATATTTTATAGTAAACGCCTATAGTGGTTCATAACGATCGATATATCATATCATAAACAAATTCACCGGGTATAAAACGATATCATAGAATTCATGAATTCTTCACAGATGTATCGCTCAGATAAATGAATAATATTAAATTCTATTGGGTTGAATAACGAAATATAATGGAATGTACTGGCCTTGGTTTTGATGTTTCTTCCAAATCTCAGACGTTTTGCGTATTGCAAACTTCAACTCATCCAGAAATATCTGCCTTCTGCATATAAAGTCCAAAAAAACTAACACAAAGTCTGCATTCAATTTTCAGACATTCACATGGTAGTATAAATATCGTCAGCATACACCCCCCACAATACATTTATCATATGAATCCTAAACATATAATTAATAGATATGTCCAACGAAGTGGGAACCAAATCTAGGTTTATAACATCGAGAAATTGAATGGATCCTTGAACGAAATGGAAATCAATGGTAAATAACCATATAAAAACAGAACTGAAAACTTACCAGAATGGCGGCTATCATGCACATGAATTCTAACAGATTCCAATCGATTGACAATATTCCATGTCAGATTGAGGATTGAGATTGGCAAAAAAGGCAATTAAGCAATGATTTTCACAGTTTGGGTTTTTCCAAATACGAAAATAGAAAATCTCTTGGCTATTCAGATATATGCCGTAGTATTTTGCCAACGAAATCTATCACTCCCCAAACAGGAACGGAAAAAGAAGCTCGTTTACCTCGTTGTTCGAAAATCGCATAAAAATCACGCAAAAACCTATACCTATCTGTTCAGAACGAATGTGATTTAGAGTAGGTATAGCCATCTATTAAACAATTACCGAAATAGTTAGATCCATAATTGAAGATTACTGATTTTATAGTTCCAGCTAGTGGAGAACAGATTGAGAATTTAGAATTTGCATGATACAGGGTGAATATTATTTATTCGAACCTGAATGTTTGAATGAATAATTTTAATAAAAAACATTCGACTGAGACACTACTATGATTCTCTTGATGGTGTTTAGTCAAATAAAGAATATGATTAATCTGAAAACGAATAGTTTCTTTTTCTGGCATTATTTAATGTTACAATATGTAATACACGAATAAGTCAATAAATAGATAAAAAACGCACAAATCAACGCTTTGAGAATGATAATACGACAACACGAATGACCACGTCATGAATCGTAAACAATCTGAGAAACTCGTTCGAAACACGAAAACGATAGATAATCTTATCGTGGAAACAAGAAGTTTTGACAGTCGTGTCGGCATCATGAAAATGATGGAAAATACCAGTATATGTATTTTATTCGACTGAGGCTCTCCTCCTCTCTCCTCGATACCAAGAGAGATAGTTAGATCTTGCTTTCAAACAATGTAATGCATTAGAGATAGGCGAAACAAAATAAGCAGTACGCCCCCTACTGTTGACGAATATAACTAACGTATGGGCCATAGAATCGTTTGTTCACATTTGGTGCCATATGGTTTCCATATAATTTTCTTTTTGTTAGGTGTTAATTTGTTCGTTGATATTTGAAATTCCGAAAAAACTATCTATCATTATTATTGGCGTACTTTACTGTATCTCTTGGGTGAGAAGAAACCCCAAAATAAGTTTTCGTACCTCCCCAAATACAGGAAAATCTCGAGTTATATTTGTAACCACGTTGAAAATAAGTAGTTGCTGGACAGGAGATATATTTTAATATTTTTATTTCATTGTTAGTAATTGACGAGGTAATTGAGTAGTTTATTTTGCTGATATCTCAGTAAAGACACTTGAAATTCAGCACTTAGTAATGTATTATCTCATTCATATTATAACTGCATGGCTTTTTCATTGTATTCATTAAAATGTGTGAATTAGTGTAGTTAAAAACTTCTACATTTTTGAAAATAAATTTAATAATATTGGCACACAAGCAAGTTTGTTGTTTCTTAACAGGTATCAATACAAGGCATCATTATTTCAACTGTTCAGGTAGGTTCTCACACAGTACAATAAGTAGCATGTTGTTATTAAAATATTTTTGTTTTATTGCTTACATATTTGAAGTAAATCCATAATCAAGGCCTTTTCAACTGAAGTTGTACTTTCAATTAATAAGTATATTGTCCACAAAAACACAACCATATATGCACAAAACTGCTTAGTAGAGTACCATAACTAGATAATATAAAAGCACGAAACGAAAAAAACTTCATTGCCAAGCGAACAATTTGAAAATAGTGAAAGAAAAATTAATAATGACATTCTTCCAGACAATGCAAACAAACTGCCATAGAGTAGTTCTGATTTTCACCGTTCTGGCGCTACGATCTTGATTCCCTATAGGAAGGGCCAGTCTATGTATTTTATTGGTCTGAAGTATTTCCACTGAAGATGACAACTTAGTTGTCGAAATACATATTTGGTTTTTCTCAAATATTTTGTGGTTTTTGGGTTATATTTTCATTTGTTGTATATTCTTCAGCTACAGTCTACAAATCTCTACTTTACCACTGATATGATGTTTCATTATACTGACGGGCACCATTATATTTCTGATCATTGATGCGACTATTTTGGGGTAAATCGAAGTTGAAACGATGAGATAATGACTAAATTGATTGAAAATTTTGTCTGACAAAAAATCACTGGGGCAACGAAATATATTGAATCACTATATACAAATTTGAAAAAATCGAATCATGTAATATGATTTCGTTTCAGCACCATGTCTCTTAACATGATGTTTTCATTGAGTTTTTTAATATAGACACTGTTGATTAAAGAATAAATTACATTTGCAACGATTCATAGATGATATAATGAATTAACGCCATTTTCATGTATATTCAGTAATTTCATTATTGAAACTATATTGCCTCCTATTCATTTTTGAAGTAATGGTATTGCAATAAGTTATCACTGTTTGTCAAAAAATCATTGTGTCCTACAATCACACATCAAGGACAGTCACTGTCAAAATGCTAGAATCAAACAATGAGTACATTTCGAACTCCCCGAGATTTGCACATTTCTGAAAAACATTAGTTTCTTGGACAAAAAATACAACAAACAAAATTTCAAAAAATATCATACAAAGCTCAGTCAAATGAAAAGAATAAAACGAATGATAATCAGTCCTATATAAGTCATAACAAAATTATAATAAAATTAAATAATATATAATACTCTTTGTCACATGGGGACCGACTGTTTTACATTACAATTGGGAACACTCGCTGAAAATGCATCCGACAAGAAATGATATAATCATTCAATAAACAGAAAAATACCGTGTGATGCCTATTTTTTCTTTGCCGGAGTATTCCTTTGAGGTGTTGAAGGGCGGCCAGAGTTTACGCCTTGGTATTGGTATTTAGCTTTTTTCTCCGATGGCTTCAGAATCTGGAAATAAGAACAATCTCAAATAGTGTAATGTTTAATTAGATAATGTTTCTTCATTTTTACAATTCTGTCCTTTTGAACAAGAAATTGGGTAGGTATTATACAGAGAGCCCGTTTTTTGAGCCCTACCATGGGATCTCAGTTATTATGAGAGATATGAGGTCAGTTGAATTGGTGCAAATTTGTGCATTTTCATGCTGGACATTTTTTGTTTTCGAATTATCGAAGAAATACGAGAATTTGTAGTTTTCGGTTTGAAATAGGAAGTTCTTGGAACACTTTTTTTTCAAGAAATCTAAATCGGTCATTGTATTTTCCAATCCGTTCTTGATGTCAGAAATATAACATATAACTTTGGTTTTTCTCGTAGAAGCCATATTGGAATTTACGTATCACACGAATTTTACATGTTGGTCAAAATTTGCAAAAAATCGTTTTTGTGAAGTGCGTCGAAAACAATGGCAACAATTCAACAAACTAAATTCTGACGATTCAATTGAATTTGGAAGCTTACTAACATAAAAATCAAGGCTATTTTGAATTATGGAACTAAATTTAAGTCTATGAAAGTGTTTTCTTCACAAAACAAAGTCATAAAAGATGCTCCAATACTGATGATGATGATGATGTAAAGCGAAGGAAGCGTTGGTGGTTACCGCAACGCAATATAAAGGTGACGGCATAGTGAATGCGGTAACCATTGCGGTGAAAAACAGTTCGTCAACGGTTTATTACGGTGGTGATGTGGTGCAGGCATAATTTTTGTTCAGAAGTCAATGGATTTTAAACACGATTTGTTGGTTTTGATCAAAGATCTGCTTTTATATATCCTAAAGTCCGTGTCTCACGGTCAAATTATTTGATCAAACTATGGAAGTGTAGTCATCAATGACGTCACATCAAACAGCAGCTGAAATTAGAACATGTTCTAAATATTTTACCTGTTTGATGAAAAAGTAAGGTTAGGGTTGTTACCGAAAATCGAAACGTCAGAATACTTTGACTTGACTTTTGGACTGTTGGAAGCATGTTGGAAATGTTTGCTGCTTGAAATTGGACTGAGGAGCAAGGCACGTATAACATCAAAAAGATTACCATAAGAGAGATAAGATGTCAGATGCATTGAATGATATTGCTAGTAATTCTCATCTTTTTAATTGTAAGCACAGTGCAATAGGGAACTGAGGTAGTTTCGATAATTATTTGGATCTATACCAATCTGATTTCTTGAAAAATCATTGGTAGGACTCCTCTACCAACATTTCTTCTTTGGAGCCATCGCCTTGTCCATATTTTTCGTTTCTTCTTCACTAATCTCTGAAGGGGTGCGCAACATACCATGAAATAAATGTTTAAGAGATTTTTGTGTATTATTTCTATTCATATATTGTTGAAAAAACGCGTTTGGATAATGAATGCCGATTTCTTTTTCGTTATGATCAATTAATTTTTGAAATATTTAAACAAACGTCTTCAAATCGTGTGAACAGGATTTCTGCACATTTCAAACATTTGAATCAAATAGACAGAAATGACGTCACGTCAAACAAATTTGATCAAATAGTTTGACCGTGAGACACGGATTTAAGAAGTAATCAAATAAGACCGGCGTCAAACGAAATTATTCCCTGAACTTATTTACGATAGTAAATAGGTGGCGACAAAACAAAATTTGTAATGCACCATCTGCAGTTCTTTTTTGGAAAAGGTCGGATTCACTTCTATGAATCTCTTCCTCTGATTCCTCGGCATTTAGCACTACCAAAAAAGCAACATCGAGCTCGTCCATGTCGCTTGTTTTTAACGCAAAACGCTACTGGCGACGCTTTCTGAAATTATACATTTGATTGCCGCAATTGAAAACCCTTATTTTCCCACCGCAATCTGACGTCATTCATCGCATTACTGCGGTCGCAATTTTTTGGTACCGCTTTCGAGAAAACCAGGGCTTAACTGGGCTGGTGGTCGAGTGCGTTGAATCGCTGGCTTATAATCTCTAGAGGGCCCGGATTCAATTCACGCGGCGGCTATTGGAAACATTTATTTATTTCTGTAGCATCGTTTAGCAGGAGGAGATTGTTGACCAACCGAACATTCTTAGTACCTACCTAGATTTCAATCATTCGGACTCTCAACGATAACCAGCCGAGTAGTGCTTTGGATGACAATGAGACTTCGAGGGTTGCTTTGCAACTAAGTTGGCGGTTACAAAAACACTTAAAAAACAATCTAGTTCCAAACACAATTCTACTCTTTCCCAAGTTATGAATAGCTCGATCGATGGATAATAATAATAATAATAATAAAGTGTCTTCATTGCTTGTCCTATAAATTATACATATTGGTGCATTGGGGGCGGCATTCAACCATGTTGCTCTTCCATACAACCCCCTCCTTACTTACAATTCTAAGAATCAAATCTTAGAAGAATCAATACTGGATATTACTATTTATGGAAAATTAAGAAAGATTTCTTAAAATTTTACACACCGATGTATTGCTGAGATGGGAACAAGAACGAGATAAAGTGGGGTTTTCGAGCATCATGTATAACTTTTGTTACGTATTTGGTATTATGCCTATCATGTTCGTTCCTAATTTGAAACCTTAGTTATCAAGTAAGTAAACTTGACATAAATGTGAACGTTCCAGATCCTCAATGGAAATGTCAAAATTTGTAAATGATACACACAATTTTCTTTCACATTGTAAGACTCTTTTTCTGGGGTTGAGTCTTACAAAGGGCCTCAGGGTTTATTTCTCTATTTAATTTTGAGCGCCAGTTTTTTATCGAGTGGTATGCTCCACTTTCTTCCAGAACTAAAGGTTCGTTGGAAGGCCCTTTGGGTAGCTAACAGTGGAGAAGGGAAACCCCCTTGTGGAAACCAGAGGTCAGATAGTTAGACCATTGTATATCTAAATGAACACGTAGTAGACGGTATAATATTGTCTGTTCACTGGAAAAATGACGTCACTATTTCTGTAACATCTTCTCATAATAACCGTGAACTATTTTGAACTTGGAAGTGTCAAACCGAGCGTAACCTAACGATTTATTTACATTTTGAATTACGCGCTCCTTTTAGCACAGCGAATCTCCTGTTTCAAGCACAGAATTGTTTGATATCATTGATCAGGGAATCAGGAAATAGAAAAAACATCGTGAGAAACTCAAATGCGAGGCAAGTGAATGTATTGGCATATCGAATGTACAATAGTTAATACCATTTTAATCACTTACGTTGAGTTGTATATTTGCTCCACGCATAATTCATACCCACTGAAGAAAGCACACAAAAATTAGTCCTTCTTTGAACTTAAACACCACACACACACTTACATTCACTTGTTTTCCACATATTTCAGCAGAATAAACTAGTATATTTGGAAAAATTCTAAAAATTTTACCAAACCCATCGAGAACCGAGCATGACGGGAGCTGAACTTTGTGACAGTGACAAGTTGACAGATCAAAGTCTTGTGTTTCCGAAGTACGGTAAATTTTTTGAAAAATATTGAATTCTTCAGCTGATAAGATGTGAGCGTGTGTGGTGTTTTAATTAAAAGAAGGACGGATTTTGTGTTTTTAGTAGAAGAATTTTAAGGTGTCAAATGGTGGGTGTATATTTACGAAACAAGCGTTTCTGATTCTTGTTCTGGGAGGCCAAAATACGTGAGTACCTCCAAAAATTTTCCTTGGAATATGCCTTACTATTGTTCCTAAAAAATGTTATTGGACCTTTTCGAGTAGAAATTTGTATAGAAAGTAAAAATACCTGTCAGATTATGATAGTTACATACAATATATGCTGAAGTCAAAAAAAAAGAACATAACTTCAACCTAAATTTAAGTCACTGACAGTGAAAAAACTGAAAAAATGAGCATCATGACGTTTCTGTAAGGTAGCGACCTCAACGTGGCAGATGTTTGGGACTTGAGTGAACTGACAAGTATAATTCCAGCCTATTAGGTTTCCATTTAGAACGACAATGGTTAGACTAGTACAGCAAGTTATTGAGTAAATTTAGTTATTAATTACACCCCCTGAAACTACACTGGATTACAAGCTAATTCAAACTGATGGTATTTTAAATTAAATGAAAAAAATCTAGAAAGTATCAGGAAGATCTACACATACCTAAAATCAAATCACCAAATACAACATAATGAAAATCAGAGATGGTTTCACATTATTTATTTCATGAACTAAAACTTTCCACACTTGAATTTTCAGGATACCTAAAAAAATGTTTTCTTTTCAGGAAATTTTCACGTATAGTAATTCTGGTATTTTAAACTGGTCTGGTGAGAGTTGATCTGGTTCAATAGGGTGTTACTTAGAAAAGGAGAATTTTCTGGAAAATTCTTACATCGCGTCAATACAACTCAGGGTTTTCGCTTACGGTTATTCTGGGTGGTAAACACCTAATCCTCAAGTCAGGAACACTTTCACTATACAGGGGATTTTAAAGGTGAAACTGCGGCACACAAACTAATCGGCGAAAAACGGAAACACAATAAAATATGAAAGATTTACTCGGCTATGTGCATGTATCGATGTAATTCAAAAAAACCCAGATTTGTATTCCATGCAATTATAATTTAAAAATTGTAGCGAAGCGCTTACGACTGTTAAGTCATCATCAGTGCATACCTGAAAGTAAGTAGATTCCGTAAAATAAGAAAACATTTTAAAAGTGGATGAAGATAAAAAATAAAAAGAAGAGATTGATAACATTTTTATATATATATGAAGGTAATCAATACTCACTTGTCAGGTATTACAAGATTTTCATAAATTTGAAAGGGTTTGTACTGATGATGACTTAACAGTCGAAAGCGCTTTGCTACAATTTTTGAATTATAATTGCATGGAATACAAATCTGGGTTTTTTGAATCACTTTCAAATATGGCTATCACGGCAACAAGAAACTGGTTCGCGGATTGTAAATCAGGAGAAACAAAATATTCAAAATGTTTTTTCTGGTCACAACAGGCACAGGTTCAATGAAAATGAAAGAAAATTCTGGAATATTAATAATACCGGTTTTCACTTCTCTATACGACAATCTCGGATCACAAAATCAAAAAGTTCGGCTGACGTGCAATACTATCGATTAACTCCCCTAAAAATCTGGTATTTATGAATTTCAAAAGAAATGCCGGTTTTAACATTGTTCGTCCTCTAAAACCGAGCAAGAAATAAAGCAAAACGAACTCAATAAAAAACAGGTAGCTGACTGCCTGAAAGAATATTGACAAGAAATACCGGAAATAACATTACTCTTGAATAGGATACATTTGAGTATTTGCAATAAGGAACCAAAATCCACGATTTTCAGGAATATTATATATCGGATCATTGCCAATGATTTTATACAATTTTAACATAAAAAACTTATGAAACAGGGACGATATTTTTCAAATGAAATTGTAAATTTTAGCCTCTCAAGCACCTCGAACTATTAGATCTTTGGTGCATAACCCTTAATCTATTCGAGGCCCGGGATTCCGAGACTTCTTGCGAAGTTTATCAGTTTCCTGACATCGGAGGGCTCTAAGAAGGGCTTGTCCAGGAACTTGAGCCTCTTGCAGAAGAATGCTGGGCATTCGCAAAGCAAATGTTCTGCAGTTTCAGCGAAGTTCTAGAAATAGCGGCAACCATCACTCTCTGTTTTACTCATCATTTTGAGGTGATATCTCAGATGGTAGTGTCCAGTGAGGAGTCCCGTTACCAGTTTAAAGTATTTTTGTCCAACTCGAGAAGCTGTTTAGCTTTCCTTGGCGAAAGGTTCACTAGCCTTTTCGCTTGTCTTTGTCCTGGCACTTTATTCCAGTGAGATTTCATTTCTTCCGCTTCCCAGCGTCGGAACTCTTCTCTCAAGTGGGCTTTGGAAAGTCCACAGAAGGGTTCTGGGCCAAGAAATTGTGTATTTGCCCCTTCTTTGGCAAGCAGTCTGCTTCCTCATTGCCTTCAACTCCCTTATGACTTGGCACCCACATCAAAGTTACCTGGTTGTTCGCTGCCACTTGTCTCAGGGATTGTTTACAGTCCCAAGTCAGCTTAGACTCACAAGTGTATGACTTCAGAGCTTTAAGTGCTGCTTGGCTATCTGA
Organism: Chrysomela aeneicollis; assembly: GCA_029955515.1. Taxonomy (NCBI): domain Eukaryota; kingdom Metazoa; phylum Arthropoda; class Insecta; order Coleoptera; family Chrysomelidae; genus Chrysomela; species Chrysomela aeneicollis. The sequence goes on from JARUHQ010000036.1 coordinate 577,094, forward strand.
TAGAATATATATTTTTGCCCTTCGAGTGTTCCTTTCGAGACACTCCTGGCTACATATCTCTATAGCATGTACTTTTGCTTGAAAGATGGTTGGGGCATTACCAAGGGGTTTTGAGAGCCTGAAATTTGGCCCTGTAACTCCCACTCCAGCCCTTTCATCCATCTTGGATCCATCAGTATACCACACTAATGCATCCTTTCCCAGTTGAGGTCCGTTCTCTGTGCAAATTTGGTGGTTGTTTATGACCACTTCAAACTGCATTTCGAAGTCAAACCTTACTGGCATAATATCTGTAGGCTTAGACATGGATTCTAGTGAAAATTTTTCCAAAATCTTCAAGTGTCCAATCCGATTTCCTGATTTGGGTATTTTTGTCTGGCTCAGTCTGAAGGCACTTATTGCTGCTTCTTTCATTACACACAGGTGCAATGGTTGAAGATTCAGCATAACCTCTGAGGCTGCAGTGGGGCACGTGAATATTGCCCCTGTGATTCCCAGACAAGCTAGCCGCTGCACTTTCTGCAGCTCGACTTGTGCCGAAATTTGTTGAATTTTTGGCAACCATATCAATGGGGCGTAGGTGACCATGGGTTTGATGATCGTTTGGTATGACCAATAGATCATTTTTGTTTTCAGACCCCATGTCTTGCCAAAGACTCTGCGGCATGTCCAGCTTGCCGCTATAGCTCTGGAAAGAATGTGGTTGAGTTTCCATGTTAGTTTTTGGTCGATTATCACACCCAAATATTTAACTTCATTGGAAAAAGTGAGCTGAATTCTATATTTAGAGTTGGGGCTTTAAGTTCATACTTTCGCCTCTTGGTAAATGGAACCAGCACTGTTTTGCTAGGATTGACATTTAGTCAGTCCTTCCTCTGCACACCAGCTTCTGATTGTGTTTAGGGCTACTTGCATGCGATTGGAAATTATCCCGTCATGTTTGCCCCTAATGGTGACAACCATCGGTGTAACTTTGAGTCGTGAAACCAGAACCATGCAGCTTGACTATCAGGTTGTCGACGACCAGTGACCACAGCAAAGGCGATAAAACTCCCCCTTGGGGACAACCTTTTTCTACTGTCATCCTGACCGTCTCTTCCCAGAGAGTCGCCACAATGATTCTGCTTTTCAGCATTGATTGTATCCTTCTAATCAGTGAGGCGTTTATATCCCTTTCCTCTAGTGATCTAGATATGGAGTAATGCGAGGTGTTATCAAAAGCGCATTCTATGTCGAGCCATTTCTTATTCTACAAATGTGTTTTCAATGCTTTCAACTAGACATTGTAGAGCATTTATCGTGTATTTACCTGATTGATAAGCAAACTGTTTCTTGTGGAGCGGTCTTACCTCAAGGAGTTCGCTTCTGATGTAACAGCTATTATTTTCTTCATCTCAAATTAAATAGTACACAACATAATTTTCTTGCCAAAGCAATAATTAGAATCGTCTAAATGGTGTTTTAGGTATCAGGCATATCCGGAACCTGTAGTAATGAAGGTTGCTAAAAACACTTCACTAAAATGTAGTCGCGGACACCCTACGATAAGTGGGTTCATAAACAATTTTTAGGTTGTAAAAATAAATGTTTACACAAGTTAATGGCTGTCCGAGGTAGAACCGCCCCCCCCCCCTCATACAGGGTGATTCATTGGGAAATGCGCATATCATAAGAGTAGATGGAGGACACCAAGATGCTTCCAAATAACCTATATTTCATGGGTCTATCGTTCTTTATAACCAAGATACAGGATGATTTGTCAATTTTTACAATTTTTTCAATTGATCATAGCTTATGAACAACCCTATACATTTTTGTGACATTTGATACGTATGTTCTGTGTCCACAGTGGTGTCGATCAACATAATGAAGAAAAGACTTATTCCAGGTCCGGCTTTGAAAAAATTAAAAAGTAGGTTTCGAGTCGAAACAACATCCTGTACATCTATATTTTGAAATTTCATCTACAGATTTGAAAAGAGCAGAAAAAACTGAGTGAGACCGAATGCATTTTGTGTTTCCGCATAATTTGTTTCCCCAAATGGTAATTTTTCATCTTTAATCCATGAAATCATTAACCATTCCTCATTATCTTGATTTCTGGATTCAAATCTTATTGAAAAAATGAGTGGTCCTTATTCGATATAAATTATCATTATACCAATGACTACTTTTAAAACATCTTGTATACTGGAATCAAATCTAGACGTTTCGATAGAATGAGGTCGCACAAAATTTAGAAAAAAATGTTTTCTACCCCAAATGGTACTTTGCCAGCTTTGATCCAAGAAATCATCAACCATTTCTCATTTTCCTTATAATTTTTGTATTCTCGTATTTGTTGCAATGTGATTATTGTTCGAAATGAAGTTCGGAATGGGCATTCGTCCCCATTTCCATGATTTTTTCATCAATGAATAAATGTTTTGATAATGTTGTGTTTAAAAGTTAGTCGTTGGTATAATAATAATTTGTTTAAAATAAGGACATCTTCTCACGTTTATCAATAAGATTGGCATCCAGAAATCAAGATAATAAAAAATTGTTGATGATACCATGTATTTAAGCTGAAAAAGTACCATTTGGGAAAGAAAATTTATTTCTGTTAATTTTGTGCCACTTATTTCATCGAAACATCTAGATTTGACTCAAGGTAATAAGTGGAAAAGTTGTATGCGGAAACACCATAAACACATAGTCTTACTGAGTTTTTTCTGCTCTTTCCAAATATGTTAATGAAATTGCAAAATAGATAGATAGATAGATAGATACTTTATTGTATATAAAAGAATTACAATTCTTATTACAAGGGTTTGAGCTTGAGCAAATTTCACAGTAGTGTTACATGGTGATTCAGCACACGCACAGCGTAAAAAACAGTTTTTTTCAAGTGATAGAAAATACATAGATATAACAAATGTAAAATTGAGAAGAAAAAAAAATCAAATTAAAGATAGGAAATACTAACCAAATCTAGTAGGCACAGCAAAACAAATTTCAAAATATTAATGTACAGGGTGTTGTTTCGACTCGAAACCTACTTTTTAATTTTTTCAAAGCCGGACCTGGAATAAGACTTTTCTTCATTATGTTAATCGACCCTAATGTGGACACAGAACATGCGTACCAAATATAAAAAAAAAATGAACAAATTCAAAAAAAATCAACAAGCACCTCGATTTCTGACCATGGTAGAGGACAGACGGCGTCCTCGAGGTTGGAAGTCAAGTTGAAGTGAAATGTGATCGTTGTGTTTTCTTGTGCTAAAATGGGTTGGTTGGTCAACAAATACAGACAGACAAAGCTTTGATAACGAGACATACGTAATCGAAGGAGAGCTGGATAAAAGCACCACAGGGGAGCTATATCCAAGAACAGAGGTCGGTATTCATCCTTACAGTATGCGCATGTCCCAATGAATCACCCTGTATAAAACATGGCAGTCACTCTCACCTGAAAGGAGCACATGAGCGTTTCGTCGACACTCATCATGCCGCCGGCATTGTCGAACTCGCCGCAGTAGTTGGGCGCCGAGAAGAGCGTCACCAGCTGCCGCTTGGCAAAGAACTCGTAACCGTCTTCGACGACTTGGTGGGCGCGACAGATGAGGTCGAGATCGTGCCGATTGAGGAACTTGCTGACCACGTCGGCGCCGAATGTGAACGACACGCCGCGATCGTTCTCGCCCCAACCCTGGACGTCTTTGTCGGGATCGGACCAGAGTAGGTCGCATAGTAGGCCTGAGATAGATATGTACATTTTTTTATATTGGGGTTTTCCAATTTAGGACATTCGAAAAACTCAAGTCAATAGGATACATTCGAAACATTTGTATGAATAAATTAAATCGTTAGTATATCTACCTATCATATGTCAGGGCACAGATTAGAAAACCTTACAGATGAGAGACACTCCGCCCATTTTGTTTGATGTGCCGACATCCGTTTTCATTGACCTCGGACCTTTAAATTCGGCGCATTGCAGTTGCCGGATTGTCGTTGTCACCGCTAGAACTACTGATGTGCAATGTTGCCATTTTAATGCATGATGGGTATACAACTATACAACAATATAAAAGGTTACCTACTTCTGAGTGATTTATTATGAACAGGCTGTCATTAGAAATTAGTTTCTATCAGGAATAAGATGGATTCCTCGATTTATTCAGAATGAAGTTCCATATGAAATTCGAATATTTCGAATTTTAGCCTATTCATTGTCATCAGGAAAAATGAAACACTATTCAATTATCTGACGATGTAATGTATAAACAAATACACAAAATATGTTACATAGAGTATTCTGAATTTGAAAAGCAAATCAGGAGGATATATTTGAGAAAAAAAATAATACAAAGCGAATTTATATATTGTTTGGTGAGGTAGGTATAAGTTTTATGAAAAACACCTCGAACTTTGAGTAAGAATACAAAAAGCGTTACTTTCATCTTGAAACTTGAAATGTGATATAGCATAAAATGTTAATATTTTCATGGAAATGGAAAATTTTGATTAAAGTCAATAAAGGGTATCTCAATATAGGTTTCGAAAACAATGTAATTATGTATTCTCCAATTTATTTGAAAATGATTTGCAATCATTATACACACAGTAATGTTTGCCACTGGGAGGTGCACTTTCTCTCTTTGATTCACTCATTGTTAATTCAACACTTGTTTCTTGTATAAACCACAATTCTACAGTCAGGAACAGATCACTTTTCAAAACACACACACACTACACAAAGTCTCTGATCTTAAACTAACATGCATTCAATTTTCATTGTTACTTTCATTTGAAAGAGTAAGGTACCAGAAATGAGTACCTACCTTGGGCTACCTTACTAGCAAACAGGCCATCAGTAATCTCAGATTATAATATATCCTATAATCTAAAGCTAATAAACTTTGAAATAAATATATATTGTAGGTACCTATAGATGACAGGTTGTTCATCTTTGCTCGTGATGTGATTATCCTCAAAACCTTTATAACATTTCCTATTGAATTATGGTTTATGGAAAATAAAATATGTTGCACATTGTGAGAACATCCTGAATATTGGACCGTGAATCGTGTGAAACGAAAACATTTGTAACATAACCAACAAAATGATGACAACGATATATTCGATGTAAACAAAACACGCGATCAATAATTTAGCGTCTGCGCAAATCTATGACTGGCCCTTTAAATTAAGCGCTTTCGACATCTCACTCTAATTTTATTCGCTCTGTCTGACTGTCTCATCTGTAAGGTTCTCTAATCTGTGGTCAGGGTGGCGGAAATTTGATCGAAAGAAAAATGATATCACATTTGATAAAACTCTTTTGATCGAAACACAAGAGCTAGAATTAACTTTTTACAGAAAATACATTTGATCGAATTTCTTAAGACAGAATGATCGAAACACAAATAATAGAAAAGCAATTGATAGAAACAGCGTAGCATAGAAAACACATCTGATAGAAAATATATTTTATAGAATATTTGAATATTTTGAAGTGATTTCCAAAAATAACGTCATTCGCCAGGACGCTGAGGATTTTGTTGACTACTTTGAGGATATCTGGATAGAAAAATTTGAACGAAGAAAGAGGAGGCGGCCTTTTTTGATCATAAACTTTGGAATTTTCACCAACAAACCCTTGAAAACCGTTACAAAACTAACAAAATCGTTGAAGGATGTCATCGGAGTTTGATTGGACAATTCAATGCGAAAAATCCATCTATTCGGAAATTTATAGAAGGATTACTTCGAGAACAGAGCATGATGGAACTAGAATTGCAACAACAAATTTATGGCAGTTCTGGAGTACAAGAAAGATCTTGCTGTAGTTGTCAGAAGATTCCAAGAAGTATTCGAAGACAACGATGTTTATTTTTCACGATATTTGAAAGCTATTGCACCGAACATTTAGTTTCTAATATCTATTTTGTCGTTTTGTTGGTTCATTAAAGATACATTGTAATTTCGATCTATTGACGTATACGGAAGTGTATCTGTCAAATCTATTTTCTATTCATTACTGCTTCTATCAATTTTATTTTCTATCATGTTTGTTCCTATCAAATGTATTTTCCACCATAAAATATTTGATCGAATGTATTTCTGAAAAATGGAAAAGCAATAAATTGGACAAAAATTTTTAGAAAGAGAAAATTGTCTATCCAATTAGAATATCAAACATAGTTTGAAATGAAGGAAAACTGAAAACCACTCATTTTGTTTTTATTTCTTTTCTGAGTTAATATCCGAACAAGAAATTTGAAATTTCGCATAGACAGGTAATTAATAAAGACAAAAGAGTTGAAGTTATCAGAAATATTCTATCTTCATTAATTTCACAGATGTACTATGCAACTTTTATTTTTCTTATGGGCACCATATTTGTTTTTCATACCATTGAATAGTAGTTTCACAGCCATGTATAAAATATTGACATTATCATATGAAAAAGTGTCGAAAAACGGTAAAAACAATTTTTTGCAGGTTATCATTGCTTAAGATTTAGCAGCCTTTTTCGGTAGGCCATGATGAATAGTTGAAGTTCAAGGTTATTTAGGTTACAAATGTCAAAGAAGTATTAATACTGTATTCATAACGATTGAAATATTTTGTTTTCTACCGTATATCGTTATGAATATACAGTATTAATACTTCTTTGACATTTGTAACTCAAATAACCTCGAACTTCAACTATTTATGATGGCCTACCGTATAGGGCAGTTGAATTTCAAGCAAACCTGCAAACAATGGTTTTTACTCCTTTTTACACTCCTTCACATGGCTGTGAAGGGGATTTTCAGTACTATTCAAGAGTATAAAAACAATTATGGTGCCCATTATGAAAACAAAAGTTGCATAGTACATCCGTGAAATTAATGAATATAGAATATTCCTGATAAATCCAACTCCTTTGTCTTGAATAATTACCCGTTTATCCAAATTTTCAAATTTCTTGTTCGGATATTAACTCAGAAAATAAATAAAATCAAACTTAGTGATTATCAATTTTTTTCATGAACGGCTGAAACTTTTCCAGTTTGTAAAACGGCATTCTGAAGATGACTGAATTGCGCATCTTTTGTCTTTTTTGATCAACTTTCTATGTCTTATCGTTTAGGAAATAGGCAATACTGTCCCCACGAAATCGGCGGGACCCTGTATATAGAGATAAAATGTATATAAAAAACAAATAAAATAAATGAAATAATTAATATACAGGGTATAATCGGAAATGGAGAGAGATACGAACTAGGTTAAATTACGAAAAATATGCGCAATTTTATGGTTATCTCGAATATCAGAGGAAATCGAGGATATTTTGAGTAGTTCCTGAAGTATCCTGAAAAAACTGAAAATTTCAGATTCTTATAGTCATCGATAACTTTTCAACTATTGCTACTAGGATTTTGAAATTTAGTGAAGTTACTAAAGTTCACATGCTGAATTCAACGGTGGTAGGAAAAAAATCCAGGCACACTAGATTCGAAGATATCGAAGTCAACTTTGATATTTCTAATGGTAGCCATATTGGATTTTCACTCCATCGGATAGATCATGAAATTGCCAATCAATCGATGTATCACACTTGTGTGTGTAATGATAGAAAAGTTGAAATAATATGAAAAATAGAAAATATAGAATTAATTCGAGATCTGTCACGCTTATAATTCCAGATATTTTCACTCATAGTGACAAAAATGATGTGAAACTCAATAACAAAGGAGCTAGAGGGCTACTCTACGTTAAAATGAAAGTCATTGCTGCTCTCCATTGGGTTGCCTCCTGTATTGAATTGATTGTACGATTTTTTTTGCAACTCATGCAGAGCGGCAGTGATTGTTCTGAAATGAACTGTATTTTTCAAATAGTAGTCTTCTTACTGTGAAATTGGCAGTTCTGATTTTCTCATAGTATAACATCAAGCATTGACATTGTGACAGCCGCTTCCCTTACTTGGCTGGCACTTGTCGAATTTCAAAAGCAACGATGTAAACATCGTAGGTGCATATCAATCACTCTTTTATTCAACATTAAATGAGATCAAAATAACAGTTGAGCTAAACATTTATTATATCAAATAATAAGTGGTAATTCTGACAGAAGCCCACTTGACTCTGATGATGAATTTTCCACTATAAAATCGGAATTACACATCAGCTCGCGAATTTATAGTGCAGATAGACTTACGTATAACTTCTGTCTACTATGACATAAAAACAATGAATAATCTAGAAGCATTGATGCTACATCATTTTACTTCATATTTTCTATTTTTTTTTTTTTTATTTCGACTTCGACTCGAATCATCTGCATAACTCACAACCGTAGTATTTGAATCTTTGAAGATTTCAGAAAGATAATTTATATAAATTATAAAGAGTAACGTAGTACTCCCCTCGTGATCTCAATTAATTCTGAGATAAATTTCTCATTTTGTTGTTTAATGCACACTTGTTGTTTTCTATTTTTCAAATATGATTTCAAGAGATCTAGTGCTATTCCTCTGATTCCATGGTTATGAAGTTTGTGAAGTAATATAGTGTGATCAACACAATCGAAAGCTTTACTGAGATCCAAAAATATACCGCAAGCACAAGAGTCTGAGTCAAATAGTTTATGAACTTGATTTACAAAAGCAAATAACGCAGTTTCAGTGCTTTTGCCTTCAATAAAACCATGCTGAAATTTATTTAATACATTTTGTGTTGTTAAAAAGTTCATCATTCTCTTTGAAGAAAGGCTGATAGTAAGCTCATTGGTCTGTAGTTTGTGAAATCATTTTGATCTCCTTTTTTGTGCAAAGGCACTATTACTGCCAGCTTCATTTGATCTGGAAAGATACCTGCTTCGAGGCAGGCATTGAACAAATGACATAATGTTGGTAAAATATAATTGAGACACTTCTTCACAATTTTTGATGGTACATTGTCGATACAACAACTCATCTTATTTATGAGTTTGTAGCCTGCTTGGAATAATTCCTCTTCACTTATTGGGTAAATAAATATCGAATTTGGATTCGTTTTAAAAGGCATTATAATGCAGACGTTCTGATTATCACCTCGGTTATCTATATCTGGCGCAGAGTTAATAAAGTAGTTGTTGAAATTATTTGCCAGATTCGCCCAGTCACCATGACTATCAGGAAAAACAGTCCTATTGTACAGGATATTTATATATTCCAAGTAGTTTTCGATTTATTGTCGCTCATTTTCATCATATTATTAAAATATTCCCTTTTGGTTATGTTCAAAAGTAACCTATAAGATTCTCTATATTCATTATACATTTTTTTGAAAATTTTATTTCTAGAATGTGAGGTGATATATTCCAATATAAACTACGCAACACTAATTACGTCGCACCCCGAAATATTGCCCCTGTTGAAATTTTAATTACATTTTTCTGCTTTGAACAATATGAATTCTGTTTACACTGTTCGCTAGCTCAGTCCTTCAGCTATAATCTCGAACTTCTTCGATACATGAGATTGTTTCCATAATATTGCTACAGGATGTTTTTGAAAGTGTGCAAAATTTCCGAATTTACAAAAGGATTCCAAATGAAGGAAAACAGTTTTTTTCAACTTCAATAGCAGAGGCATGTAGATGATCTCATTACCTTGAGCCTTTTCCAAAATAATTTCCTTAACTCTCGTATTTACAGAGTAATCTCAAAAAATTAACTCTTTGGTTTGGCATTCATTACTTTTTTCCTCTTCAACAAATTTTCAAAATTTCAGGATTTCCTCGAAAGTGACCCAAATATGAAACACCCTCTAAATCCGGGCTGGGAGGAGAATAAAAATCAACTTGTTTTCGGAAGGATCATTCATTCTGAATACGTCCAGATCTTTCTTGCTTTTAGTAGTCGAAAATTGTGCTTGAGATAACCAAATTGAAACGCCATGTATTCGAAAGAAAATGAGCCCCGTAACAAGAATCATAATAAGTGACTGACAAGACAGGTTGAAAATTTCGTTTTCGTGAAAATGAAGATCGTGACGTAAAAAATTATTCGTAGGTTTTTTTTTTCTGGATATAAGATTTTAAAAAAAATCAGGGTAACCTTTCCACCCCCTATACAAAGTCTTTTATCATGTTTTTTATTTTTTCCAAACAATTAAATTTTTTGGACCCCAAAAAAAATTATGCGTAGGTACGCCAATGAAAAAATTTTCAGCTATAACTACCGCTTGTCTCGATTCTGAAAAAGAATTTTTTTTTTCGGAGTCCCCGAGTTTGGGCGATTCTTAGTGGTTTTGTACGAAACTCACGAAAATGGCATGTAAAAAATTCCCAAAAATCTCCTTCTCCTTCATCCATACCCAAAGTACCCCAAGGGGGAAAGGGGAGAGATGAAATGTTTTTTTTAGATCTCCGACCCCGATGTGGGGGTTAAGTGAAATCTGATTCTTGACATATTTAACTGTTTAGCCAGCAGAAATTCGACCACAAAAACATTTTTGGGGGAGAGGGGGTGAGAATTTGTTTGACGGTCTTTTTGTTGGTGATATTTTCGTTTCGATCAAACAACGTTTTGGATTTTTTTTCAATCAGGATTCCGAGGGGGTTTTAGATTTGGGTCACCTTTGCAGAAACTCTTGATCTTTATTGTTTATTTTGAATCAATTCTGATCTTCATATCTGCTCATCTAACGTTTCAACTTCAAAATGAGCCTGAAATTTTGAAAATCGGTTGATGGGGAAAAAAGTTATGACTGCAAAATCAAAAAAGTTCATTTTTACTCTGTAAATAAAAGAGATAAGAAGACAATTCTGGAGATGGCTCAAGGTTATGTAGGATCAGTGATACGATGAATCAAGGGATCTTACGTGAAGAAGTTAGGCTGAAGAGTCAGTTACCGTTTAGACGTTGAATCAGAAGGATGAGAAAATAAAAGAGTGTATAATTATTGTTTCGGAGTATGTATTTCTAACAGTTATGAGATCTTCTTCATGCCTCTGCTGTAAAAGTTGGAGACAAATTTTTTTTCTTCACTTGGGATCTTTTTGAAAATTCCGAAATTTTGCACTTTCAAAAAACATCCTGTGACCTGTAGCAATGTTATGGAAAAAATCCCATGTATCGAAGAAGTTCGAGATTATAGCTGAAGGACTGAGCTAGCGAACAGTGTAAACAGAATTCAACAGGTGCAAATTTTCGGGGTGCGACGTAATTAGAGTTGCGTAGTTTATATTATCTAGGAAAAAATTTATTGAATCTATAAACTTTTGTAGAGAAAAATGTTTATGGTAGGGAAATTGGATTGGATGAAATAATTTTGTTGTCAAACATGTGGACAGTACATTAAATATTCATATTGTGAGAAGAATTATTTTTCATGAAATAAATTGACAAGTTCAGCCAGCGTAGAGAGAGAAAAAATATGTCTGCTCTAGTGTTGTTTTTGTCATCAAGATTGCGACTTAAAATGATGAAAATGTTATGATTGGAACGTGAAAAAAGGGAAGACCAAATATCACATTTATAATTTGTTTGGATTTATTCAACAATTATTGTAAGCTCACAATACGCACAAAATATTCGAAATAATAGGAATAACGAATATACTACAAGGAAAACAAACCAATTATATACAGGTTATATGTCTTCTTCTTTTTTAGTCCCTATCATAGCATTTTCATTATATCAAGTTGCAATCTTTATTTCTCTCTCAACGATGGCTGAACTTGTCAATTGGAGCTGATTAAAAATTGTGATTCACATTAGTAGTGAAAATTCTATAGCTTCATTTGTTCATTATTTATATCAAATATAGCCGTGTCCTATCATTGTTCCCCCTGTATGCGTTTATGTTATTAGTTGATTTTACCGTTCAGCTTCTGCGTTCTAGTTGCTTAGCGAGGCATTAAGATATTCATTTTGTAACCACGAACAAAGTTATTGAATTGTTGGCAACAAATATACAGTCCATCCTTTCAAGTTTCTGATTCATCTCTAACAAAAAAAATGTTAATATAGAGATCATACTCAACAATAATAATTGTATTGAAATACCTGTATCGGGTACATCGGTTGGTCTCATTATTCGCCTGATCTGTTCCATTCCTTGAAGGTCTGGACTGAGACCTCCATGACAACAGAAAATTTTCTCATCGATTATGGCAGCAATTGGCAAGCAGTTGAAGCAATCGGTGAATGTCTTCCACAGTTTGATATTGAATCTTCTTTTACCTGAAACAGCTTCTTGTCAAAAGGCATATTTTTCGATATGTGGCCAGTTCACCGCCAGTTAGAATTATTTTGTAAATGTATTGTGGCATAAAAAGTGCCAGAGGGAATAAAATAATTTTCAATTATGAAATAAAAAGAGTCTTATCCAATTAAAAGCACCGTTGGAATTTGAATCGTAGTCATACACATAAACTGTAGTCCATTTCAGTTAAGAATACAGCGTTGAAGAGATGGGAAGAGTTTTTCCTCGCTTCTCATTGGTCTAGAAGCCAGGCAAGTTTACACAATGTAAAATATTGCGATATCGCAACAATGGAAGTGGTTAGTTGACGGCTGTTAATAAACAGTGGAAAAAAATCCAAAGTTGATGAGATTGAATGTTAAAGTCTTATTTCTATTATATTCATAGTGAGTTTTCTTCTTCTGGATACATTGAAAATTGAATAGTTATGTCAGAAAACCCTGAACCAGGCTCTGCAATCTGCTTAAGTTCATAGAGTGCCAGCGCCAGCAAGAGTAATTCTGGTAAACATGTACGAAAAATTGTTCATCAGACATATAGAACAGGAAAACTCAGAAGAAACTCAGTGTTCAGATAGCAGCACCTGAGGTAGGTTTTCGGAATCAACCATGTGGGAAGTTGTCGCTGAGATGCAGAATGAAGGCACTGTTGCATCCCGAGGAAGAAGAGAATCCAAAGGGATGAAGCTAAGTAACAAGCTATTCTTGCAACAGTTCACGTTATCGTTTGTTTGTGATTATTGTTGCAAAACATTTCCACCTCCCATGTTCATATTTTGTCTTTTGAAGCATAACCAACCAAGTAAAATGACTAATGACTTGAGTTTTCATTTAAAATCCCATATTCAACATTACATTCAGACTGAATACGTCAACGAATTATTGTTCACTTATGTGCTTTTTGAAATTCCATAAGAAAATTATTGTTGTATTTGATTTCATTCACTTAGAAATTAATGATTTAAGACATCTTATATCCTGCAGAATACACCCTTGCTACATAAATATTCAATTATTGATATTGATAGTTCAGAAATATTTGAATTTGGCAGGTTTGCTAGTATAAACCAGGCTACGCCCACCAGGTAGCTCTTGATTTTTCTTAGTTCAATAGATAAATACAGCAGTGGGATTGAAAATAAAAAAGCGATGAAGGAATCCCCATGAAAAACTCTTCTATACCGAATGTTATGGTGAAGCGAGTCTTCTAGAGTGGCATCAGTTGTTCTATTGGATCGTGTACCGAAAGACACGAGTAATCTTAGTTGACCAAAACGCGCAGCAGCTTCATCACTGCTAGGATGCATATTTGTGATGTCTCTGAATATATGTTCGAAGTTCAATGGTTTTAGAATTATTTTATGGTAATCCAGTGAGCTGTGTGCGCCATCTAGCGGGTTTCATGCAAACTAGTGTTTGTGTCAATGCAGTGTGTAACTGTAATAATAGTAGATTTCTTCTTTAGGTTATAATGATGGTTTGATGGATCGGCGTATTGATTGCACTGTCGGTCTGTATGTCATTGTGTCTTTTTGATGTACCTGTTACTTCATGGCATCTGATATGCAAATAAAAAGTTTCTAGACCGAATGTGAACATTCATTAAATTTCACAAATAGCAGCTAATCATAAGAGTAACAACAGCACAGCACAGCGCGGCCAGCAAAAAAGTGTGAACTAAAGTGACTTTTACAGTGGTGGGAAACAAATCGACCAATGACGGAAAAGAATAATAATTGCAAGTACATTATGTGCAGCAAGTTGTCAATGTTATGTGCAGTTTTGTAATTTTGTTATTTTTTTTCTATTTTGTAATTCATCATAATTCAGCTTTTTTTAAAGCTTATGACACGTGTATTTATTGATGCTAGGAAATACATGTTTTAAAATTAACAAAAAAATTGGAAATCAAACCTCAATTGATCAGTAATAAATACACATATCAATCCGATAAGAATCCAATGCTACAAAATAATCAATACAATCGAACTAAAACTAATACTTTTATTTCTTTCAGATAAGATATTTTGGGTATTAGCCCTGTATTCAGATGATTTTCAGTTTTTATAGCTATATTATATTTTTTATAATCTAATATCATTCTCATTTATATAGGGTAGAACAAAACATATTCGGTTGAAATAATTATTCAATATAAATAATAGCAAAATAGCTAAACTATTCTACAAATCAATAAATTTAAACTTATATGAATTTGAAAGATAATAGCCACCAAGGTCCCATTAGATATAAGATTTCTTCACACGCGGCATTCGTGGCACAAAAATCAAGATTCACAGATGAATGCCACGAGAAAAGCTTCCTAATACTCACGTATTACCTACTTGTTTTTACAGCGATCGATTGAAGCTATCCTCAGAAAATATCGGCTGTCTTCAACAGAATGGGCAGGAATTTGAACGATTGTATACAAATAAATTCAAAACCGAATTGGATAATAATAAATTTGTTGTGGCTGTGTTCCTTGATCTCAAAAGAGCATTTGAGACCATTGATAGGTCGATATTACTAGCGAAATTGAATGGATATGGAATAGAGGGCACAGTGTACAATTGGCTTTCTAATTATTTGACCAATAGGAAACAACGGGTAAGAATGAAAGATATAGTCACTTGTGAAATTGATATTGATGTTGGAGTTCCCCAGGGTAGTGTTTTGGGTCCACTTTTATTCATACTTTATTCAAATGACATGCCATTGTTTGTTGATTGTGAATTTATGAACTTTATTGCGGATGATACATTATTGGCATGTAGTGATGAGAACCTTGAAATGGCTATACAAAAAATGAATACTACTTTAGCAAGTGTCAACAAGTATTTGAAATTAAACAAGCTCAAACTAAATGTATTGAAAACAAAAGCCATGATAATGACCACTAAATTTAAGTATAGCCAAATAGATTCAAAAAGTATTAACCTCAACATTGATGATAAAAAAATTGAAATAGTGAATACAACTAAATATCTGGGATTCCAGATGGACAACACTCTATCGTTTGATGAACATTTTGAGTTTATTCATAAAAAAATTTCGAAGAAATTATTCTTTTTCTCTAGAATTGCCAATAATCTCTCAACCGAGTCAAGAATCACAGTTTACAAGTCAATTCTTCAGCCACACTTTGACTACTGTTCCTCTGTCCTATATCTATTCAATCAGAATAAACTGTCTCAACTCCAAAAACTTCAGAATCGGGGCATGCAGTAGGGATACTCCTATCAATATAATGCTTAATGTTTTGAATTGGCCATCTGCTACCCAAAGACTGTTTTATCTGACTATGATGATACTCATATACAAAATATTGAACAAACTAGGACCATAATATTTCAAACAGCTCATTGTCTTTCATCATGACATCCATCACCACTTCACTAGAAATAATAACAATTTATATACAAATAGAACAAATTACAAGAGCACCATGAACTCATTATTTTTCAAGGGTTTTGACCAGTTCAACAGATTACCAAATGCAATTAAAAATAGCCCATCTCTGAACACTTTCAAAAACGAACTTGAGAAACTTGTTTTGAATGTACAATAACTATATGTATAATGTGTTATTAAATATTGCTACAATGAATGTACAATAACTATATGTATAATGTGTTGTTAAATATTGCTACAATTCTTTTTTGTCTTGTTATATTATTACGCTTATCTCAACTTATATTATCTAACGTGTTATTAATTCATTAATGTAGTCATCCAATGTTTGTCATATATTTTCAATTTTTAATTCATTTAAATTTTATCACATACCTTTTTATTAATTATACTTCTTAGCTTATTTGTATATTAGGATATCCTATTCAAATAAAGATCTATTTATTTATTTAATATTTTCAACTGCAGAACAATCGATAGATCTTTGTTTCATGGTAGTGTTTTCATATACATTTGAGTTCATTGTACCACCGGATGATTCAATAAGGATAACGAGGTACTGTATCTCAGGGACGGTAACCAGCCGAGTAGTGCTTCGGATGACACTTAAAAAGCTAAAGTCCCCGTCTTTCTTACTCATACAAGTCTCAATGAGACTTCGAGGGTTGCTTTACAACTAAGCTGGCGGTTAAAAACACTTTTTATTATACTTTTTTGAAATCACTTTATTTTCATGTATATTAGTAATATCCGCGAAAATCACGGAGTGGGCGGCCTCTGGTGTCAAATTTTCTAAGCCTTCCGAGGGTGATCAACAAAGCAATTTAGCATTGTATAGCATAGGCTTTCGTATTATTTTTAATAAAATTGAATTGTTTTGAATACTTTTCGGACTTGTTTCGTGCTTATCAGCTAGTTACTAATATTATTGAAACATGCAGCAAGTTCAAAAGGTCGTAAAGACGAAATCTACAAAGATTTGTTCAGTATTTCAGCGTTCCTCCTACCGTACAGACATCGTTCCTTTGGCACAAAATCCTGAATTTCCTTTCAGGATTGTGTGAGAAATGGATGATCACGTTGAAAATAGGAAAACATCACCACAAACATTTACGTTTGTAGTAAGTACTTCCTATAGAACTGGATTTCTCAAGTGAATGCGAAGGTATGTCTTTCAGGTTAAATCAAACAAATAAGATCTGGTTTCTGTAGTTGTGTCTCTTGTTGTTTGTAATGAAAACCTTGATTTTACTTTAGGACCATCAAGGAGAATTAAACCAAGAGATATGCTCACAAAGAATGCAATTCCTTCAATAAACTTCTGGAAGTCATCACATGCAAACTTCAAGAGTGAGGGCAATGTGGGCTAAATGAAATCAAATCTTTATTCAAAATGAATGAGCTGTTAATTGAATGAAGTATCAATTGAAATAAATGAATTTGAATGACTGGTAGACCACAAGGTCTCAAACTTTTTAAGTTATTCTTGTAACATGCCTACTCATCTTATTGTTAACATGAAAATAATAACTTGTGTTGCCTATTTAAGATAGGTAGGTATCTCAATATAAGCACCCCTATACTCACTTTCTCTCAGAGAATGAAGTTAATTGACTACAATTCTTTGTTTTTATTTTGCTAATCATCTATTTTTGGGTTAGGATAAAATTATTACAAGTTTACAGATAAATTCACACTTCCTCTGCTAATTTTTCAATGGAACTATTTTAATTTCATATTAGAGCTACCCTAGAGCTGAAGTTTCTGAACAGGAGTTTATTTATATGTGTTCGAGTATGTGTTTGACATCTATCCCACAAAGTATGTGACCAGCTTTGAATAATGCTTTTCGCTATTTTGAGGGTTTCTTCTTATCTCCAATATACTCTAGATACTTATTTCAATCTTGGCCAATCTTGAAATAAAGAGAAATCATTGAAATACAAATACCTTAGTGGCCCTATTGATTTTGCAGAGGTGGTTTGAAAAGCCTATAAAAACATAATAAATCCACGAAACTCACAAAAAATACCTGTTTTGAATTCTATAAACGATAATCTATCAATAGCGCCCGTTTTGGATACTCAGGATTATTTATTTCTTCCCTAAAATTCGAATTGAAAATTGACATATTACCATTGAAAACATATACCAAATGTTTGTTGATCACCTTCATGTCAAATTTTTGACATTGCTCGAGCGCCATCTGTTGGTTCGTGATTTTCGCGAATTGTAAGATGGGCTTTTTCGGGCTAGCGCACGAAAACGGCACACGAAAAAACTTTGAGAATAACCATGAAAGCAAATCATACATTCCAAACACTGTATTGTCAACATTGTTTATTTTCTGTCAATCAAATTCATGCCAACAAAATGAACTCAGAAGAAAATCCCGAAATTCCCGATAATATCCTAGAGCAAGCGGCACAAGCGACCGCGAATTTATTTTCAGTAAAATCTAGGTCGAGATATGAACACGAATATCAACTTTTAACAGAATTGCAAAATCTGAACAAAATCAAAACTAAAAGTTACGATGTTCTTCTAGTTTATTTTGTCGAAAAAGCTAAATCTATGAAATCTTCCACGTTATGGAGTCGATTCTCAATGCTGAAGAGTTGTTTGGCCATTAAAGATGATGACATCAATAAATATTCAAAAACTATTGCTTTCCTGAAGCGTCAAGTTGTAGGATATATTCCAAAAAAGTCCAAAGTTTTGACAGCATAACAAGTAACAAAATTTTCATGTGAAGCTCCAGATGAACAATATCTACTACCAAAAGCAATTTTAGTGTTTGGGATCTTTGGAGCGTGTTGAAGAGATGATTTATTATGTTTTAATTTAGACGATGTGGTAGATGATAAGCGCTTCATTTTGATTATTACTTATTATTATTCTTACTCTAGTAGTACCAAGTTTTTTCATTCCTACAACTGTGAAAATAAAGATGTTCCAAGTTTCTTTTGTGTCTTATGTCTTATAGCCTCTATTTCGATACGCATTTTTTATTATTCGGAGATTGGTACAATCGAACTGTCAAATGAAAGTCAGAAGAGTTAGGTCCAGTCCATTACTTCTGAGCGATTTGGATTTGGTGATATTAGCAGTAAAAAACTCAATGTTTTAATTGGTAAATTTCAATTCAGAGTGTAATTTGATTCAAATTGACCAATAAAAACAATATCAACATTGATTTTTTCACCGCTGGGTATTGCATTAATCAAAATCGCTCAACTGTAAACTGGGCTTTACGCTTGTGCGTCTGATTTTAATTATTTCAATGTCATCATTGATAACAATCGAAGATGTTTCTGTTATTTATCGATATTAAATCCATTTTCTTCTTCAAATCAATTCAAAATAGACAAAATTGCATATGACACACATTTAATAAGACACGTTGTCGCACTTGTTCACTTGGAGCACTCTTCGCTTCGCTCGTCGTACTCCAAACAACGCGTGCGACAAAATAGCGTCTTATAAAACTTGTATCATAATATACTATTTCCCTAATTTCCAGACTCTTAATGAAATATACTATTCCAATAGCCGTAGGAGTTTGGGGAAAAAATCGACCAAGAAAAATTGCTGAAAATATCTTTTAAATTGATACGTCCACCTCTAGGGGGCGTTACAGCTTCGATTGAATAGAAAATTTTATATTTTCGAAAATCTTCCGCTATCAATTCAGAAATGAATATTGTCACTCCAATGCCACCATAATGTGCCATCTTTTTGATACACACATTTTTTTGTAGGGCGTAAAATAAAGGCGGGAGGGGACCCGTTAATGAAATATTCTTCAAGCCATAACTTTTGAACGAATGAAGATATCGCCATGCGGTTTGAATATATTATGTTGCAAATTTGATCCTCTTTCCGAATCTAATAAAATAATCATACTGTTTCATTTGGAATTTCTGAGAGAAATTCAAAAAATGGGTAACTCTATACAACACGCCCCCTAGCGAGGGCGGTAAGAACCAGGATGGCATGGATGGTTTTTTATTTCATTCCTCAAACCTTCCTTTCTTGAACGACACCTTGTTAGCATAATTCCGTAAAGTCAAACTCAAGTTATAAACATTATCAGTCCAAAAAATTTAGGATCTCCTACCGTCTTCATTTTTCATCCTACAATAAAACTTTATATCTAATAAAGATGGACCATTATGTTGGCATTAACATTTATTACATAAATTTTCGAAAAATCTAATTTTTTATACGATCGAAGCTATTGCGCCCCCTAGCAGTAGAAGTATGAATTAATAAAATATTTTCAGCAATTTTTCTTGGTCGATTTACTCTGAAGGATTTTTCCCCAAACTTCTACAACTATTAGTTACTGAGACACAGTACCTCGTTACCCCTATTGAATCACCCGGTACATATTATAATGTTATAAATATCTCACAAGTTTACTTTGTGGGATTTTTTTATAGTTTGGAATTCGATTATTGCACCAAAAGATCTACGTTAAAAGTAATATTTTTATTGACTACCTATAAAAAATTATCTATTATTTTTATTATATACTTTATTGTCAGAAGTAGAAACTTATCAAAAAAGCTAAGGTTAGGATAACAATGACAACACTATTTACATTGTAGATTCGTCGAGAAATCTAACAGGGCTAATACTCGAAATATCTTATGAGTGTAATCAATTTTTGGAAAGTACGAAGCATTCATGTTTTTGAAAAATATACAGGGTGTTCCATTTGAAACACATAACTTTGGGTTATATATCTAAATAATGACAGCTCATTTTGAAAATCTGTCTACGCTACTAGATTCTACGTAAAGATATGTATGAACGACAATTTTCACTTTTCCCATAGGTTGAAAGATAGCTGAGATACAGGGGGGGTCCCAACATTCAATATTTTCAATTACGCCTTGAATCTCAGAAACAAAGCAGGCTATAAAATATTACATTCAACGACAAATGACCAAGAACGCGGTTTTCTCAGAATAATCAAGTAGATATATTGTTACCGTGACTACGGGGTATACAATTGTCACCAATATAAATAAATGACAGATAAAGTCAATAAATGTCAGATAAAGTCGGTTATTAGATTCGCGAATAATAAATTGAAAAACATGTCTTCCAACGAAGAATTTATGGATTGTACACCACCAGAAGTACTACAGGCTGCTCACGCAGCAGTTCAGGGCTTGGTAAAATATTCATTCAGAATAGAAGAAATGGGGGCGGGAAATGAGGGCGGGAAGAAGAGGTGTGTAATGAGAGCGGAGGGGACTATGTACTCTACATTTTTTTATGTATTGTAAAATACTAGGCAGTTGTTGGCAACCTACCATCCTTGTAACAGCTCAATATAAGCATGTAAAGGATTCTGGTTTTTCCCTCAAAACCCCAGTAGCTACCTTCTGAGGAACCCTATATGTAACAATATTTACGAATGCCATATGATGCGTACTTTTTGGCGGTCACTGTAGATATGGTGGAACGAGTCCCATTAAAAGGCACTAAAAATATTTGTAGACTTATGCCTACTTGATTTTGTTGAATTTCAATCATAGTTTCAAACACTAGTAATACTTTCACGACTTTACATGGATGGCGCCACGTCTGCTGATTTCGCATGATGAATATTAATTTTCACAATTTCGCAGTAATTTTCAATATTCATATTTCAAGCCAAGACCACAATTATGAATGATCTGTCACTGTCACTTGAACACGAAACCTTAAAATACGGATATTAATAGATAACTGAATTATCGATATTGAAATCCAATGCCATATTAACGCCATCTCTGAATGATTAGAGAAATATTAGCGTTGTTATGATCTTCGCTAAACCAGTCTACAGGTTATGACGGAAAACAATTGAAGAGTCGTTTCACCATATATACAGGGCTATTCAAATTCGAGTCTATGCCTGGGGATTTCGATAACGGTAAGAGATAGAGGGTTGATTAAATGGGGGCGAAGTAGCATATTTCAGAGGTTAATTATATGGATGAAAAAAATCTGACCTAGCTTCTTCAGTTCTGGAGTTATACAGGAAAAATCGAAAATTTCGAAATTCTTCTTTTGCCTATCTCTTTATTTCACAGAGATTTTTTTAAAATTTTGCCACTTTGCCATAGCAACTTTTTGTAGCTTTTCCAAATATCTGAATTAAAATTATATACAAGGTGTCGTATAAATTGGGCCACCCTCAACTTTTAATTTTCAAATACGGACCTTTATTTTTTATTGCATGTTTTTGAATGCCAAGAAGCATGTTTCATATTGAAGCAGTATTTTCATCTGAATTACAGAGTGTTTTGGAAATATTGAACTATTACCAGTAAAATTTCAACATTTTTTTTTCAATTTTTCCTGTATAACTCCAGAACTGAAGAAGATAGTTAAGATTTTTTTCATCCATATAATTAACCTCTGAAATACGCTACTTTGCCCCCATTTAATCAACCCTCTATCTCTTACCGTTATCGAAATCCCCAAGCATAGACTCAAATTTGAATAGCCCTGTATATACCGGGTGTAACAGGATCATGGTACACCCCCCTTATCTCCGTCAGTTTTGGAGGTGATTGATTGAAATTTGGGATATGCCATAAATATAATGAGTGGCACTTTTTGACCTACAAATGATTTGTTTCTCACTTCCTGTATCGCCGGAAGTGATACCAACTTTCGATTTTTAAATGGAACACCCTGTATATCATTACATTTCTGAAATTTTCTGAATTCAATGTTACCACACAAGTGACATTTCAAACGTAAATTTTTTTTTAAATTCAATTTGTAGTTTTCCTTTCAAATGTGCCATGATGATTGCGATTTATTCCAATTGACCCGTCTAATGCTAGAAAAATCGAAATCCGGTCGAAAATACTAAATTGCGTTTTTTATGAGCAAATGAAGTTCATCGTAATCGTTTTTGAGGTAAAACTCAATTTTTTCAAATGGAACCATATTGGTACCGTTGTACCATTTATTAGTACTATTAATGAGGAATTTAGTCATACCAGGTGATAAAATGTTCGATGAATACAATCAAAATTACAGCTAAAAGAAAATAAGAAAATACAATACAACAAACATTCGAAGACAACGTAATTTCGACGAATGGTCCTGTGCGATGGCCTCCAAGGTCACCTGATTTGATACCTCTTGATTTCTTTGTTTGGGGCCATTTGAAAAATATTGTCTATGCAACCGCTGTTTCAACCCGCGAAGACTTGTAGTTGCGAGTAAGACGCGCAATTAATAGTAATTAAT